>VFFE01007077.1:56455-111420 GCA_008921705.1 Burhinus oedicnemus | reverse complement strand
ATCCTTTTGAGTCCTGCAAGATTGCTCGGTTGCGGCTGCCCACCCTTACTCACCTGGCAGATCTTTGCCAACACGGGGGCATTGCTGAGATGGGCACAGGAGGGAAGAGGGGCCCTGTGTGCAGAACTGGAGGTGGTCCACTATTGTGAGGAAGGAGGAGGAGATCCAGTGAAAAGATAGGGTAGGTTCAACAAGGGCAAGTGTAGGGTCCTGCACCTGGGGAGGAATAACCCCCTGCACCAGTACAGGTTAGGGGCTGACCTGCTGGAAAGCAGCTCTGTGGAAAGGGGCCTGGGAATCCTGGTGAACAACAGGATGACCATGAGCCAGCAACATTCCCTGGTGGCCAAGAAGGCCAATGGCATCCTGGGGTGCATCAAGAAGAGTGCGGCAAGCAGGTCACAGGAGGTTATCCTCCCCCTCTACTCTGCCCTGGTGAGGTCACATCTGGAGTACTGTGTCCAGTTCTGGGCTCCCCAGTTCAAGAAGGACAGGGAACTGCTGGAGAGGGAACAGCAGAGGGCTACCAAGATGATGAGGGGGCTGGAACATCTTTCTTATGAGGAAAGGCTGAGGGACTTGGGTCTTTTTAGTCTGGAGAAGAAAAGGCTGAGGGGGGATCTCATCAATGCTTATAAATACTTAAAGGGAGGGTGCCGGGAGGACTAGATGATCTCCAGAGGTCCTCTCCAACCCCCGTGATTCTGTGATTCTATGATCCCAAGAGTGAAGCTCTCAGGCAGTTGGATGATTGAAGTGGGATTGAAGGAGAGGAGGAATGTTTCAGAAGGGCAGTGAAGACAGAGCAGGTATCTTGTACACCTTGTCTAGCCAAGCATGGAGACCTGCCCACTGTACTCCAGGATCATGGCCAGTGCTGCCTTCTGCCACCAGGAAGCTTAGATCCTCACTCAGTGTTGAAGATGGCATAGGACATGCGTAAATGTGGGTTAGCTGGTGGAGAAAGTCCCATCCCTTAAAACATTATCTGAGCCCACCTACTTTGGTCCTATCAGCACCAGTCTTCAGAGCCCTTGTTGCCACTTCCACAGAGATGAATTTTGCACTTATCAATGACAAAGTCAGAAGAACTTAATAAGTTCCTTAACCTTCAGGATTATTATTTATTATCAGAATCAAATTTTGGCCTATGCTACCTCACAGCCCTGAGGCCCCTCTGGGCTCCCTCACAGTATATTAGTGCTTTCATTTCCAGAGTTAGAAGTAGCACGTCAACTCAGAGATGTGGCATAAAAATGAAATATTATTTTAAGAAGAAGCTGTCCAGAGATACAAAGGAACTAAAGGAGCTTAAAGCACTCCATCAAGTTTCACCTGGGTTTAGACTACAGGTGAGGTTTTCTCCCTTTTACCAATCCAAATAGTCCACTGACTCAAGAGCTGAGCAGGTTTTGAGGACATCTGCCCCAGCTTTGGGCAGGAAAAGGTGGACATTTGAGACCTTTCAGGCCCGTTTCCAGTACAGCCATCTCACCTGCCATCCATGTGTTGCCAGCAACAGTCAAGGCGCTGAAGTGCTGCTGAAACGCTTGGCCCACGTGGCGGAATTGGACACCCTCCACCCGGAGTCGACTCGCCTCTCCATGGAAGGCCTCCACAACCATGATAGCCCCCAGGTCCCGAGACCCCAGCTGCCTCTCACTTCGCTTGTACAGACACCTGGAGCCACCTAGAATACGACCGGGTGGGAGCTGTCAGTGTTAGTTCTCCATGGTGACCACAGGATGTGCCGTGACCCAAGCAACATATTGAGACCCACCACATAGACTCAATGAGACTCCATCTCCAGCAAGGATCTTAAACATGGGCCCAAAGACAAATAGCCACAGGCAAGTGTATTTGATACTCCCTCTAAATGCTCTCACGGCTCCTTCCCTAAAAGTCTGGACATTTTTAGAGGAACATATATTAAAACCAGCAGGAAGCCGTGGCAGTTTTATGCCTTGGAAAGTTCCTTGTGTTCAATTTTAAACAGTCCTGTGTGTGGGGAAGATGGGTTTGACATTGATTTACCTTGGGTGAGGTTCTTGAAAAGGGGATTGGGCACGGCTAAACTGAAATGAGAACATTTTGAAATGTCTTTAAAACTCTTGCTCTCCCCATTGTCCCTGCAGATGGGTGAGGAACTGTTACTACCCACAGTCTGAAGACAAGGAAAGTAAATCATGGGGTTGAGGAAGGCATAGATATTCCTGAAAGACATCCTTCCGCGGGTCTGTGCTTAGGATACTTTGGTACGAGGGGATTCAGGCTACAAATGTGCAACCTGGGCTTGTTCAGTGGAGGTGCAGAGGGGATTTCAAATTCCAGCACTGCCTGCTTATGCTCAGAAATGCTCAATTTTCTTTAAAAGAAGGTAAATTAACCACAAACACCACTGCCCACTCATCTTCTGGTGACTCCTCAGAGAAATCCTCCTATCCTTTAACTCAAATAAAAACCTCAAATGGTTAGCACATTTCAGACACTATATTTATGAGTTCCACAGAAAATGGGCCATAAATCCATGAGTAATATAAGCAGTTGGCTGCTGGATATCAAATGAAGTCTTCTGTCACAGTCTGAAAGCCCAAGGCATTTTATTTTTAAAGGAAACCTTACACCTGCATTGCCAGACAACATAACTCTCCTCAAATTGTAATCGCTGTGTCTGATTCTTCTTCCTCATCAGCTGGTGTTAATCAGGAAGCCGCCTGTCAGACTTCATGGTGCTTCATACAGGTAAAACCAAAGGAGTACTGAGATACTCAGCATTGTTTCACCAGTGCTACTGTATGCTACAAGAAACCATCACCTGTTTTTTTTCTTGGTATCCCTAAATACTAAACTACGTCTCAATATTTTACACTAAAGAGCACAAACAGCATTAGGCTGTTTTGTTTTTCCCTCTTAAAGTGACTAAATAGTAAACACAATTAAAAATTTAATATATTATGTACACTGAAACACGTTTTCAGAAGATACTTTCTTTTCTACACCCTTAGGCTCAGGCAAAACTAAAGGGTCTTTCCCAAGATGGCTTGAAACAACAATGTGAAAATGATACATCGGAGATACTACAATGAAATGCAGTTCAACTCCCGAGACTTCACACTTCAATGTCAAAAAACGTTTGGAAAGATAAACTCACTTTCCTGGTGCTGGTATGTCTCAAAGTTATCCTATTAAGAAAGATCTCTAATATACAGTGATACCACAATGTGATTTTAATGGCCCAGTTTTCCTCCTCAGTACATTTCAGTGAGAAAAGACCTCCTCACCTCTTGTAACACCTACTCTTGCACACTCTCTGAGGTGGGACATCCTCTCCATCGTGACATTTCCTTGAACAACAACCCTTCTGCTAATCAGTGCCACCACAGCACTCAAAGGCGGGCTTTGGCCAGTCACCCATCCCTTTCCAACATCGTGGGAGTACCTAGGGAAAGACACGAAAAAGGTACAAAAGCGTCTGCACCTGCCAGATGGCAAGAATGGTGCTTACCCTAAGCTTATGACTCCAACTGCCCAAATTCAGAGCTAGTTTCAGTCCGGTCTCACCATGGACAGTGACATCTCCAATGCATCTACATATACGGTCTAAGTAGATTTTTCCTTGGCTTCTCATCTTGTTGCCTCTCAAGCTCACATATTTTCCTTAGGTTATGTATGTTTACACCAAAATATTTCAGCCTTTGAACTTCCTTCATCTTCCCAAAACATATTTTCGTGAAAACCATCTGTACTTCCTTCCTCAAGCCAAAGATACTGCTGAAGATTATACCATTAATCTTCCTGGGCACTGGAGTTGGGTTGCCTCCCAAACAGATAACATTTTTCAACACTGGGGCTCCAGGTTATGACCATAAGAAGTACAGTTTGACAAAGATCTCCATGCGCAGAAGACAAAGACAGCGTAAGGCAGTGAAACTTCAGCTCACTGAAAACACAGAAGCAATATTTCCAAACTAAAGTAATTCACTCTGTGTTGTTAATCAGATTAAGTAAATCAGTCAAGAAGGGAGGATTTTTATGTTTTTTACAGAAGTTGGACACTTTTTGTGAAAAAATGCATTTTCTTAAGAAATTAACTATTCAGGAAAAATCTTCGTCAACCCTATGCTGAGGCCACTGGACTGTACTGCCCATCAGTGTTTTCTGCTTCAAAGGTTTTCTGAGTTCATGGTTATGATACAGAATTTATACATGGTCAGAAATGTTCAGGATTGAACTTCCACTAGCTTAGGGGGAGCGAGGAACTGAAATATCTCTGACCACCTTTGTTAAATGGATTTATATAGTTATTATGTCCCACAGGAAACTGTAAATCCTCACTTTGACCAAATTTTCCCCTGGTTTAGCTCTCTGCTATAGAAATCCCCTTGGCCCTTGGAAGGCTACCTGAGTGGTGATCTAAGGTGCAGCTCTGTGTTGTTCACAGACTCAATAACAGCCATTTCTTCGTGCTGCTCTGCATCTCCAAGGCCTGTCCTTCCCACCACGATTTCATCACCAGCTTGCCAGTCAACAGGTTCCTGGAGCACTAATCGTGTGTCGTTAGCACGAGCTGTTGATTTCAAGAGTGTGAAAGCTACTTTGGGCATCCACCCTGGAAAAACAAAACAAAACAAAACTAATTAAAAGCAAGTCAATCAACATAAAAAACCAGGAGCAGCATGCTTAGAGAATACTGCCTCACTTGGATCATCCTACAGTCATTCCTTTCTTTTTGATGTTGTGTAGGAGAGATGGGATTAATGTTACAAAAGAGGATTTGTGCGCATCTGCTTGGATCAGAAATGCAGCACTTCCCAAACAACATCTTCATTTCATTGCTTTTGTCTTTATTGGTTCCCAAAAGATGAAAAAACATACTGGAAAGAAGTTTGCTCAACAGGCAATGGGAGCTGAAGTTCAGTTTCTTTCCCCAAAACTGACTTCCCTACGTGAGAAACACCCTCTTCTTAAGCACCCTTTATAACCATTGGAGAAAAGCACTATCTGCAGGGACCATCATCCTTCTCGGAGTACAAAAAGTACTTTGAATTATCAGATTCCCTGGTCAAGTGTCCAAAACAACATGCCCACAAGTAGCTTGCACTTCCAAAAACACATGCTTCCATTAGTAACATTTCAGTGACATACGGAAAGACAAATATGACCAGTTTTAAAAACTTTTAAGAGTGACTACAATCTCAGCTAGCAACAAGAGGTCATCTTGAAATTGTCTCCAGTGAAGGATCCAAAATGACCGGTCATTTTTTAAAATCTTGGGTTAAGTGGCTTAAACTTTTCATAGGAAAAGAATTTGCTTCAGCTTTTTTCATCCAAAAGCAGAAATAACATTCCATACTATTTTAAATGTTGTAACTTTGGGGATTTTTTTTCCATAAAACTTGACTTTCAGAACACACTGCTGAAACATATTCTTGGCGAGGCCTTCAGCTGGCTGGATCTGAAAATATATTTTCAACTTTAAGGTTCAGTTGATGCGAAGGCCATGTAACATTCCTGGGCATGGGGGTGGGCTACAGGTTTGGCAAGAAGTGTGAATACCTGGGTCAGCACGACCACAAGGTGAAGAAAAGCCCCGTGCATCAGCAACCTTAGGCCACCACTGGAAGGCTGCAACTGCAAATTCCCAAATTCCCTCCTCTTCAGTAGACGTGCTACCAAGTCTGTGTGCAACAAGCCCCAGCAACGAAACATCTTGAAACACCTTGCCTTTTCACCCTCTCTTCTTCGCTTCATGAAGTTTGCTTTAACTCTTGACATTTCTTTTTCCCTAGCAGGCTTTGGAGAAGATTGGTCCAGTGAGATCCAACACACTGAACACCACCAGGGGAGAGTATGTGCCTCACACACCCACCTTTAGTATATTTTTCCTTTCCTCCTTTGCAATAGATCATAATTTACCTTTAGCCCACAGCAAGTTACTGTCCTCCCTGGCTGTACTATAGAAAAGTAATAACACCAGAAATCACTGAGGGTAGAGGTTGCATCCAATAAATCATTTTCAAATTATTTTAAGCAAGCTTCTCTCTCTCCATATGCTGTTTCACTTTCTTGTTGCTTATACTGTAGTGTCCCGGTTCTTTCCTTAATGAAGATGGAAATAAGGAGTAGCATCTCCATGTCAATAAATTCACAGCAGAACAAGAGAAAGAAGAATCAAGCCTTTATACTCTGTCATCATGAAGCATATTTGAGCACCTGCTCGGTGTGTCAATGATAGGCATCTAAACCTAGTTGACATACTTCTGGCTTATCGCCTTTTCTTTTTTCTTAAATCAGACTTGAAATTTTTCAATTTACAGCTAAGCAAATCTCCCAGACATCTTTCACTCAGTGTGCTTCAGTTCATATCATGGAACTGTTTTGGAATGCATCAAATGGATTTCCTCCAGATGAAACTAAAACAGAAACCGTAATCCAGTAGGACATACAATACACTTTAGAAGCTAATGGAACTGGGCTAGAATGACTCACTAGTAGCCCCCAAAACACATACAGTGTGGACCCTGCGTTCTCAGCACCTACATCATTTGCTCTACAGATCTCCTTCTATTGGGCCACACTATTTTTTAATGTAGACATAGCCAAAACCCACCTTGCACCATTCATGAGCAGAGACATAAAAAATTTTCCCTGTGAAATCTCATCCTCATCACAGCTTTAGTCAGCTCAAAAAATCCACTCTTGATATCAGCCTACGTGCATTCTTTTATGAGCAGCAGTCTCATCATCTTTATTCATTTACCTTCTCTCATTGAGTGATCCTCGTGAATTTTTAGGACTCGCATAAAAACGAACGACTGGCAGCAGCCATCTGCATGTTGAGCAGCATAGATTTTTCTCCAGCTCTGGACATTTTGTTTATAGTACTGATTTGTGTGCGTGTGTTAATGTGTGTTTGCGTGCATCTGTGGCCAGACACACAACTGACTCCCATGGTGAACATCTGTCACACACACACTACGGCAACCATTATAAAAACACTGCTGGGCAACAACTTTTATCATTAAGAAGTGCAAACCATCATTCCGCATTCAAAATATGGTCTAATGGAAAAGACTTGTTTCAGGCTTTTTGCCACTTCCAAGCTCCAAAACAAAAATTTTTAAGGAAAATCTCAAGTTTTTTTTTTTCTTCTAAGAGTATTCAAGGTATCCAAATGTCCCCCTCCCTTTTTCTTTTCCTTTTTTGACTTCTTACTGTGCTCTCCCAGCCTCCTCCTCTGTCTCCCATTCCCAGTTTGTTTTACCTTTTTCCTGATGATTTAGAAGGGGTGGGGTATCTCTTTGTGTGTGTAAGAACTACTTCTAATTTCCAATACTTTTAGTATATTCTCAGGAAGAAATTTTTCACTCTGAGGGTGGTGAGACAGTGGCCCAGGTTGCCCAGAGAAGCTGTGGCTGCCCCATCCCTGGAGGTGTTCAAGGCCAGGTTGGACGGGGCTTGGAGCAACCTGGTCTAGTGGGAGGTGTCCCTGCCCATGGCAGGGGGGTTGGAACTGGATGGTCTTTAAGGTCCCTTCCAACCTAAACCATCCTATGATTCTGTGATTCTATGACTTTTATTAGGAAAAAATAAAAAAAAAAGGAAAGTCTAGCAGATTCCTCTTTCTGTTTCCCACTTCTATTCCTACATGCAACAACACCTGTGTCCTGGTTTCAGCTGGCATAAAGTTAATTTTCTTCCTAGTAGCTGTTGTGTTTTGAATTTAGTATGAGAATCATGTTGATCATTGAATCATCCCCCTTTCTAGAAACAATTTACACCTGGTAACCCTAGAATTTCACTCTTTTTTTTTTGAAAGTAAGTATAACATTGCAACCTATATCTCACATATTTCCATTTACAGGAAAACATGCAACCCCCATGTTCTCCAACTTCAGTATCGAACAGGTTTAAAGATAGCTTGAAAAAGAGCACAACACCCACCGAGCGCCTCAGTCACTATCGCCATTCATGTCTGCAGTTGACTTGGCTTAGATTGGAGACTGTGGATTGGTTTCATCATTTTGGATGTACAACTGGCCTCTAGCTGCTGTTCCAGAAAGACATTGGTCTGATGCAAGTCCCGTGTCCTATCTGCCAGACACACATAGATACCTTGGATACCATTCAGGGTGCCTGAAATGGTCCTCTCTATTAACACTCAGGTAACTGAACAGCCAAACAGCTAGCAGACAGCCAAATCCAATTACTCCTTCTTGAAGAAGTTTCCAGACCTCTGCTCACCTACCAGGGGTGGCCTTAAGGGATAGGATACACCGCTTTTCAGAAGCACTCCTACACCCAGCTTTTAAATGGGGGGCAGATGTGCTGATGAACATCTCAGGAGGGAATGACCTCCAGCTGGCAGACAATCTTCACTTCCCAGATGTCTTCTCCAGCTTCTCTCCTCCAAAGAACCAACAAACTCTCTACAAAGTTCATAAATAGCTAAAGGGGATTCCCTGTCTCTGCAATCCATCTGCAGGACCACTCTTTGGTGGCCCAGAGACCTCTTTCTTGTTTCCCCTTGAAAACAAACTATCTATCTCAGATGAAACATGCAGGGTTCATAAAATAACCTTCAGTGGTTGAGACTGGACTGTGCAACAGGTAAATAAATGACTTGTTTGGGAGTAGAAGGTTTAAAAGACCAAAAGCTACAGTATATTTAAATTATTTCTTCCCCCCAAAAAGTACTGCAAGCAGAAACACTCAAAAGTACTGAAAAATAGATGAATCTGTGTAACTCCTCAATTATTTAATTCATTTTTAATAATTAACTAAGCTCGGATTAGAAAAAAACCCACCTCTTGAGATCTAAACCAGAAGAGGCTTCATGTTAAAGGGACAGGGCAGAGCCTTTGGACTCAAAATGCTATTGCAGGCAAAGTAAGAATTGAACATTTCACTAAATGTCTTGACAGAAACACCTTTAAATACTGAGCAGAGCAGAACCGTATTGTCAAATGGCAACCCAGAAATGCAAGGGACTTGAAAGCAAATTCCAAAGTGAATTAATCACAAATCGTGGCATAAGGAACATCTTGGCACCAGGACACTGGTTTATGCTTCCTGTGTGAAGCGCGATGTGAAGATGCAGTCTTGTATAGACCTGGCAAAATTAGTAAGATCAAGGCAATTCTGATGTGTAGAAGGCCACTCTCTTTTCTACGTCAAGTAGAGAAGAAGAAAAACAGTATAAATTTGATTTCTTACAGCCCCTATCACAAAACATTTTATATATCAACATAGGATGCGATATGACTTCACTAACTGATGTCACCTAGTCCTAAGTGGTTCAACCGGAGATGAGAATTTGACCTTTACAGAAATGTCTCAGAATCACATCAAAACTCAGCAAACTCAGCAAGGTATGTCAGGTCATACGTATCTCCAGGGTTACAAGAAAATCTGTCTACAGTAGGCAGTGTGGATTGTGCTGAATGTTGTAGGTTTAGATAAATTAGGTCATTATTTACAATTCTCCAATCACAAAAGATGTGAATGTTATTTCCTCTTCCCGGTGCACACTGGGTGCTTCAACGGGTGTTGAAAATTTAAACTGGGTGTCGGATAGCTGTCTCCAATCACCCAGCTTTCCAAGCAGAAGCTGCTACAATTGGAAACACTGAAATAGAGGGTTTTGAAAAAAATGACTACAGGGTAGGGAGAGGCAGCTGCAAGAGAATTAATTAGGAGATAAGTCCTGTAGTCAACGGGAAAAAGAGGCTCCTGGGGAGCCTCCACACTCTGAATCATTTTCTAGCAGAGCTTCTTGCCTGCCCACTGCAGGCACAGGAGAGTTGTCTCCTAATTCAGGCAAGAAGATTGTCCCAAAGCGACTCAGAAGCACTTCAGTGGCCAAGGAGCCTCGGAGACTCCAGCTGTCCTGACTAGCGGCTGCCCCCACGGAGCGACAAGTTTCCTCAGGCCTGAAGGGACGCACAGACCTGTGGTCCCCGATCACCGATTCCTCCCTCTCCTTTATAACCCTAAGCACATGTCCAGCTTTTCTGCCAGACTCTCACCACTCCAGAGCAGAAAGAGAGACAAAAAAGCAGTGGTATTGATCTCAGCTGAGAAAGGCTCCTCCAGATCCCACTCCTCATCCCAGTGGGAATTTTGCTTCAGACAAAACAAATTCTTTAAAGTCTCTGTTTGTCAGAGCAGACAGTTATGAAGTGTTGAAGTGTTCATTTTACCCATTCCTTGTACATTTATGAAAAAAATCACCTCCTGCACACTGCCTTAAAATCTCTTCCAGCTTCCACCAGAAAAGAAACTTGGATTGACTCTGGTCACCAAAGGAGGTGCAATAGTTTGTCATCTATTATTTGTATGAAAGTAAGGCCCACCATGCAGATAGCTAGGGCCAGACCTAGTGGGACTCTCTCCGCTGGATATAGACAAGTCCTACCACAGCACTCACTGACCTGAGGAGCCTATGGTTGGGTGCTTCACTCCATGCAAACACGGATGAGGCCTCCACAAGACAAAGTTATTAATCTCATTGTACACAAAGGAAGGTGTGGAAGAGATACAGAAGGGCTAAGTGGCTTGTTTGGAGTTACACAAACATCTGAGATAAAGCTGGGAAGCGAGTTTCCTCTGAGCCAGCCCAGTTTCTCAAAAATGAAGCCTCCCATTCCAGCTAGGAATAATCTGACGCCTCTAAAAAACAGCACTTGGACTCCTGTTAGAACATAAGGAAAAACTTCTTTACTTTGAGGGTGGCAGAGCACTGGCACAGGCTGCCCAGAGAGGTGGTGGAGTCTCCCACTCTGGAGACATTTCAAACCCGCCTGGACGCCGTCCTGTGCAACCTGCTCTGGGTGACCCTGCTGTGGCAGGGGGGTTGGACTAGATGATCTCCAAAGGTCCATTCCAGCCCCTGCCATTCTGTGATTCTGTGATTTTCAGTTACCGCTCCATCTTCAGCTACTAGCTACAGAAGCAGTTGGCTGAATTGCATCTACACGAATGTCTTGGAATCATTTTACAAAAAGGAGAAACTGAGTCAGTTCAAACAGATAAACTGAAAAGTGACTAGTTTGCTCTGGTCCAAGAAGCAGATCAAAACCAAAAGAGGAGGTCAGAGCCCCCTAAGTCACCCCCGGGTCTCTGCCAGGACACCATGAGATGTTGATACTGCAGTTACCTTGTGTTAGTTATCTCCTATTCTCCAGGGGATAACTTTCCAGACAAAAACTCTCCTTTGAACCAGGAGTGTCTCATTAAATTCCAGCCTTTTTTCAGTCTCCAACAGCCACTGCCTGCACATTTCTCTTCCTGTTGATCCACGACTTCTTTCTCTTCATCATCTTACAGCTCCCGTCCTTCATCTGTCCCAATCCCTCCCAGAGGATGATTCCAGTCAACACATAAATCTTACAGCCTTGCCCTTTCTCCTGTCGTTCCTTCAAACCTGTTCTCTTTCTCATTTCTGTGTCTCAGTCTGATGCCACATCTCCCAGACTACATCTCTTCCTCCCATAGCTTCAGGAATCGGTGGGGCATGGGCAAAGAAACTTGACGGATCAACCAGTTCTCCTCTTGATTTGTGAAAGCTTGCGGCTTGAGCAGGCAACGTTATGCAGCGTGATTTTTTCAGCCTGCTTTGCCCAAGCTCTCAATTCTTCTGTCCACAGATTCGACCTTTATGTCTCTTTTTATGCTTCCAGGTTTTCCTGTCAGGTTCTGCCACTTCATGGTCTGCCGCCTTCTAAGTCTTCCCTCAGTCTCTATTTTTTCTATCTACTGTTTTTCTTCTGGAGAATGTTCCTTTGGACTCCTGGCTTCTCCTCTTCAGTGTCAGCCAAGGCCACTGATGCTTCCTTCTTCCCGCCAAGCTGTACTTTGGGTCTTGTGTTCCAAGAGTGATGTTCAGTTGTTTGGTTATATACACCTTCAAGTTTCTCCCCATGACTTTCAGTTTCCACCTCCGCTTCTCCTCCTTTTCTCCAATTCTCTTTCCAAACCACAGGCTGTCTTGGGGTCACTCTGTATTTGAACAAACCTTGTGCTCACCTCTTCTAAGCATTTGTGATCACCAGCTTCTTGCACGTGTGCAACACATAAATCCAGTGGCAACCAAAGGCAACTTTAGATCTTCTCATTCTAGAGATCAGCTTCTTTCATAAGGCTGTCCTGTGGTGCTGTTGTTTTTTCCAGCATTTTCAGAGTTACTGGCCATAATCTTTCAACATTATTTGTTTGCCTCCAGAACATGCTGCTTCAAGATACAACATTCCTTCCCTGGAGTATATTCAGCACAGTCACTCTTCTGTGTCTGATTTATCCTCTTGCAATCTGCATCCACAGACAACATGTTCATGTTCTTACTCCAGTGGCAACCAGAAGGCATTTAAAACCCCAGATCCCACTGCCTGATGATTTCCTTAACCACCAGTTTGCTCTGAAGGAAACTCTTGCCTTTCACACATTTCTATTCAGTTAGGTGAATTCCACCTTAAACCTATGGGGATGCTCCAGATCTAAGAATTTCGGCAACTAGATGACATGTTGCTTAGATGGAAAACAAAAACCCCTGACCTGAAAACAAGACTTTTTGGAGCATATGTTGCCGCCTAACTTTTGATACCCAGGGAACCTCCTAACTAAGTCTGCCGACAACCAGTGTGAGGCACATCCAGAGTTGGGAAGAGCTGGAGAGTCTGGATTATGCGTGGGAATGTTGGAAACTAGACTCCTTAAGTGGGTTTTAGGAGAACTGGTTCCAGCCCTAACCCTGCCATGGGAATGTTGGTCTTTCTCCCAGAAGCTGTTTAAATGTTTTAAACAATCTTCTGGCGTGGGACAGCAGACTTTGAACCCTTCTCCTCCAACTACACAGGGCCAGGATCCTGCTGCACCTCGCCTTCCCTCCTGTTTACCACAAATTAATTAACCGAGGTTATGAACACACAGTTTGTGTGTAGTGTTGACAAACTATAAAGCTCTTTTACACCTTTTGACAGTTTATTGGCGCTTTAAAGTTGAGGTAATGAGATCCCTTTATACCACAAAAGGAATTTACAAGAACTGCAGGGCTCAGACACACAATCTATTTACCGTGACTATACAAGTTACACTGCGGATAATCTGTCAATCTGTTGCAGCTACGTTGTAAATCTTTAGTGTAAATGAGAATAAGAACTTTCAATTCCCATGAACAAAGTGAAAAGAAAAAGCAGTTTACATTCCCCCCCCCAAAAAAAAAGAATTTTGTAAGAGACAGAGTTAAAAACGTAATTCAATGGATTATAGCTATGACAAAAAAAAGGAAAAAAAAAAAAAAAGGCCCACACCACCGGCATAAAAGTCTCCAGTAATAAAACACAAAACAATTTACTGCAGCATTTCAGGTGTCACTGCCTGAGGAATCCAGCTTCCTCTCCACTGTCATAATCCCTTATTATTCCCTTTTCCCTATCCAAATTGCACTGCCTACTCCGACTTAGCTTGGCCATTCCTAAAATTTCCAAACGTCAGAGTGATCAATGGCAATACATCCACTGGAAATGAGTGCTTCAGAAAAGAGATTTTTTTAAAAAAAATACGGTTTTAGATCCAGTACAGACCCTTTTTGCTGCTGGTGCTTCAGTTACTAAAATGAACCGTAAAAATAATAAAGCATAAAATTCCTTAAGCCAAAATGAATAGAAAGCCTTTTCCAGAAAGCCTCCTTAGTCAGGATAACACACAGCTGTGCTGCTGCAGCTCTCTATGGTCAAATGGACCTTTAAGTCCCAGATACTTAATTAAGGACCTGGAGGAATTGTTTCATGAATTTGGATTAGATGAAGACTTTTTTTTTAAAAAATGTCCCAGCTGCATCAACTCTTGCAGCGACTAGTCCAGCCATCGGCCATGAAAGGTAGGGAATCAGAAAATGAAGGATGAGAGCTGCTTCCCTACCTTTTCATGTGTGTTTAAAAACCCCCTGCTGAACCGTGAGCCCTCAGCCCTCTGACTTGAAGGTTTCCATCTTCCTTTTGCTCCCCATTAATCCCAGTCCTAGGTATATTCCCTCAGCATTTACCAACGTTTCTAGCTTGTTTTGCAATGAGAGGAGTCTGGGGCTTTTTTTTTCGCCGTTACGCATCTCAGAAAGACAGGGATGTCTCTGCTCTGAACGTGGGAGATGTCTTTCCACGCCCATACAATCCTGCAGGACAAACTGCCGCGTGTGGGCAGCTCCTGGGGAGATGCAGACAGCTTTTCTGCTACTTCCCGACACAGCCAGGGCAGAAAGCTTCTCATTCATGTCCCGAGGTAAAATAGGAGGTCCTTTCTAATTTATAACTGCTCATTAAGCCTTGGGACACCCAGGAGTTTATCAGCTTTTTGATTGCTGCCCAGGCAACCTGCAGCAGCCTCCGTGCTGGGCGCTTAGGATCACCTTGAGGTTTTTAAATTGGATTTGGGCATGGGCTCAACCCATAGCTTGTCTGATGTCCTTGTTGTGTGGGACCAAACCCAGCATCAGGCAGAAGCTTTATGCAAGCAATGGGCAGACTGAGACAGGAAATTTGGACCTACTTGGTCCCTTCAAGTGAACTTTGGTGCCTATACACAAAGCCATGATGTGCCATCATCTTTGTGACACTATCATGTGCTTGGGTCTGGGCAGAGGTCCTTCATGAAGAGGCTCCGACCACAGAATCACGGAATGGCAGGGGTTGGAAGGGATCTTCGGAGATCATCTAGTCCAACCCCCCTGCCAAAGCAGGTCACCTACAGTAGGTTGGACAGGATGGCGTCCAGGTGGGTTTGGAATATCTCCAGAGAAGGAGACTCCACCACCTCCCTGGGCAGCCTGTGCCAGTGCTCTGCCACCCTCAAAGGAAAGAAGTTTTTCCTCATGTTCAGATGGAATTTCCTGTGTTCCAGTTTGTGCCCGCTGACCTTTGTCCTGTCTCTGAGCACCACTGAAAAGAGTCTGGCCCCATCCTCTTGACACCCACTCTTTGGAAACCCCTCTCAGTCATCTCCAGGCTAAACAGACCCAGGTCTCTCAGCCTTTCCTCATAAAGGAGGTGCTCCATTCCCTTCTTCATCTTCATAGCCCTCCGCTGGACTCTCTCCAGTAGTTCCCTGTCCTGTTTGAGCTGGGGAGCCCAGAACTGGACACAGTACTCCAGATGTGGCCTCACCAGGGCAGAGTAGAGGGGGAGGTTGACCTCCCTCGACCTGCTGGCCACATTTTTTTTAATGAACCCCGGGATACCATTGGCTTTCTTGGCCACAGAGGCACATTGCTGCATACCACCAGGGTAGGGAATTTGGGGTGCTGTTTTGGGCTGAGGCTGCCACATTTCTTAGCAGTTATTTTCTGTCCACACACTGTGAATGTACAGAGATGATTCACGGCTCAGCTTTTTAACATCAGCTTTTAACCTGCTTGGTGGCCCACTCATCCAAGGCCCAATGCAGACACAGCTTCAGCGTCTCTCTGGCTTCTTCCTCCTCTCATGTAAAATAGGGGTGATATTTCCCCATTATAAGTGGGTTCTGGAGGAAGAAATCCAAGTCTACAGCTAGCCAGATGTGATTTCACTCCAAATTCAAATGAGACAAAACCTTCAACATCTTTCACAGAACAAAAATTCCGCAATAAAAATACTTTTGGAACTATTACACTTTTTTTTTTTCTTTGTACTCTCGTCTCTTTCAGGGTTTAGGGGGGTTGACTTTTATTCTGTGGAAACATTGCTCTTCACTAGTGCAGAAATGTTGATATGAAATGGATGCAGTATTAAAAATAATACCATGAACGTCCAGATGAAAGCAAAATAGTAGAATTAAACAACTTTTCATTCTCCCAGTGGGGAAAAAAAAACCCTGACATCATCTGAACAAGAGGACAAAGTGAATCATTTTGATTTTCTCCAGTAGGAAATGTCCTTGAAAGTGACCTAGTCCTGCCGAATGTTTCATGAAACTACAGTTTTCACCTTAAAGCATTTCCACCTAAATATTTTTCAACGGTGCCCTCAAGAAAGCAAGGAGTATGTGACTGAGGATGGGAAGGGCTGTGTGATTAGACAGGTCTATGGAAACTCTCACCATTTGCTCTTTCCTGCTGCATTACACTGCAGAAAAAGTACCGTCCCCATGTGCTGCCCCATAAATGCAAACATTTCCAAACATTTCCTTTACTCAGAGATTACCCCGCCACTTTGCCAAGTTACATCAGTCCAGAAAGGAAAGGGAAAAAATTTTCCCAGCTCCTTCAATGCGTACACCAGCGAGCCTGACACAAAAACCACACTCCACACTTGCAAATAGCTCACAACCAAAGGTGCCACGCGGGAAAAACCTCTTTAAACTGACACCAGGAGCAAAGGGCTTCAAACGCAGCAGCCAACCACCGCGGATCCCGTCGCGAGCCGCGCACAGCTGTTAACGTTTTGCATTATTGCCACTTAATCTCTCGCGCTGCTGCTGAATGAGACGGGGAACGTCCGCCCGCAGGAGCGGGTACGCGGGGCGGCACAACCATTTAAATGCTAAGATCAGTTCGCCGCGTTCCCGGCACGCGATGAAAGAGAATTAGACAGGTGGGAAATGTAAAGATGGGCCCAAACGGAGTGTCCCTGCCTGGCTGAGCCTGCAGCCCTGCGAAAACCCAGGTCTGGGTCCAGGCTCCTCAGCTTGCCAAACTTCGCAGGCTCTTTCCCACCTGGGGTGGAAATTCGCCCTGATTTTGATGTTGGTTGCTCCTCTTCCTCCAGCCAATGTCGCAGTTGTAGCTGGGGCCGGAGTTGGAAAGGGTATTTCAATGTTATATTCAAAAGAGGCAACTATTTCATCCTGCAAAAAGCCTCCACATTTGTGGTAACCCACAGACCTCCTCCTGTCAAGAAACACAAGCTAATATAGTAGCTACAGTCATATATATTATATTTTATATATATATTAGCGCCTATCTCTCAGTCCTCTTTACACCACATTTTTTCCTCATGAAGATCAGCCCCAAAATACAGAGCAACTGATTTAAGATTAAATCAAAGATGATCGATGCATTTCTGTTAGAGAGAAGCTATAAAAGACACAGCAGCTCTCCCTGAACCCAGCTCTCTGGTTATTTTTTTTCCCCCCATCTGTTAGGCCTTTAAAATCTAATGGTCATCTTATATTTGAGAATAAGAAAGGGAAGGAACAAGTCATTGTACATTAGTTACTCCACGGGAAGTGCCTGAGTGCAGTTTCTTACTCCCAGTGAACGCGAGGGGATTCAAGGCAGCTCAGCCTTCTGTTCAAGAGCCATCTGCTTTAATGCATCATGTTAAAGTCAAGGTCTTGAAAGGAAAAATGCTGTCACAGAAGGCAAAAAACCTCCTGCAACAACCACACAGAATAACTAGCATCTAAGGAACACCAGCCTATGGAAGTGACCCCAGGAAGGGGAAAAGGATCTGCACTCACAGTGTAACAGGGGTGTGCGAATCGATGGTTTCAGTTAGTGGGAAATAGCACGCACTGGATGGATGAACACTTCAGGACTCAGAGGGTTGTGATTAATGGTCAAGTGTCAAGTTGGAGGCCTGTAACCAGTGGTGTCCCCCAGGGGTCAGTACTGGGTCCAATCTTATTCAATATATTCATCAGTGACCTGGTTGAGGGGACAGAGTGTATCCTCAGCAAGTTGCCTGATGACACCAAACTGGGACGAGTGGCTGGCACTCCAGAGGGCCGCGCTGCCATCCAGCGTGACCTGGACAGGCTGGAGTGCTGGGCAGAGAAGAACCTGATGAGGTTCAACAAGAGCAAGTGTAGGGTCCTGCACCTGGGGAGGAAGAATGCTGGGCACCAGTATAGGCTAGGGGTGGACCTGCTGGAGAGCAGTTCTGAGGAGAAGGATCTGGGGGTCCTGGTAGGCAGTAAATTATCCATCAGCTAGCAAGGTGCCCTTGTTGCCAGGAAGGCCAATGGAATCCTGGGCTGCCTAGGGAAGAGTGTGGCCAGGAAGTCGAGGGAGGTCATTCTCCCCCTCTACTCGTCCCTGGTGAGGCCACAACTGGAATACTGTGTCCAGTTCTGGGCTCCCCAGCTCAAGCGGGACAGGGAACTACTGGAGAGAGTCCAGCGTAGGGCAACAAAGATGGTTGGGGGATTGGAGCACCTCCCTTATGAGGAAAGGCTGAGAGAGCTGGGACTCTTTAGCCTGGAGAAGAGAAGGCTGAGGGGAGACCTTCTTGCTTAGAAGTATCTCAAGGGTGGGTTGAAGGAGGATGGAGCCAGACTCTTGTCAGTGGTTCCCAGTGACAGGATGAGGGCCAACAGGCACAAGCTGGAACATCGGAAGTTCTGTTCAAACCTAAGGAAATACTTCTTTATGGTGAGGGTGACCGAGCACTGGACCGGGCTGCCCAGGGAGGTGGTGGAGTCCCCTTCTCTGGAGATTTTCCAGACCCACCTGGATGCAGTCCTGAGTAATGTGCTCTGGGCATTCCTGCGTCAGCAGGGGAGTTGGACTAGATGATCTCGAGAGGTCCCTTCCAACTCTGAAAATTCTGTGATTCCATGATTCCATGATTCAGTAAGGTAAAAAAGCACATCTTATCTCAAGCAGATCTCTGCACCCAATCTTGAATCCCCCTGCTACACTTTTTTTTTTCTTTTTTTTTTCCCCTGGGAAGTTTTTCTTTTTAATATGTGAGTAAAGCAGAACAAATTCTCTCATGTTGTCTATGATCTCTCAATCTCAAACTCTGCACAGATACATAACACTGCTTAATGGAGGAAAAGCAAGAAGCATTTGATTAAATGTTTGATCTCCTGAGGAATGCACAGGCTCTGCAGAGCACAGTGCACAGCTCACAAATATTCTGTGCTTTATTATTGATTAAAAGTGATTATAATTAATAATTGGTTCAACTGATAAAACATACTTCTTTTCCTGAGCTACTGCTGAAAATGGGTAAGATTGGTTTGGATGCAGGGAAGTTTGGGATAGAAGTGGTGCAGAATTGCCTCTAGAATATCATCTTCCACTCTCAGCATCCATTGCAAATGCAGGGACATTCTTTGCAGCAGGACTATGCCTGACATTAGAGGACTGAAATGACCCCTGACACTTCTATTTTAATTATGCTGATTATAAACGGGTGCAGTATTAAACCAAAACTCTCTGGACATTGTTTTTGTCTTTACCACAGAGCTTTCACAGTCTGGACAAAGTGAATGTACCGTTGTATTAAATCTGAAGTGTAGCATCTTCCATCTAGCTGGAGAGACATATGTTATTAGTCCAAATGTAGGGAACAGGTTCATATGTTCATGCCCTATATCATCACAGTGTTGCTGCTGACAAAGTTTCAGCTAAATACACAGCAGAAGTGCTGGACTTTGTTTAGGAAAAGGCACAATCTGCTTCAAGGGGACACGATGGAATAGAATCGTAGAATCATAGAAACACCCAGGTTGGAAGAGACCTTTAAGATCATCACGTCCAACCATCAACCTCACACTGCCAAAACCACCACTAAACCATGTCCCTCAGCACCACATCTACCTGGCTTTTAAATATCTCCAGGGATGGCGATTCCACCACTTCCTGGGCAGCCTGTTCCAATGCTTGATAACCCTTTCAGTGAAGAAATTTTTCCTCATATCCAATCTAAACCTCCCCTGGTGCAACTTGAGGCCATTTCCTCTTGTCCTATCACTTGTAACTTGGGAGAAGAGACCGACTCCCACCTCCCTACAGCCTCCTCTCAGGCAGTTGTAGAGAGCGAGAAGGTCTCCCCTCAGCCTCCTTTTCTCCAGGCTGAACAACCCCAGTTCCCTCAGCCGCTCCTCACAGGACTTGTTCTCTAGACCCCTCCCCAGCTTTGTTGTCCTTCTCTGGACACGCTCCAGCCCCTCAATGTCTTTCTTGTAGTGAGTGGCCCAAAACTGAACTCAATATTTGAGGTGGGGCCTCACCAGTGCTGAGTACAGGGGGAAAATGATGACCTCGCCTACACAGGACTGCTAAAAAATGGGAACAGAATGGAAAAGGCCTTTCAAATATTTCCATCCACAGTAAAGAAAGTGTTGGGACAGTGAATTAAGCTGTCGGTGTCCTCGGCTACTGATGCAGCATCTCCACTTATGCTGCCTTCACACCCAGTCCCTGCCCTCTGCTCAGCATCTGCTGGTGTCTCCGGTCCAGTTTCCCCAGAAAGGACAAAGCCGCAAGAACAGCCAAGGCCACCATGCTAAACTTCTCTCCCAAAGCTTGTCAGGAGACTTTCTCAGGGAATAAAGTGTGAACGGGGCTGGAGACAGTGATAAATTTCCCTTCTGAACAATCAATAAAATTCTCTCAGCCCCGCTCAGGCCCCTAGTGCGGATGCAAGGGCCATAATTACATTGTCAAAAAGTGGAGTTGCCCCGGCTGACTGAAACCCCCTTTAACACTGACGCGTGATTGACAGGCAGTTTATGGGTGGCATGCTCTGACTGGCAGGGGAGTTGGCTAAAGCCAAAGGCAACAGTGAAATTTCCCAGTCTGCTACAACCACCGGAGCAAAGGACTGCCACTCACGAGGGAATTGTGGGAAACCCTTAGTCATATTAACATATCAAAGCAAAGAGCTGACAGCGCTTACTAAACAAGCTGAACTCAACCATGGCTGCAGAGCATCCCCCAAACTTCCCAGTCTGAAAGAGAAAAGAAATTAAAATGCGCTCACTCCTGTCTCCACCAAGACAGCTAAGAATTTGGAAGCCTGCTTATTTAATGATTTTGATCTGAGATAACATATATATGCGTGTATATGTATGTATCTCACAGATGTATATTGCTGAGCACATCAACCTCTTTCATATATATATGAAAGAGGCTGTCATGCTCAACAATTTGTTCTATACCACAGGCCAGACTGGTACTAAATTGGAGACAGAGCAGCATATTTCTCTTTCATGTAAGCAATATGAAGCCAGCAAAAAAACACACTCCTCTTGGTCTTGTTTTCTAGCGGGTTTCTACTGCTTCAACGCCAAATTGCGGATTACATGGTTTGAATGAACCTTAATTGCAGTCATGCACTGGGACTGTATGCAGCGCAGAGCTTCAAAGTGACTTCGTAGCTCGTCTGGATTGCTTGAATAAGAAATTGTTAAGAATTCTTGAATAAGGATTGATAAGAAATTGAAACTAAGAGATGTTTCCACTGACGGGCCAAGCCACCTTTGGCTCCACGTAGCTCCATCCAGGTAAGACTTGGGTTGCAGACCTCGCCTTCTTGGTTTCCTCAGGAATGAAGGATGGCTGGGAATTATGGCACTGAGTAAAACGTATGAAATATCAGTGAGAAATGCCTTAAGGGTACTGACATGGACACTTGGGTTTACTTCCCTCCATCATACCGCCAAGGTAACACTGTAAGAAGTACTTCTGCCCTGGCTGTCTCTGTAATTTCATGGGTTGTCTGTGAGGATGGAGTCAATAAGCCAGGGATGATACAGGTTCAGACGGGAAAAGAGAAGCAGCACAGGAGGCACAGCTGCAAGGAGATGCTGCTGGGTTTTCCTGCATTGCTAGAGAACATAGCACGAAGAAGACAAGGCTTTTGTTGTAAAGCTCTGAGAATTTAAGGACAAAATCCTGACTTACAAGGGTCAAACTGAGAATGGAAGAGTACTTTAAAGTAGCAGGAGAAGATACAGAAAGTGGAACAGCAAAAGCTGTTATCAGGCAAATTCAAATCAGACATTTTAATACTCTTCTTAAAAAAGAGAAAAAATAAAAACATGGATGATTAACCAAATTAATCCCCTGGAACAGGCTTCTACAGAAAATGCTGGCTTCCGTTTCCCTTGATGTCCTCAAAGACCAAGCCTTTCTGGAAGGCATGCTTTAATCTAATGCGAGTTACTGAACTCAAGGCTGGAATAACTGTATGAAACTCAATGGCCAGTAACGGACAGTCAATTCACCCAGATGATCTAATAGCAGTTCTTCACAGAGCCCCTCTAGGAAATGGGATAGAAATGCTCTGCCCTTCTGCAAAGCCGGTTTACTGAAATTATTAAAGCCGTTTGCAAGCACTAAATAATTTATCCCAGCTGTGTCTTGACATAGTCATCAAGAGCTCCTGACATGGCTTTCAGGAGTAGTGCAGCCCACCTCCCTTGCCACTGCCAGGAGCACCTTCCCCAGCCTCCGGTGATCTCTCCTCATTCCAAAAAGCATCTGTTCACCGACCTCCCACCAACAATGGACCTCGCCTGACCTTGCTCGGCTCCTGTCAACGGGCAGGCTTACCGCACAGTGGTAGAGCTCGCTCCCTGTCTGCGCTCAGATTGTACCCCTCGGTGCCTGACATCATTTTTGACTGAGAGCCATACATGTCAGCGGTGCTCAGAGAGCAACATTTCTGCCTGTAGGCCAGGAGGGTGGAAGTTCAAGCCCTGCTGGAAGATACGACCGCCTACCGATATGAAAGTTGACACACAAGAACATAAAGGAGGGAGATGAGGCATTCAGATGCACTGGCTTTTTTTTTTCCTCCTCTATGACACATACCGCTTTTAAAAAAACCCTTTAGTTAAGAGCTTGACATAGAATCATAGAATGGTTAGAGCTGGAAGGGACCTTAAAGATCACCTAGTTCCAACCCCCCTGCCATGGGCAGGGACACCTCCTGCTAGACCCAGTTCCTCATAGCTCCATCCAACCTGGCCTTGAACACCTCCAGGGATGGGGCATCCACTACTTCTCTGGGCAACTTGAGCCAGTGTCTCACCACCCCCAGAGTAAAGAATTTCTTCTTAATACCTAATCTAAATCTTCCCATTCTGTTTAAAACCATTACCCCTTGGCCTACATATGCTTTGCACTAATGCTCTGATTCACGCTGAGTTTGGACCTGAATTCCGTATGCAATCCACTGCACCAAGAAATGGCCATTTTATACCTGTATTTCAAGCTCTTCTACCTCATGACATCTGCAAAGCTATAGCCAACTTCTGTCCTTCAGGTCCCTTGTTTCTTCCACTTGGTGGGTACGTGGAGCTCTGGCCCTGCTGGGCTTCCTTTGAGAGAACAGTCCAGTGGTCAGAGCAGAGGAGCAGACATCTAGGATTGAAGTTATTGGTATTGCGACAGATTTTCTGCGTAGCCCTGGGCTTGTCATTTATGACAACAACCTGTGCTGAGCACGTGCAGCTATGTGGACCACCAGGAAAACCAAGCCAGCTGTGCTTCTAATTCTAGAGAGACCACTGGCGTTGGCATGTCAGCACAGCACGGACAGATGGAGGAGAAGGGGAAAACACACTGCCAGGAGCACTTTACTTCTGCTTTGAAGGGAAATGTCATGCCCGCTCCAGCTGACACAGACTGCTGACTGCAGCATGCTTGGCATTGGCGTCATTATGGGACATACCTGGAAGACCACCATCTCTTCGAAACCTGAAAAACTATGTCCTCTTTGGGGAGAAAACTTCCCAATTGTTATGGAGAGAGATGAGGGGAGAAGGATACCCCTTTCCACCAGCAGAGCAAACCCACATGATACACAACAGAGATGTGAGGTCCCGTTTCCAAGGGACGGAGACTTTCAGTTGTGGACAGACATGCACAAATTCAACCATTCTTGAGGCACCTAAACAAGTGCCAGGGTTTCATAACTACTTGATACCATCTATCTTCTTCTTGGGGTCCTGATTTTCAAAATGACTCAGCTCCTAGTATGGGAGCTTCTATGGAGATACAGCACTGAGCTTTGGTGCATGAGTTACTGTAGAAATAGGAGTCTGATGGTGAATGTGAAGATATGAAGTTCTGACCCCAAAACCTGATTTCAACAAATACTTAACTGTAATTAGAAATCCAAGTTCATGATCAAAGTTGTTTTTTGTTTTCTTTTCCTCCAGAAACTTTTTTGCTTTGTTGGCTTTCTTTTATTCATTTGTGCTTTGCTTTTGAAGAAAAGAAAAAATGTACTCACCATGAATGGAAAGGGTCCCATTCCTCACTGCCAGGAACTTGACCCCATATGGAAATAACGGTGGAGAATGGAGGCTTCCATAAAGATAGATGTGTGCTTTGTGACGGAAAGGGGCCTTGGGGGATCCCACCTGGAGCTCTCCTCCATCAGATATCAGAATGTAATGAGCATGCAGTTCTACAGGTCCTGGACCAGTGAACAAGAGTTTGCCACCTGAAGACAACAAAAGAGCAAAATTCAACCGCAGATCTAATAGTCAGTCACTATCTCACAGTCAAAGGAGCTGTAAGACATGGGTCCACAAATGGTTTTACAATAAAATTACGAGAATAAGGGTAAAAAAAAGCTGTTTCCTGTAAAAATTCTGCCTTGCCCTGTACTTGTCCCTATAGATTTATCAGCTCTTTACAGACCTTATTAATTCAGCCCATTTTTCAATTCTACCACAGGCTGCCTTCCCAGATCTGAGCAAGGCCATTCAGCCTGGGCAGACATCTAAGTCTCTCCGATTTCAGTGCAAGGGAGTTGTTTGGAAAACCCCAGTCTTAACCCACTCACTCTTTCAATCTTAAAAAGGGATATTAGTACTTAATTTGTACGCTACTTTTCAGATTACAAACTATTTGTGACAGGGAGAGGAGAAAACATCTTTGAACATAAGAACTGGCAACTTGTTTAGATCCGTGGTTGATTTAATCCTGCATACTCTTCCAGCTGCTGTTCAAAACCAGATGCTTCCAAATACAGTATAAACTTCTGTTAACTGGATGTGAGGTGATCTCCCCATCTCATGAAAGCCTCATTTTAATCCCTAATTAGAGGTTAGCTTCACCTCAGAGCATCAGGTTTCATCTCCCTGCCAACATTTTCCTTTTACCATCTATTAGTATAACTGGATAAGTTTTGCCAGTAATATAGATCTGATCCTTCAATTCTTTCTAATATTTAGTCTCAATGACTTCTGGAGGCAATGAAGTCTGTGGTCTAAGTACATAGTTCGTGAAAAGGCATTTCCATCCCTTGGTTTTGAGTCTCTTCCGTTCTGCCAAATGCCTCCTTTGTTCTTGCCTTGTGCCAGCTGGCAATCCCAGTCTGTCACCTCAGGATGAGTTACTCTTTTATCTCCTTTCGTATTTTCTCTCCCATGAAGCACATTATCGCTATCTTTACAATGTATTTGGGCAGAGTGGACTCTCAGACATCTAATCTTTCTGTAGATGGGATAAGTCAAGCCATGCTTCCCAGAAGCTAGCGGGGAACACCTCAAAGCCTGGAAACCTCAGAACTCCTTACAAGAGTCTACCACCCTCCCAACATTTCCCTTTATGTGAAGTAGCTAAAAACTGTGCCATCTCTTATCATGGCCAGCTTCCTACTGGCGTTAGCACTTTCTGATGGTGACCTTTATACCCACCAAAAATTAGGCTTTCCTTCCCGACAAGATACTACCTATCCTTATCATGAAGGATTAGGGAGGTCAGACCTCTGCTTTAATTTCAGTATTGAGACAAAATAAGAGGGATGAAATTTTAGTATAAAAATCAGATTACAAATTGCTCGCATTTAACCAGGTCCTGCTGCTCTCAGTGATAAGGGAGGTGAATAGCACTTGTGCGCCTTTCCCACCCTGTTGCATCCACTCCTGCTGAACACATTCTGCTCATCCTGACCTCCTTATTTATTCTTGCATTGAGAAGCCTTCATGGTTTCATCGATTTCTTAGTCTTGTAACGAAATCTTATAACTTAGTTCTAATTTCTTAGTCTTATAACAAAGCTAGTATTTAAATAAGGACTACCCATTGAATACTTTCTTTGCAGATTTCAGTAGATTCCAGATAAGTTCTTACAGAATATGTTTAATAGAGGAAAGAGAAAAGCTTCATGTTTTCTTGCTTATAACCACTGGGAACCACGGGATCACTCCCACAAACACCAACTCCCCTATGTGTAAATTGTCTCTTTCCCTAGACATACTTTTCTATGTACAAATGCTAAATTGCTATATAGTGTTTTTAAAAATTGTACTGAATACACTGTAATAAAACAGCGTGAATTTCAGCTTGCTTCATGCAAAACAACAGAAGATACCTGGCCATTATTCTGACACACATCTGAGACTTCTAGAAAAATGAAGTGCTCCTAATACAAAACGTGCTATGCTGAAACTGGGATAATGCTTGAAATGGTATTCATTTGCAGACTGAAGGGACCGTTAGATCATATCGCCTGGTGGTCTGTGCACATCATGCTATTGAAAAACTGGAGGAAGTCAAGTCACCTGTGTTTGCCGGGGACCCTCTGGAAAGGCAGACAATCAATTAAGTGACTTGGGGACATCGCTCTGCCATTTTCTATGATCGTCTTTCCCAGCAGCTAATCTCTCTTACTGTTCACAATTTCTGCTTTATTTCCAATCATGACTTGTCAAGGACGAGCGTTCAGACAGTGGCTCTCTTTGTACCCGCCTGCATTGCGCTGCAGAAAGGCGTAGAAAACAGCATTTTCTGTGAAAGTACTTACAGGTAAAATCAAATCTCAGCCCTCATTCAGACTGGTTAATAAGGTTTTTAAGACTCTCCTTGCAAGGAATCACCTCCAATTCGTGGAGCAGAGCATCCTCTCCCACAACCCAGTGCTCCTTCTGAAACTGGAAAGCCAGACCTCCTAATTCTTCTGCTCCTTTATTGTTCTTGATGCTGCCTATAGAGGCAAAACTCCCTTGTCCCCACACTCTGCCTCTTGCTTTTCACAATAAAAAACTGTACCACCTCCTTTTGCCTCTTCCTTACACTGGGAGATCAGGTGGGCATCCTTGGGCTACACTGACTTCTGATCCTTTTCATGACCATCTGACAAAGTCCCTTACTGGGGGGACTTTCATTCCTAATTGCTCCCTGCCCAGCTCTCTTCTCAGCTGTGTAGATCTGCGCTTGGTTTGAACGGCATTCACAAAACGTGATCAATGATGGTTCTCCATTTACCTTCCGATCATCGATGATGTACACTGGTATCCAAACAGGCATGAAAATGGTTTCCCACTAGCAAGTTACTTTTCGAGTTGGTACATTTTATGTCTGCTAGCTGCCACGAGATCTGGGCAGGTGATCTTCAGTTAGTCATCACACTATCACGTTTTACAGAATTAACTTTATCAAACAAACTTGTAGTTTTCTTAGAAAACGAACTAAAGCTTGCTGTCTTTTTTCCATAAAATTTCTATCCTGTCATTCAGTAACTCCTATGGTTCGTAATTTATGGATTCAATCAACTATACCATTTAAATTCATACAGTTTTCTCTGTTGACCTGTGGCTGATATCAGACTAAGCAACCAACATTTTTTCCTTTACCTGTTCGGATACTGACTCAAGATCAGAACTTCTACAGCCCTCTATAATTTCCCATGTACTCTGAAATGAATATTTGTGGGCCAGAGAATGCCTCTACAAGCAGTTTTAAAGCTCTTCAATGAGTCTAGATCTGTTGATTTAAGAATGTGTTTTCCTGAAAGATGTTATTAAACATCTTCATTACATTAACATTCTTCAGTAACAAATGGACTGCTGGTCCATCTTCCTTTTGTGATACTATTTACCATCCTGCTCCTTCCCATACTGAGAAAAGAAATATTTATTAAATACATTTGCCTTATAGCAGCAGTGTTAATAATTTTATCACCGCAATCTAGAAATGGAACTATAAATCACTGCAATTTATTTTATTCCTAACATTAAAAAAAAAGACATCTTCCCCAAGGTCTTTATTGACTTCCTATGATCTGTTCCCACTAAAATACAGTAATTTCTGTTTCCACTTTTTTCATATAATTTTTAATGAGTATTTTAATTGCTGCCATGCTGTACCAATGAACCAGGAAGGCTGGTAGCCAAAGCTGTCCTATCTTTTGATTGTAAAATCATAGTTCTGCCTCAACTAATCTCCTCAAAAGTTTTCCCAAGTTTCAGCCACATGTGGTCCATACAAAACTTCAACAAAATTTTAAAATTCCCTGTTCCTCAGTAATAGGCTAACTGCACTTCAGTTGTCCTGAGCGATCTTTCCCTCTGTTGATTCAAATATTTTCCATATCTTTTGTGAACATCCAAGTGTTGGGCAAGCTTGGCACTTGGATGCTGGTGGCTGCTCTACACTGGGTGGAAGCATACGCAATAGTCCCAACCCGTTTCAGTAGCATCGAGCGTGCAGGCACTAGCTGTGCGATGCCTGGCCTGCAGGTTTGACCCTTCTTGGAGGAAATCCTACACAGAAGCAAGGTTTCCCCTCCCTGGGTGAAGATTTGGACATGTAGGGATAATAATAGTTGGACTTCAAGGTAAGGGTTGTTCCCTGGCTCTTGGGTTTCTCTGTCCCAGAGTGCAACGGCAACCCAAGCACACTTGGTGGAAAGGTTTGCAAGATCAAAACCACCAAAAGGCATCTGCTACATGTGAGGTTTTGGCTTTTCCTTAGAAGCAGCAGTCAGACCCCACATGTAATCATAGGACACAGATCTATCAGCTACACTCCCGGTTACACCATAATGCCATTGTCCCCTGGCTGTTTGCAAAGCTTCTGAACTCCTCCCAGAACAAAGCCCAAAGGCACGCAGTCTTCGGGAGAAAAGAAAGTGTAACAAGGAAAGTTCAGCTGCTGAAGATAAAAAAAAAAAAAAAAAAAAAAAAAAAGGAAAAGAGAAAAACTAAACTGGAGGCAACTCCCTCTGTCCCACAGGAGGGGAGAAATAGCCAGACCAAATAATGAAAAAAAAAGGGAATATTAAGGAAAATAAACATGATAATAAGGAGTGGGGGGTGGGGGCTACAATCTGCTGTGTGAATAACCACAGCACCATCATACCATTGGCAAAACTGGTTTTGTGAAAAGAGATTAATCTTCTGAAGTCCTTGGGAAGTAATGGAGGGCACACTCAAAAGGAAAGGAATTGGAAAGATAATGTATTAACACTTCACTTTGTCAGGTGTCCCGGACTGGCTCGTGCAATGCCACGGCCCAGGTATCCAAAACATTCACTATGGGAGAGGCTGCATCATGCACTTCTGAAAAAAACCCAAATAATGATGGAGTGGAGGCTTGTGAGGGTTGCTGTGGGAAGTTTCTCCTTGCCCTTGTCAGGAAGATTCACACTGTCAGACACAACAGCTTATATCCCTTCTCAAAAACTTCGTTTTTTAGAAAATCCTTCTAACATAGATGTTCTCATAACTCATAGAAGAGATGTCGATATATCTCATTTATGTTGTGATTTAGAGCGTTCTAGAGATTTCCTGAACTCAGAGGGAAGCAAAGTCCCAATTCCAAAGAGCACATTTTACACGAAGGGCTTTTTTACTCTCATCTTTTGAAGTCACACTTCAGCATTCACTGTTGATATAAGACCATCCTGAGAAATAGTGGGGTTTTTTTCTAAAGAACAGCTCATTAGGGAGCTAGGGTAAAAGTACCTATCCTCAGATTTAATTCTATTTCTTTTTGTAAAGCTGAATGAAGTGATAAAGCAAGCAAACTACAAGAAAGATGCTGGATAGTCTCTCTATATAAATTTTTTAAATCAATAATAGGAGAGTACTAACAGAAACATTGTCTTACATGTCACTACTGTGTCATGCCCCCTCAACTAATGGAAAACCTCCTCTGCATGGGAGAGGATTTGCAGATTGAAAGATCATCTCCTCCACTGGACTACTCTTCCCCGTCACCGCGCAGGGAAGATCTGCTCTGGCTGTGCTGTGGGCACGCCACGGCCGTGTATAATTAATATTCCCACAGCCTTCAGCTTGCTCTTACCAGTTCCTCTCACTTGGTGTTTCACATGACAAAGCCCCATGAGACAGGCTTAAGCTCAGAAGTTATATTCCTGGCAAGCATCCCTGAGTGGCAAACAGCAGGAGGCAACTGCCGGAGCTGGAATATCTTTGCTGAAACAACTGATTCCGCACAACAAGGCTGCAGTGTGCTGGCAGCCCGCTTATTGCTCGTTCTCTGGCCCCAAGGATGTGCCTGGTGGGGGCCTCCAAGCAGGGGGGGAAGAAAAAAAAAAAAAAGGGCAAAAAACAAAAAACAAAGATCCTCCTGTGTGCAGGAAGAGAGGAATAGAGAGTTTATGAGCCTTAAATAAGAACAATCGATTATTTCATGGACCTGTCGCCTGCACCCTGTTGACATGCTCACATGACATTCGGATGAGCCGTAAAAGTTGATTGCAAGCTGGACCGCTGCCGAGTAAGATGCAAAGGAGAAAAGAAGTTTGTTATATTGGCTCCATCCCAAAGGCTGCCTGAACCAAGAGTCCAAAACTCATTCTCCACCTCCCTGCATACGTTCCTCCGCGTTTATATTATGTAGGTACATATCCCAAACTAGCTGTGAATCCAAATGCCTGTGTATTTCCACCAGGACGTCACTAACATGTTAAAAAGTTAAGCTTGTGTTCCAGCATTCTGTTGGATGGAGGCCTTAATCTGTCCCTGGGTGAGGAACCAGCAGCTGCTTCAGTATTCTCCCAAGTGTCTCCCAAGCCTGACAGAAAGTGTCTCCAAAGCCCGACAAGCCCGTGTTTTCTGGCTTGCTGCGCTCCCAGCCATCTGTTCAGATGGCACGTGCTCCCTGTGGATGCAGGGAGATTCTTCCCTCAGACCACAGGATCCAGGCAAAGGCAATCCAAATCGGCAGCCCAGGAGACGCTGCCATGGGTATATCTCCTTCCAAGAAGACCTTCTACTTCTTCAGCTCTTAGGTAGCCTCCAAGACACTTAGCATCACCTTTGATGCATTTGCAAGAGGAGAGCTAACCTGGTGGGAAAGAGGTGTAGACACTCCTGGATAGCTTTGACAGCATGTATCAGAACCCATCATCTAGGATCTAATGAAGGAAGCTTCCAGGTGAGCCTCGTGAAGGCAACAGGGTAAACACGACACAGAGATGTGTGGTGAAAAAATAGATCCTTGATCTATTATTTCAAGTCTATGGGTGATGGCCACACGTTAGGTGCTTCACCCTCAGGAAGGGAGGAGGGCACTGGGGAAAGCACAGAAGCACTGTTTTAGGGAGCAGGATTAAGTTTCTCCTCACCTAGAGCCTGCCTGGGTGACCATTAGCGTGTTTCTATTTGCTATACCCCTCCACCGGCAGTTATCTCATTTCAACATGTTTTCTGCCATTTGAATTTAAAGATATTACAGATAGGTTTGTCTAGCACAGTGGGTTGGACCTTGGTCTTAGTGCCAGCTTGTTCCTACAACAAACCTACTGTAATGCACGGTCTGCCAAGCCATCGGAGGAAGAGGGGATACTTCAAAACTTAAGAAACTTACACGCAGTCTGGTGACACAGCACACTTCCTCTGTAGTTCTGGACTCACGATACAGATTCATGCTTTTGAAGGTATTCATCTGCATTTAAAAACCTGAAGAAGACCTGGACCTCAGTTCCCAGCCTGCATAGGTCGCGATGGCTGTATTCCTGTACCACATAAAAGTGTGTGAGGACAGATCTAATGGTACAAAGCTGCTGATGTAATGAGAGCCTGGTTAATGTCCAGGACAGGTGGAGACAGACTCAGAAGATCTTTCCATCCCATGGTTAGAAGCAGGATCTTCTTCCCTGAAAGGGGCACATCCCCTCCTTCCATGCCAGGAAGGGGACGGTGCTGCCTCCAGTTTCTGGTCTCCGCGGGAGCCGTGTGCGGTTCCTCGGCTGGGACTAACTTCCACTGTTCTGCTCATCCTGCGATGCCCCAGAGGAGTCTAAAGAGCTGACAAAGTTATGGAAAATCAACTCCCAGAGCCCTGGGAGTCTAATGCACATGCTGTAAGCCCACCCTATGTAGGATGAGAAAGACAAACCTGCAGCCCATACCCAAACATGAATCAGGGTTTACAGCTGGGGGAAGAACTGAAAAAAAATCAAGTTGCTACAGATTTGGGGCCTTAAAACCCTTCCTCCAGGAACGTCCAGTTCTGCGAGTTGCACTCTACTGAATAACACTGAATTCCTGTAAAAAAAACATACTAACAAATTAAAGAACTGGTGCTTTTCTTTTTTTTCCATGAAAACAGCCGGGACTTTAAAGGCTCTCAATGTAATTATTACAGACTTGGTACACCTCACTGTAAAAACGTAGGAAAATATCACACAGCAACAGGGAGAAATAGGGCTGACTTTTCTTCCTTTTAAATCTCAATTAAAAAATGCATTGGATGAAATTTCCCATTAGCTGGTACTATTTGTACATCCCATGTTCTTTCTTTAATTAAAAAACATGCTTATTGCAATACTGCCAGAATCGCTTTTACGGTATTTTAATTGTAATGACTCTGCCTGATTAAAAAAAGAAAATATGAACTAGAAACTGCCTGCAAAAAGTATCACAATGCACGTCCCAAATGGGCTGAGCAAAATGGCATAGGAAACACCGCAACACAAGGAGTTTCCTACCGTGCCTACTGAGAAGGGATTTTAAACCACGTTTAAGGACTGGTTGATGCCATAGACAGGAAAACAGAAGGAAAAGCTTTTTCCTTCTTTCAGTGAGTTCAAATCCAGTCTTTATCACCAGCGACTGAAGCGTTAGTTATTTGACAACTACTTATGCAGGTGTACCAGCTAATATTTGATGCTCTTTGCTAATAGCATCAAAGCCTAGGAAAAAGTCAAGCAAAATCAATATTTGAATTTCTCTTCTCCCTAGACCTACTCGTAGGATCTGTTCTAGCCACGGCCCAATCTGAGCGTGGATTACAAGAGATCCAAAATATTGATGGATAAGCATTGCTCTTTGGACATGGGTTCAAAACCAGATAATAATTGACAATGTCATGAATATCTTTGGGGCTTGTCAGTTCTCTCTTTTTTTTTTTTCTCCTGGGATCTCATAGTTTGGGGGGGAAGAAAAAAAAAAAGCCCATATTAGCTGTGGTATTTTGGAAACTGGGTGCACAGTTTTTAGAGGCAGATGAAGCGTGTCAGACCTTTTCAAAACCTCAGCCTGGAGTCTGACCATGGAAGAGGGTTTCAGCATGCTGGTTTCAGCAGGACCACCAAGAGGCAGCAATGCCTACAAGTGAGAGGAGGAGTTGTGACAGGTGATATTGGGCCTTTTCTAGAGCAGGGGCCAAAACAATCTTCTCCCTTGCACCTGCAAGGGTGGCCATCTCAAGGTTGCCATTGCAAAGCCAACTGGTCAGCTGAACACCTGAGATCTTCAACCCCACCAGGGTATACCAGCAGCATCACTCCAAAATTCACCCCCAAGGTACTCCTGAAAGAACAGGCAGGTTTTTTTGGTCTCCAGACCTCCCTAGAAGCTGTTCAACACAGCAAGATAAATCCAGGCAAAGGCAATACCACATGTCTGAGGTATCAAGCCATCAAACACAAAGGAGTTACTCCAGTGTAAGCTCTGCACAAAGGAAATTTCCATCTGTAGTGGGTTATCATAAATATTTCCATCCTTGTGATATTGGGATTACAAAAATAACTGCAATCTGCTGAGTTTACAGCGTTATCTACAATCTGTCTATCTTGTATCTCTTCCCCAATCAGTATTGTCTGAGCAGTTTCACAGGCTGGCTATTAAACTTTCCGCTGCCGATAACCACGTGCTCATGCTCTGCTCGTTGAAGGGGAAGTAGAAACTGCTGAGCCCTCATGGCAGTGAGCAGGACCCAGCTGCCTAATCCTATTTCTCTCTTGCTTTGGCCTCCAGATCTTCTATCCAGACAGTCTGGTCCCTACCAGAACCACTACGTGTACTTGGCTATATGTTAATACAGCCAAAAGCAGGGTCACTTTAAGGCTGCACAGGTAGCTGACCTGCTTGTTATAATACTCTTTAAACAATTTCTACAGTGTTGAAATCATCATAAGGAGACACCATAGAGGTGGTATTCAAAATCCTCATGGTGTCCTAAAACAGGGGAATTCCAAGAAATGGGCCTGTAAACGTGTGTTGGGTTTGCTGGGTACAGCACCAGAAAATTACATTATTACATTACAGTGTCTTTGCAGAGAAGTAGACTCTGTAGTATTACAGGTTTTTTTCATCCGTAAAGTCTGTTGTGTTTTCAGCTTGTGAACACACAGAGAGCCTGATGCTGAGTCATGAAAGCCAAAGGGAGCAGAACCACAATTTAATCCCATTCTCTGGCTCCGACTAAGAAAAACTCGTCAGCTAGAATAGGAATGGGATGCTTCCATGGAAGCCCGTATCTACACCCACCTGCAGTTTAGGGGCTCATCGTCGTGCCCATCTTGCAGCTGGGAAAAGTTGTCAATTATCTGACGTGCTCACAGACTCGGTAGTTGCTACTCTAAGGAGATCACCTCACTATGATTCGTTTTAAGATGGGTATCTGCGATACCTCAGATGAACAAGTCTTTGGTGGCGTGAGTTTCTCTCCGCCGATAGAGGAGCCTAAACAACTCCCGTGAGCTGGACAACTTAAAGAAAGGTAAGGTTAGGAAAGATAAATCTCAATCTCATACTAGAGTAGATCTCAACATGTCTTGAGTCCAACTCTAACCAAGGCTAAATAGCAAGCAGCACCCATGTAATTGGGGGTGGATGCAATGAGGAAACTTCAGCAAAGACGAAGTGCAGATAAATAATTACCGTGTAGGTTTCTGCTTCTAAAATGTGTGGTCCCTACGTTTGGCATATAGCAATGCAGAAAATAATAGCATCTAGACTATTTTAATGCTGCTTTCCTAACTGAATCTACATTATAAACCAAGCTTCTTGGAAAATGTGATAAAGGGGAGAAATGATTTGAATGTCAGATGAGCCGAAGCCATAAAGATACTTCTCCAGACTTCATTAAATTCGATCAGACCTCCGTTTGCTTCGTGAGTGCTGACTCATAGATCAAACGTGCCTTTGAGTAGGCCCAAAGTTCAAAGGGTTTCTGTTACAATATTGTGCCTCAATTCTTCACAAAGTCAGAGACTGAGCCCCAAAATCCTCATCCAGATTTGCAGCTAAAAGACTCAGAAATCTGGGGCTCTGACCTAACTCATCTGCTGTATGTCATAATCACACTGGGGTTAAGAAGAACCTTGTGTCACCCAGACTTAGGATTTTCGTTGGGGAAGACAGGGAATGAAATTGTATTAAAACATTTCACGTTTTTTTAATCTCAAATTCTTACTCTTTTTTTTTTTTTTTTTTTTTTTAAACAGGAATGATGCCTGGTGTAGCAATTCTTGAAAATCTCTGAACCCAGACTGAACAAGTTCAACCTGTTTTGGAAATGTTCTCAAAAAAGGGATAAACTTGCACAGTTTTTTTTCTTTATATAATGATCATTCAAAGTTAGATTGAAATATAATTGTCAGCTGTATGCTTTTCATAATCCTCTCAGTGAAAAACTATTACTTTTAACATCCTTTTAATATAAAATAATTTTTACCAGCAAAGAAGATCCAGGTCCTTAAACATATAAAAATTATTCTTTCCATTTTTTGGAGCTCCAAATGGAGCTGAGAATCAGTGTCTTCTGAAATCATCAGGGGCTTACACATGGGCTTAACTCTGAGCAAGCAATTGCACCAGAACAACTCATTCACTTAACACCAAGCATGTGCACAAGGGTTTTCACAACCGGGGCCTAATTTCCAGGGAGGAATGTTTCTGGCACTGAACGACAAGTAATTTTAATTCTTACTTTGACACCCACAGACATACACGTCCTGACGCTCGTGCTGAGTCTACCCCAGGGTATGTGAACCCTGCAAACCCGGTGTTTCCCCCCGTAATTGTGCTCGGTTATTTACTCTCCACCAGCCGTGCTGTAGGATCTCGGATTATTTATTACAGTCGGTAGCTGTGGCCTGTAATTCTGTAACATCATTAATTTTGTAAAGGCTTTTGCAACACGCTTGCCTCAAAGATGCCAAACAAAACAGAGTTGATTATTGTTATCAGCACTGCCATTATCACTGAACGCCACTCAGGATAGGAGCGCTTTCAGTAGCTGGGGGAAAGAAAAATAAAAAAAAAAAAAAGAAAAAGCCTTGCTACTCATATTGTCATTATGCCTCAAACAGCATAAACGATGCTTTCTGCATACATAATAATTAAACGCTTCCCCCGTCCCCCATCACCGTCCTGTTGTATCTACGGAGAACAGACTCAGCCTGCCTGACCAGGTGTCTCCTTCGACGAAAGAGCTGGGAAAAGGGAGGGGAAATCATGGCCGTGAAAAACTCCAGCCCTGGAGGAAGAAGAGCACTGACACCCCACCCCACCCCCGCCCCGCTTCTGCAGACCTTTGAGATGCAGCAGGTTGAGGTTGGTGGTGGTGGTCCCCAGCAGCAGGGTCCGGCCTTCTTCTATCGTGACGTTATCGCCATCTCGCGGCTGGTGGCCAGCAGGCCAGCTGAAGTCCTCGTCCCACCGGCCACAAAACTGGAGGGCAAGCTGGAAAACAAAAGACCCAGAGAGGTTTAAAACTCACCCCTTCCCACCCTTGAGGAAGCCAGCTTGCCGAAAGCACGGTGGAGAAGATGCCAATGCCACACCGGCTGCTTTCCCATGGGGAGCCCGCGGAGAGCAAAAGGATGGAGGGATGTTGGGGTTGGAGAGGTTCTTGGCCTTCAGAAATGCCAGTCACCATGTGGGGGTTGCCCCTTGTCTCGTTCCGCTGTGGGTAACGAGGGGTTTGCTGCAGGTCTGGCTGCGGAAAGTCCACAGGTTCCCCGGTGTGTGTCTCTCTCTGCCTCCCGAAAAGCAGAACTGCACGTTAATTCCTGGCAATGTCATAAAAATAGCCTGAAGACTTTAGAATTAAAACATCCTGCTAGATGGGTAATAGTTTGCTTTATAGGAGTTTTCAAAGGCTCTCATGCCACTCGTCCATGTTTAGAGAGATATTCCTCTCTTCAAATACCGTTTTGATTTTCTCAGCTTAGCCAGTATTATTATCGCCTCTCCTTTGATGGCGATCAGTTCCAAATAAAGCACTGATTAACTTGAAAACTGCAAATAGCCTGGCTCATGATAAGCAATGGCAAAACGACGTCTGCCTGTTTCGAGTCATGGTTCCTCCTCACCTCTAAACTTTAAGCGTGCACTTTGCAGTGAAGGTTTGACCGATTTCTTGAAGGATGTGTGCACATTTTTGCACAGACGTGTGGACATAACCATTCGTAACGTGTTCTTTCGGACTCACATGTAAACTAGCAAGTACAGCCTCAACTGATGCGAGGAGGTGGGGGAAACCAGACATGGAAATATTTGTGGTCCTCACTGGGTTGTGCTAATCCGAAACAGCAGTGGAAAGAATAACCTCAATACAAAAGCAAAATATAGTTACTCCATTTTCAATCAGAGCACAGCATGTGCATTAAAGCTTTTGCTCCGGAGCTGCGGTGAATCGATACTGGTGGTGTTATGATAATTATTCTTTCAACGGTGCTATTGTCAATTTTAGCTTTGTGTTCCTGATGTTTTATACAACATTTCCCATAGCACCTAGAGCAGTCAGATAACTATTGTATGGTGACTATTGTCCTAATTATTTACACCGGGGAACGGGTGTTGGTTCCTAGGCTAAATGATACAACCGGTTTATGTCCATCCTGTCTGTAGGGTATGGATGTTGGTATTTTCTATCCCCTGTCCCATTCTACAGTTTCCACACAGAGGGAATCACTTGGTTCAATTTAGACTGAAGCCTGGGACTGAATTAACACACACACAGTGAAAACATCTGGGGAGTTAAGTCCCCCGCGTCAGAAGGAATGAACCGCTTCATCATTACAGAAGTACAGATAAATCTTTACATCTGTACACAACTGTTACAGAAAGTAAAATTTCTCCATGGTTGCTGAGTGTCATAGGACAAGTTTCATCTTCATTACTTGCAAACAGTTATTCATATATTTCAGAGATTTAGGACGAAATTCCAGCTGAAAGGATAGATATCTTTATCCACTGTCTTTCCAGAAAAACTGTGAATTACTCTTCACTGATAGTGCTTTGAAGCAGGTTATATACAATATGAAAGGGTACACAATAGATCCACTGAAAAAGGACTTAATTGAACTTGTTTTTGTCTCAGAACAGGGGACAGAGGAAGATACAGTTTTTGGAAAGGCACACATTTCCCAGATACACTGCTTATCAAACCAACTGTAGCACAAAATTACGAATTCCATGAATTCCTATCTGGCACAACCTCGAGCAATGCTGCTAGCAAAACACTGCATGATACCGTTGTTGTGAAACGGCAGGATCCATCTGAACATTTTACTGAGGAAACGTAAACGGCTTGAAGTCACTCTGACACCACTCTAACCATCTGAAGTCACTTCGAAGCCTCCGATTAACTTCAACGGGAAAGCAAGGGCATAAGGAATATACCAGGTTGCTCTTCTTGCTAGCACCAAAAACTTAGTAAGCCATTGATAGAAGTCTTGCAAAAGTTACGAAAAATAAACTCCTCTTCTGAATTTGACCTTTTTTTTTTTTTTAGAGGGTTCCCCTAGTTTTTCATTTAAGGTTCTCTCTATGTAACATCAGTGTTTAAGTGATTCTTGCTAGGTTTTGGTTGTCACCTCTTAGAAGATTCCATACCTATTCAGTTCTACTAATACCCTCTGACATAAAAGCCAGGAGCTCACACATGCCAGTGTAATAAGGCACAAGAAATGGTTGAAATCATCTGGGAAACTAAAACTATTAACTGTCTGAAGAGTATAACTCAGAAAAAATACAAATATGCTGAAACCAAGTTAGATGATACACACGTACACGGTAAGAGGCAGTCCCTACACCACCAACCTAAACAAAGACAGACAGATTTCACTGCTCAAAAGAAAGTTTACTCCCCAAGAATGATTGCACAGAGGCAGAAAATAATTTGGTCAAGGTCATAGAAATCTCTGTCGTTTCACCCAGTCTGTGACTAAAGGTTTCCAGTGAGAAGATGCCTGGCATAGTCTGCTGCCATGTGCACCACCTGCACGTGCACCCTTCAAGTGATTTCTGATTTGTTTTCTTTTTTCTTTTTAATAAAAGGAAACAGATGAACATCGACTAATAACACAGGACCAAAAGGTATTTATAATCACTTGTACCATCCTTGCATTATCATGGAGAGAATAAACTTAAAGCCTCTGTCTGAAGAGAGAAAAGGGAAAGTCCTTTAAATTACTGCAATGCAGAAGAATGTATGGGGGGTTTAGAGGGAAAGCAGCCCTGTAGTAATTGAGCAAAGACATTGAACTGATGGAGGGAAATGAGATAGTAGATGATTTTGCTTGGTGACTCTTCTTTTGCAGTCCTACACCCTTCTCTAAGATGAAAGAGCATCTCTGTAAGACGTTTGAAAGAAGAAGGTGTGGTCTAATGCAAGGCTAGTGAAATGGCCAACTGCTCTGAATCACACGTACAGTTTCCCTGGACCTTGTGACTCCCATATGATTACCCTCTCCCTGTTTTCTGGGAGGAAAGCACAACGCAATCTCCAACTGTAATGGACTAATTAAGTCCTTTGCTGAACGGTGGTGGCTATGTCCGGTTCCTATTAAGCAGCCCACAGTAAAATAACACAGAATAATACACACATAAACTAATTGCACAGCCCTCATCAAGCAGGGTGGGTGACAGACTCACAGCTCTAGAAATCCACGCTTTCATCTGGTCCTTCTAATTTCCCTCCATGTGACCTTGGGGAACCTCCGTGGTTATCATGCCTGTCTTGTCTGGCCACCATGTTATCAGTACAGGACAGGCTGTAGCCCACACTGACCCTACAGACCCCAAGACCCTCTTCATGCTAAGGGCGGCAGGCCGAGCATGCTCTTGCAACCACTGGGATGGACCGACTCACCTGAGACCCCAAAGAAAAAACAGTGAGACAGCCATCTTATCTCTCAAAGGGCTGTATGGCCATGTCCTAAACATATCTTCACCACGCAGAGACTCCATCTCCTTTCCCTCTGCCTGCAGCTGTGCAGGATAAGAACATCCCCATCACTGGCTTTTTCACAGAAGCAAAACTCTTTCCTTTTCCTTTTTCTTTTTTCCCTGCTTGGCACCCAGCGTTTGACCTGTGGTGTTTCATTTAAACAATTCTCAGTAAGACTGAAGAGCAGCAGCAGCTGCAAGCACCAAGGTCCTGGCTGAGCGCCCATCCCGTGTGTGCTTGTTCAAGGAACCAGGAGGAACCCACAGAGCCAAGGAAAGCTGCGTGTCAGAGGCTGGCGGTGGGCATTTTCCTCCTGTGCTTTTTCCAGCAGGACGTGCAGCGTGGGGCACAACAAATGGCAGGGAGCTTGAAAGTCCGGGTGGGGGAAAGAGGAGTTGGCACAAAACACTTGAATGTGGCCAACTTCAACAGGAGGCGCGAGACCACAAAGATGCTCTGTTCCTGCAAGGTTCATGAAAATCAGTAGCTAGATTGAGGCAAGAGACTCTTCCGGTGTTTTCCCCAGGGACACAAGTATAACATGAGCTGAACACTTAAAATGGTCACCCAAACTTTCGCAGGATGTGCCCTCACATCAAACATCCATAGGAAACCCACCCTGGCAGCACTTCACATTTTGAATCCAGTACAGCAGATGGCACTAACTCAGTAGGGAACCAGACCTGCAAAATAGGGGCAGAAGCTCCAGGTAGGTGGGAAGCCACAAGCACCGGGAATCCCTAAGGAGCCAGTTGTTCTTCCTGGGGTACCAAAGAGCACAAAGACCAGGGAGGGGATCTGATATGAAAATTCAACGAGCAGATGCCTGCAATTTCTTCCCACCTCTGACACCCACTTGGTGGGTGCCATGCACAGCTCATTCCAAGCCCACGCCCTGCAGACCAAGCCCATAGCTTGTGTATAACACACGTTAATTTTGGGGTGTATCAACTCCCTCCCCATTACAGCTCCAAAACCATGAATGAATGATGTAAAGATAAAATAATGTTTTAATAGCACGCAATAAAAGATGCACAAGCTGCTCGTAATTCAGCACATTAGCCTCTTCCTCCCTCCCGCACCTTCTTTTTTCCATTTTCAGGCAGATTTCTTTCCATTTTTATGTTTTTAGCTGCTGCTGTTGTCAGCCAGCCTGGGGTTGCCTTTATGTCAGCCTTTGGGGACACGATCTCTCCGTACCAGTTTCTCAGCTTGTGCCTGAGACTACCAAGGGCTCGGGAACAGCAGCAGCAACTGCTACAAATGAATAAATAACAGTGATAAACTTGCGTTCCCACACAGGCTGGCAGACAAGTCACAAGGGGAAGGGCTTGTAAGTGACCACTACTTCAATGTATGATCTGAATTCGTAGTAATTAACAACCATTCTGCCAACACAACACATGTTCATCTGGTGATTTTTAACTCCCTCTTCCCCAAAACGCAAAGTTTGGGTTTAAAAGGGTTGAGAAACCCCTGTTTAGACAGAATATAGATCATTCGGTCTCACTTTGTGGTAACTTTCCAATTTGTTTGGTTAGGTGGGATTTTTTTACAGTACAGTCCCACAAAAGAGGACTGTAACAATCGTTACAGACACAAAGACAAGAGCCCTCATCCTCTCACCAAAAAAAGAAGTTTTAAAACCAAACCAAGAACCAGCAGTGGAGTTAAACACAGACTCTGCTTGCTGCTGTGCTCAACGCTCTCTCTTCTTCTGGGCTGGGGGTTTCAGGTGAGGGTTATCTGCAACGTGGCTGTGGAGAGAAACCTGAACTCAGGAGGGTTTTCCCACCAGCTCCAGCCCTGACAGCCAGCTTTATCCTTTCCCCCAGACACATGCGATAAGAGCACAGCACTGCTCCTGCACAACAGCATCCTGGCCTGTAGCAGGAATAGTGTGGCCAGCAGGACAAGGGCAGTGATGGTCCTCCTGTACTCGGCACTGGTGAGGCCCCACCTCAAATACTGAGTTCAGTTTTGGGCCCCTCACCACAAGAAAGACATTGAGGTGCTGGAGCGTGTCCAGAGAAGGGCAACGGAGCTGGTGAGGGGTCTGGAGCACAAGTCTTGTGAGGAGCGGCTGAGGGAACTGGGATTGTTCGGCCTGGAGAAGAGGAGTCTGAGGGGAGACCTTCTCGCTCTCTACAGCTACCTGAGAGGAGGTTGTAGAGAGGTGGGGGTTGGCCTCTTCTCCCAAGTAACAAGCAACAAGACAAGAGGAAACAGCCTCAAGTTGTGCCAGCAGAGATTTAGTTTGGATATTAAGAACAATTTCTTGACCGAAAGTGTTATCAAGCATTGGAACAGGCTGCCCAGGGAACTGGTGGAATCACCATCCCTGGAGGTATTTAAAAGCCAGGCAGACGTGGTGCTGAAGGACATGGTTTAGTGGTGGGTTTGGCAGTGTGAGGTTGATGGTTGGACTCGATGATCTTAAAGGTCCCTTCCAACCAGAACGATTCTATGATTCTATTCTATGTTTGCACCTGCAAGAAACTCTCCCGGTTGCTTCCCATGATCTCTCACAGGATGAAGGTGCACCCCTCCTTTCGTACATGGCCACGAACAAGCGGAGGTTTGGAACGCTGCAGACACAGCAGAGATTGGCACCCACAAGGCAGCCTTTTCCTTGGTGCTGACAGATTGCCATTTAACCAGCAAGTACGGAGAGCAAGCGTTCCTGTCCTCAGTCGCCACAGAGAGACAAGGTTAACATTTTAAGTGATGGAGTACAGCGTATATTTCCCCACGCCGTAGACCCAGGACTCCACACCACATTTGAAAACACTTTAATTTCAGTGATGGATACAGGGAGCTCACTTTCCAGGCTGTGAACTCTTGACAGCTCCTCGGTTTAATACATCAGGAAAAGATTTACACCCCTCACCCAACCCCCATCCACCTGAAGGAAAGAAAAACGTATATTTGGAGGAGACAAAAGATGAGGGGAGGTATTTTATTACACTAGATGCCTTTTACAAGGGAAGAATTTTCAGCCATCTGCTCTAATTATTCCTCCTGTATTGGCCACCATCTTCATGCAACAATAGAAATAATTATCTCCTCAAGGGCAAAAAAAAAAAAATATTTACAGAAACAAACAAAAGTTGATTATTTTTAGCTCCTAGGGAAAAAAGAAACAACAAGCTACTTCTTAATGAAGGAGCAATTAGGAAGGTGGGTAAAACATCTATAATTAAAAGAGACAAATTGGTGCAGGCTCCTCCCTCCCACACACACTTGAAAAGGATGCAAATGCACGTTATTTGCTACAGTCAGTGGAGTTAACATGCAAAATGCTGCCCAGTGCCCAAAGAAGCTGAACCTGTCTCTTGGCATCATTCCCTGCCTCTCCTGCTTGTAGGACCTCTAACCCTTTGCCAAATCTACTGAAAAATAGTCATAGAATTTCAATTGGCGTGGATAGGTCTTCCTCCGTATAACCAGCATTCCTGAGACAAGCATGATAGGACACTCTTTCATCCTGCTGTTGTAAGAACAGTTTCCTGCATGCACTTCATCACTCAGGGTAAAAAATGTCCTTTTCTCTATATAAACCAAAACCAAAAGAGGACTTTTGCAATTGTTTTTTCATTCCCGGCAGCATATAAGGATTTTGTAAACAGAGAGAATGAAGGCATATATACAACTTCATGGGAAAGACAGAATAGGGTTGTCCCAAAGAGGACAGAAAATACCTTACATTGTTCAAAAACAAGTATAAGCAGCAAGAAAAAAATATTCTCTCTACCAACAGCACAACGCAACACCCTATTTTGTCAACTAATATATGGATTTAAAATTCCACACAGAAATGAACAGAATTTAGTTGGCTGTGCTATGAAATCAAAGAATGGACAAACTGAAGCTGGTCAAGGCTGATTATGAATGCAGAAGGTCCCAAGGCTTCTCCAAGCAGTCTTAGGACGGAGGGTGCCATCTCATTACGGGAGTGTGGCAAAGACCGAGCAACAGGGAAGAGCTGCAAGCCAGCACACTGTGAACCATTCTCCACTCTAGGCAATTTCTCTCCCATTCCAAAAAGGCCAGTTTTCACTACAGAAAAGCAAACAAGACAGAGATTAAGAGTTATCAGTTTTTACAGGGTTTCTCTTGCCCAGGCAGCAATTTCAGAGAAGCTGCCTTCAAATATTAAAGTAAGCCTGTATTGCATTTCTTTGGAAACCAGAGTGCCAGAGCAGTCTAGTAGATCTTATGACGTGATCAGCAACTCCTTAAAGAACTTTCATTCATGTGCACTTCATTTCAGTCCTCCAACTCTGCCATTGATTGAGGCATTTCCCAGGAGCTTTCTAAGCTGGATGTGAGGGAGTAGAAAGTAACAAGAGGAGAACTTCTGGAGAAGTTTGCGATGAACAGTCTACCTCCATCCTCTTAGTAAAAGCACCACATTCACCTCTATCATTTCTATTTAATCTGGTTCCATTTGGAAAGTCCTTTGAAAGAAGAACATGGCAAAAAAGGGGAGCATATTTCATCTTCTCTGATTTCTCCCAGCCTTCCCTCAAAGAAAAGACAGCCTCTTGGCTTCTAGGAGTTCAACACCTTCAGACCTTGAGAAATTTCTTACTCATTTCAATTCCATGTGATGATGATCCTGAAAATAACATGGTCTGACCACTGAGGTCCTTCTTTGAGTGCCAGTGTTAAGACAGTCCCTGATGCCAGTTTAGCAAGGAGTAATAGGGTGGTAGTTTTTAGATGTTGTCACAACCTGTCTTGGCAAAACAGTGAAGAATTTTACTACTGATCCAGAGGCACGAAAGGAAGTTCCCCTTCAATTCCTGTCACGGCAGAGACAACCTATGGTTAACCCAACTGAGCAGACACTGCTAACTAAACTGGGCAACAGAGGTAGATAGATAATGGGACTGTCTTCTTCCAGGTTCTGACAGGAATGATACAAAAAATGGCAGGCATGGTTGTGCTCAAGACACAAATCATCAAGGAAGTAGCCTTACACACATTAAAAACCAGAAGGAAGGAAAGATATCTAGAGAACTATACAATGGGAGAAAATTAATCATTTATGCCAAAAGACAACATCATCCCCAAGACAACTGAAGTACTGCAGCTATGAATAAACTAAGTCTGGAAATTAGCAGAATGCTTGTGACCCATACATTGAGAGTCTGTAAGGGGTTTCCCGACGTAGTAGGATACCAAATTGTTTTTTTCCCTCACGAACTGGCGTGCTTGGCATGATTGCCAAGAACAGACCTGGAACATAACCCAACAAAATCCTTTTCAAGGCCATAAGATAATATTTGTATGACTATCTGCATCATCTGTGGCTATGTAACTTCTCTTTACCCTTTACTCAGGCTATAAACTGTAGCTGGTATTATCCTACCTAAGAGAGCTACGTAGCAGTTCCTTCATCAGTGACTCCCATAAGCATTGACATAACAAGCATCAGGGCTGGGCACATGGCTGGACACGAGGTGCATGATCCAATATCTTTGTTTCTAATTGAGACTGCCTGTACCCTGAAATAAAAACTATTACTTTTCCTTCTTTTTTCCTCTTTTTCTTTTTTTTTTTAATTTTTTTTTTTACTTTCAGCTGTCCTGCAGGAATCTTTGTGACTTCTGCTGAGTTGCACAAGCATAAGAAGGGAAGAAACTGGCTGGCCATGTTCTCTACGGGACTGATGAATGACCCTAGTCTCTCTCCAACTATTACAGGATAAATCTGTTTACACACAAAAAATTGACCTGGGCTGGTGAGGTGGGACTAGAACCAGGAAACTGGCACGTCCCAGAGGTAAAAATGCATTTGCAGCCAACAGCATTAGTAAGTCAAGACCATAAACAAGCCACGCCATCATTAATTACTCAGACAGGGGCAGCCGCAAAAGCAGTGAGAAGACCCAAAAGCCAACTGTAAATAGTTCATCTAGCTGATTAGTTCAGAAAAAAAATGAGTGGGCAGTTTCGGAGGTCAGAGCCCATGGCACAAGTCAGTCTCAGGCCAATTTGCAACTGGACAATGGCATGAGAAACAGCTTAATTCCTTTTTTTTTTTTTTTAAAAAAAAAAAAAAGAAAGAAAAATCCCAAACCAGCGAAACCACTCAAAAAACAACCACCAAAAAAAGACTTTTCCAGCAGGGGAGTAATCACTGCAATTTCCAAGCACAGAAGGTAAGGCTCTTTGCACCAGAGGTATTTAATTAAGGACGTGGCGTATTAGTTAGGTCTAATGGTGTTTTCATAGGCAGGGCGTTGAAAAGATGTTGCTGTTGTCGGGGGCTGCATGTCCCAGATACAGCACGAGTCAGCTCCCCATACACAGGCAGCAAAGCTCACCCAAACACAGGGTAAAATACCAAGTAACGGGGCGATATGAGCAGTATTAAGCCACTCCATAATTAAACAAAACATGAGACCCACGGGAAGGTCCAGGTCTATTTATCACCGTCGTGTAAGTCCTAAAGTGTTGTTCTTGGATCTCTCGGGGTCTTTTGAGGGCTATGGTGGGAGGTCGATCCTAGAATCAGAAATCTCAACTTCAAATATTAAGGAAAACACCCTGGAAGCAGAGGAAATGTCTTGGAGTATATGAAGAGCCCTGTTTCCCAAAATGAAATTTTTCTTTACAGTGACTCATTGCTAATTCACAAGAGTCTTCCTAGAGTTCATTTATGGCCTGATATTCAGAGACAGCTTATTTCAGTGGAAGCTGTCCCAGTGCAGTATTTTAATCTCAAGCCCAACTTGCATGAAAATCCTGTGCATGTAAACACATTGGGGAATTCCGTGCAATCTTCCAGTTTAGATACAGCACAACTGATTTTCCCTTTCCAGAGCCCAGTTAAAGGGCACACATAATTTACACATCTCTCTAAACGAGTGATTTCTCAAAGGACGAAGGCTTCTGAGACAAATTAAAAATGGCAATTTCATGGTAATTAAAATTGCAACATCCAGTTGTTTACACAAATGGAATAGCCAAGCCCGGTGACTGTGTTGGCCTTTGCAGTATGCACTGTGCAAATATTGTCTCACAATTGAACGATCTTGACTTGCTTTAACTAATCTGAGAGCAAATATTGCAAATACAAAGATTAGCTTTCCAAACACCTGCAGGAAAAGAAATCAAATTACGTGCCTATGTGTCAGCAAGAAGGATTTCTGAATGAGCGCTACAGTAAATGGGGGCAGGAAGAATGAGGCTGGTCCACCCCACCAGGAGATCTGATGATGATGGGGGTTTTTGGATCAGGCAGGGAAAAAGAAAATCCACCCTTGAGAGAGTCCCAAATCAGCTGCAAGGGTGGGCTGGAGGTCAGAGCACTGGTGTGGGATCCAGCCCCTGGCTTTCACACAGCTCCTATGGGGATGTAGGGAATACAACCAGTACACGAACCATCTCCACTGCAAACCTGGTTTGCAAGGGGTTTGCGGTGATTTACCAGGCAAAAACTGACTTGAAGAGGGAAAGTACTGCATGTCGGCTACAACTTGGTATGTCCTAATAATGCATACAGACAGCAAAACCACACAATCCAAGGACAAACACTGATACTGCCATATATGCATCCACATCTCCTCAGCCAAAGCAGAAGTGCCATTTAAGTGACTGTAACTGGCCACGTTCCTTCTATTCTTCTACTACAATTGTTTTTTCGTATTTCATTAAGAGTTTCAGGCATACCTTGAACAATACTTCATCATCATCACAGTATTGCTCCACTGAAACATCTATTACCACTAAAGAACATTTTAAGCAGCATCCCACTGAAAGGTGAGAGGCTTTATAAGTGTAACTGTTGTCTTATGACCTGTAGATCCTCTCTCCCAAACAAATAGGATGACGCTCACCCAGCAACAGCTCCTTCCATCCACAAAACCCCAGAACACAATGGAAGGAGTGACCTGCTAGGAAAACTATAAGTTGCCATCCCTGTTTTGTTGAAGGGAAAACTCATGTGCTTGGTGATACCTTGTGGAGCAGGAGGGCATTGCTTCGTTATCGTGCAAGGAGAATTCATGGCTGATTGCAACATGTTTGATTTCTGCTGAATCACTGCAGCAGCTTCATCAAAACATTTTGCCTGTTTAAAACGTATTTTCACAGAATGATAGAATGGTTTAGGTTGGAAGGGATCTTTAAGATCATCTAGTTCCAACCCCCCTGCCATGGGCAGGGATACCTCCCACAAGACCAGGTTGCTCAAAGCCTCATCCAACCTGGCCTTGAACACCTCCAGGGATGGGGCAGCCACAGCTTCTCTGGGCAACCTGGGCCAGTGTCTCAGCACCCTCACAGTGAAAAATTTCTTCCTGAGATCTAATCTCAATCTCCCCTCTTCCAGTTTGAAGCCATCACCCCTCGAACTATCACTATATGCCCTTGTAAAAAGTCCCTCTCCAGCTTTCCTGTAGGTCACCTTTAGGTACTATAAGGTCTCCCTGAAGCCTTTACTTCTCCAGGCTGAACAACCCCAACTCTCTCCGCCTGTCCTCATAGCAGAGGTGCTCCAGCCTTCTGTTCATCTTTCTGGCCTCCTCTGGACCAGCTCCAACAAGTCCATGTAATTTTTAAAGTAAGTTCCACATTTGAGAGGGAGGACCTGAATGGGCGTGGAGAAATTTCTTTGGGCCATGCAGCATTTCTCCCTCCCAGGCTGGGATCCGATGCAGACCAGCGTTGAACGTTATTACTCTCTGAAGCCTGCGCCCTTGCTCCAATGCAGTACCCTGCGTGGAGGCAGGGAAGTTACTAAAGTCTTCGCTTTATCTGTCGGAAGTGAAGTCCTAAAGGAGGTTAGAGGTTACCTGCCTTGGCACACTTTAATAATAACCATCACCCTCAGTGCTGCCAGCCGCGTTCTGACATCCAGCTACTGAGCACCACCAAAACCAACCCAGCTAACATCACTGACATAGCAGCGTGTGTTCGTAACAGCGTGGTAATGCAAACCAGCTGGTCAGAATCTGTCCCCTAAGGCCACATCCACCATGCAGGGACAAGAGCAGGTGTAACGCGGGTCTAAGGGGCTTGGCCAGCAACGGAGGAGCAGTCCGTTCTCTAAGCTGCATCGTTGCCCCGCGCTTACATCGTGCTATAGGGATGCAGGATTTGGGGCTCCCGGCAGCCATTGAAGACCTTCCTGGCTCCTGGAGAAGTGGGTGGCAGCAACCAGCAGTGCCGGTGGTAGACTTCTACGATGGAGACTGAAGGGCAACGCTGGGGAAGCCTGCACTGCCCTTTCAATCCTCTACCTGCCCAGCAGGGAGAGGGTTTCACCCTGCACGGCCGTTATTTCAGTAACGCAAGCTTTTTAAACAGCTCAGCCTAATCTGCGAGCTTTCAGAGTCCGCTTTCAAATGCAATGTCCTGTTTAGCTTTAGCACATCAACAACATGCTTTCTTAGCCTATCTGTATGCATTATCTACTGCTGTAATGTATCATGTACTGGACTACAGCATCATTACAGGTAAGTGCTCAGGTTTAAATGCAAACATAATTGCATAATGTGGTACAGCCAGGAAGAATAATGCAGGAAATAGAGCCAGCTCCATCTGATAGCGCAATCTGACTGGAACGCCGGCCGTTCGGATCAAACGCGCAGCCCAGATGGGGCAACCAAGAATAAAAGTGCTTTGTGGTATCTTTATTGTCATCATCAAAAAACACTTATCTGCCAGCAAGGTAAAAAGGTGAAGATGGGACTCTTACGGAAAAGGTCACATAAGCAATAGGGTAACACTGGGTTATCATGGCTAGGGAGATGTCTACCTTTGCACTGTCACTTTGAGCTGAATTTGCCAAGTCCTAGTGGGAATCTGAGCATTAAGTGGCGTTTAGAAGACTGGGAACACCCATGCAGTCTAGAGTGTCTATTTCATTACAACAAATGCAGATAGACCCTCAGATCCTACTGTGCAAGGAGCTGCACAAACACAGGAGAACTTCCCTGATGCAAGACGCCTTCCAAATGAGGACATGTCTGCAGCAGATATGTACGCTTTAATACATTTATTTTTATATAGCTAAAATTAGGGCTGACTCTCAATGGAGCAGTGCTTCCATCTATTTAATTTTATATTTTGTTTCAGTAGTTTGAGCTCACAGTGGCACGTGATAGGCGATTTCAGCAGGGGTGCAGACAGCACCGCAACATAAGCCAGAAGGCAGCTGAAGTTAATTTAGTGCACTTTGTGCTGAACCGCTATGCCATCAACGACTACGCCTCCGCTGAAGAGCAGCATCACACACGTTATGGGACAGTAGCCACTCTTGTCATTTGAAGAGATTTTGCCCAAACTTCGTTTTAATCAGACAACAAGATGAGAGGCTAGCGTGAGAGAGAACCTCTCGACCAACACGCCGCCCTCTGAACTGAGAGGCCTTTGAGTTGAAAGCACAAACTGCTGCTGTTTGAGCTATAAAGCCATCCCTCTGTCTTGTAGGGCTGTAATAGCTCATCTTTGTTGGGAATGCAGATCCCTTGAAATAACGTACACTCCATGGCTTTCACTAGCTGCCCTCCCACACACACATTCGTCTGCCTGTTAATCATTTGGCAGGACATAAAATCCAGGGTCCCTTTCCCAAGGACCTTTGCTGGCACATCCTTACCCCCGTATCTGAATGCGTTCAAGTGCCTAAGGATGCAGATGGATGCCTAGCAGCATTTTCCAAAGGCAGATTCGATTTCAGGGAGAAGTGGGCACCGTAGTATTGTACATACCCAAATGAGGACGTACATACAGGAGATGAAATTGCCTCGGTCCAAACCCTAGTAGACCCATTCCCTGCTAGCTATCACCACCTGGAGAAACTTATCCAAAATTGTTACCCCGTGGTACCTGCCTTCATGTCCCGCAGGTACCTGGCAATCCAGCAACCACCTCTCCCAGACCTAAAAATGAACACTGGCTCGGGGCCGTGCCGGTGACTAGCAACCGCAGTCCTTCCTGCACGGGAAATATCCATTTCTGCAGCGTTGCCTGGGCCGTTCTTGGCTTTGAAGCCACGTTTTTACCTCCAGTGGCTCCATTCCCTGACTCGCCCTGGTGCTGACACCAGTAGGGCTTCCAAAAAGGCGCTGCAGAGCAGCACCCGACTTCTTCTGCACCAATTCGTTTGGCACAGAAGGGTTCAAGAAAACAAGGAGCTGAATCCCGGGAATAGGAAAACGTAGACAGAGCTTGGCTGAGTCATCTGTACAATTAATACAGAATTGTTTCATACCTCTCTACCCAGCTTTGTAGAGTTGTCTGGGCACGTAAAGCCATGCTGCCTTGCCGTGCGTGCCCACGTGGGCTTGCTGGCGAGCTCAGGGAAAAGCTCTCCTCAACACTGAAAGCAAAAACTGCATCTTCCACTCACCAAACGGAGGTTAAGGCAGGAGGAGGAAAAGGCAAATAAATGAGAATTAGAGAGAGAAAGAGCGAGACAGTGTGTGTGAAAGAGAGAGAACCGCAATCCCTAAGCGGGTGAAGCTGAGCCTGACCCGTGATCAGAATTGCAGACCCAAAGAAGATGTGTGAAAGCGGGAAAATAAATCAATAAGCAAACCGGCAATCTCTTTCCTCAATTTTATTTGAGGAAGTCAAATTTACCAAGCTCCTCACAAACTGTCTTTGGCTAAAATCACCGCTAATGAGCTCTGACATTTGAAATTTAACTGAATATGAGCTAACAGCTCCCAGCCCTGCACCACCCATGGAGTTAACTGAGAATATTTTGTTAAAGCCATAGATGGGCTAAACTGCCGCTTTATTGAGAAAACGCAGCGTTCGCGGGAAAGTGTTTATAGCGTCCACTTCACCTGATGCTTCCCTGCCCTGGGATGTCTGTTTTTCTTCACGGGGACCACAGAGCGCTTGGTCCCCTCCGCTCCTTCCCATCGCTGTCGTAATTATTTGCTAGTTTTTACGAGGTAGCCTTACGATCCCTTAATGAAGTCCTTTGCTCTGCAGCTATTCACAAGGACAGATTGGAAACGAGGGGCTTCCACTTACGGAGCTGCCAATCAGGAAAAGGTACCCAGCATTTAGCGAGCGGTTGTTAAGTCAGTCTATCACCTGGCTATTATAGACTCATCATGAAAACAACTTTGTTTTTACTGGCAATCACATAAAATTAACCCTTTCCTTAAAGACAGAAGGAAGGCTCTAGTAGATTAATTGTGACACAGTGCTTGAACATGCTGGTTTTTCCTCCTGCCGCAGCAATTATTTTTTTAATTTTTTTTAATAAATGCTTTCTGAACTGGAATAGCACAACAATTCATTTGTTCTCTAACTGTACACGTAGTTCACACTGTTTAGCCTATGAAAAACCTTGTGATAGCACGAGTAACAAAACCAGAGAAAAATCTAAAAAAACCAATGCAACAAATACTACTCATTCCTACTCTACTTCTTACTCTAAAGTCTGTACACAGAAGAAGTTGTGATACAGGACAACTATCTTTCCATCACTACCCGCAGCTTATTACAAGACCAAACTTTTCAGGTTTTTGTTATCCTCAGGATTTACCCACTTTTTTTCCTAAATGAAGCAAAACCCAACTGTCCCCCCCACACATACACTCTATCCAAGGCTTCTTCTCACTTCCTGTGGATTGGATGGGAAGCCTGATCCTGCACTCATGACTCGAGGCCAGGCTGGGTACCAAACTCAGCTCTTTAGAGCCACATCCCTGTAGAAGTGGTGTAATCCAGCACCCACCTCACACCAAAGGCCATAAATGACAGAGGCATTACACTGGGTTCAGATACAGTCTACAACCTAGCAGAAACACTGTAGAGACAGAAAGAGAAGGAGATCCTGCACTTCTGCAACCCATGGCTGATGATAACCGGCTCAGCTGAGTTATTGGCCCATATCCTGCCAGTTCTCATCCAAATGAGTAGATGTCCTGGAGAACTCAATGCTTTTGTACACGTGCAGCAAGTTTTTCTCCTGCCTAAATGTCTGTGGATAAACTGCCAGTAATTAGGAGTGATTTTCAGGAACACGGGGCCACCATAGCACCTGAGACATACCAACACTCGGGCATAGGCTCAGTGTTTTCCAAGATTAAATCAAATCAATTTTGATTTGGATGAGGGAACCAGGGCATTGAGGGAGAGGTTTAAAATCAGTTCAGAACTGAGCATTCACATGTCAGTCAGGGTCTTAGTGTGGATTTAGGTGCCTAAAATGAAACACCCAGAAAGCATAAATACAAAATAAATTTAAAAATGGCTCTGATTATTGCTCAAGTCTGAAGGGAAACACACTCCACCTCCAGATCTGGCATTTCAGTGCTTCACACCAGGGGCTGTCTCCAATGCTATGGTCAAACCCAGTTGTCAGTCTTGGCCACAGGCTTTTGGTGTTGCTTGAACAGCATGGAGACAACATCTCCATCCGAGATCCAACCACTTCCAGGGCCCCTCCAATGGTCTCACTCTGGCCATGTCCATTCTACTAAAATCTTCCACCTTTCAGAACACGTGACCACATGCCTCCCAAGTAACCAGCGATAGGACAAGAAGAAACGGGTTCAAGTTGTGCCAGGGGAGGTTTAGGCTGGACATTAGGAAAAAATTTTTCCCTGAAAGAGTTCTCAAACATTGGAACAGGCTGCCCAGGGAGGTGGCTGAGTCACCATCCCTGGATGTGTTTAAAAGTTGTGTAGATGTGGTGCTTAGAGACATGGTTTAGTGGCAGCCCTGGTAGAGTAGGGTCAATGGTTGGCCTAGATGATCTTAAAGGTCTTTTCCGACCTAAACAATTCTATGATTCTATGATTTTATGCCTGGCCCTTGCTCGGTGCTGAACCAAGCCCCAGAGACATTTGGGAAGTGGTTGTAGGTCAGCCAACACCCCTGCTCCTCAGAAACCTCCTGTGTGGAGCATCAAGTGCACAGTATTGTTCTGTTTGGGATTGGAAAGAGGACACAAAGGCAGATGGTGATGCAGAGTCCTATGTTAGTGATGCAAGTGTCTGAAAGCACCTTCAGCCCACATCATACCTAAGAAGGGATGTTAAGCCACGCTCCAATGCAAAAGAACAAGAAGTGGGCTACGTGTGTCTCCAAGGAGCCCAGTCCTTTTCTAATTTAATTCAAGATGGGGAGATGGAGAAAGCTTCCCTCTGACTTTACCCAGAGCCCAACGCCATGCATCCCAGCACACACCCAGGCATCAAACACCCCCAGCCCCTTCCCCCAAATCGAGAAAGTCCCACAGACAGGGAACCAGAGCCACACTTCCAACAATCCTTCCACCTCCAAAACTGCCTAAACTCCAAAGGAGTCAATTAGAGTCCGTCATAATGAAACAGAAAAGTGGCAGCAAGACTCTGTGCAAGAGCCTGGGAGCAAGCGGAGAGAAAATGTGCCCACAGTCCCCCAGGAAGGCTTCCCCGCACCCTCCTGACCTTAATTCGAGCCTTCTCTTTGTGCAGGAAGGGAAAGATTTGCTTTCTGTTCCCTGGAGGAGCACCTCCGAAATAACCCTTTTCACTCTGAATCTGTGTTTCCTTTAAGGGTGGGGAGCAGGAATAAACAGAGAAAAGGAGAAGGAAAAGGGTTCTCGTTAGACTGAGCCATGCTCAGTTCTGATTTCACACGGGTGTGTTTAAATGCGAGTGGAAAGGCTTTGAGGTGCTGTGGATTACAGGAGACTGGCATCCCATCCCGGGGGTAACGGCATCCCATCCCGGGGGTAACGACATCCCATCCCGGGGGTAACGACATCCCATTCCGGGGGTAACTTCCAACGCACCTCTAGAGCAGCAGTATGAACGATGGGGAAAAGAGGGTTTTCCTGAAAAGGCACGTACAGTTTAGGAAGCAATCTCCTCAGAGACACTAGGAAAATGGTGGGATTGAAAAAAAAAAACCAAGGGGCTGTTCAAAACGGGGAAAAACCAAGAAAGTTACAGTTCAGCGCTTGATTTTTGACCTGACAGCAGGAGAGGAAAGAGTTAAACCTCAAATCAGGAAGCAAAAAGTTAAAGTAAAAGAAAAAAAAAAAAAACAACAAAAATCTCCCCCACACCACAAGCACATCTCCTAAATTTCCCACTCCAGCCCAAGGCCAATCCCATTAAA
>VFFE01007077.1:17791-54351 GCA_008921705.1 Burhinus oedicnemus | reverse complement strand
TTTTTTTGGCTGGGTTTTCTCCTTAGCTGGGCTTGTTTCTGGTAGCATAACTAACAAATGAAAACTAATAGGTAAAAGGCTACATGTGACATTCCTTCACAGACCAAAGACGGGCTTAAAACGACAGAATGAAGGAAAGCAACTGCATTTTATGATAATCAGCTGCACTAGTAACATACAGATAACGTAGATTTGCAGGGCAAACATTCAGAGTCTTTTAGTAAAAGATCTAGAATGCGATGCTAGATTCCACACAGCAAAATTCCTCTGCCAGGACACAGCAGGTACTTCTGGGGTGGGGTGGTGGAGACCGTAAAAGAAATTTCATTGTAAACAGAGTTAAAAATCACCACGATAGCTTTAATATCAATCCTGAAAGAACAAACTTCAGTTTCCTAGGTCTCAACCATATTAAGACAGCTGCATGGTAAGTTGGTTTAGGAGATAAAAACAAGCATTTGTTCTGATAAGTCAGGTGTGTAACTTCACACCTGCACTGTGCTGTATGGGGTAGGTCTCCTCCCTTCCCAGGAGCTGCTCATTTAGGGAAGGATGGTGACAAAGGGTTATTTGATGTTGATCAAATATCCAGCCCCTCTGAATTTCTTCTCACGGGTGGCACAACCCAGTATGCACCTCAACACCCCCCAAAAACACCCCTGCTCATTACAGGGGAGTTGGACTAGATGACCTTTAAAAGTCCCTTCCAACCCAAACTATTCTATGATTCTATGATAAAAACTCTGCAACACCCCGAGGACTCTAAAAGGACATTTTAGGTTTGCAATGAGCATTTTTAGATATTGAGCCTTACAATGATGTTAGGTCAGAGTCACAGTCTTTGTAATGGACACTTTGTGGATGTCTTTTCTTGCTATACCCACACGGAGCACTGGGAAGACCGTCCCATTTCACTTCAGATACTGAAAAGGGGCAAAAACCAAACGTAAGCACAGCTGCCCAAATGCTTAATGCTAAGTCTCTGCCAGAGAGCTGAAACTCTGTATCTCATGGCTAAAATTTCTGCTCAAGCAACACAAAATAACATTTTTAGAACAGACTTGGGATTTATGTAAAAAAGGAGAGTGTTAAAAAAGATATACGTTGCCCAGAAAATAAGGTAAAGCTCATTTATGTCTCATAAAATACATGATTAACCATAGTTAAGCATTAATTCAGCTACACTGCATTAGAACAGCTATTCAAAGTTGGAAAGCATTTAATATTATATATTGCTGCTGCTCAGCCTAAATTGTTTTTTTTTTCCTCCCTCCTTTAAATGTACACAATATTACAAATTTAATTTTAAGCTGTTTGAATCAGTCTGTAAAAAAGATTTGATTATACCTGAGTGTTCTGGCCCCAGTTTTTCCATATCTCAGTAATCTTGGCGGTAATTGGCTGATTAGCTCCCTCACACTCCATCTCTGCCTCAGTTTCCATGGTAATGTTACAGGAGCTATTATAGATGAGAACTTCATCTCTTTCCACTTTAGGGCTGAAACGAGAAGGGAGGTTAAATGGGGTGTCATCAATCTTAATGAAATGCAATTATTTTTACTCTTATTAATCATTGCAAGCCATTAGCTTGTGGCAACTCCTGGCCACCATTTGTCAAACTTTGCAAATTTCTGTAATTTTGTTTCCATTCTTTTATTGTTTATTTGTTTTTCCCCCCTTTATCTCCACACACTCAGGATGAAAATACATGCAGTAAATATCTCTCAGTGATGCCTTTCTGCTTCCCCAAACTATTAGGAATAGTAGCAAATGCCATTCGAGGAGCAAGGCAGGAAGGTACGTGCAGACAACAGCCAGGGAATCAGCGGTGCTAGGACCAAAGATGGACTCCTACACGGAGTAGGGTTTGTTCCTGTCTCCCCCCTCCCTGTCTTACTCACACTTAGCAACAGGGAATGAATAACTTGCAACTCCCCTAGGGCAAGTGGAGAAATTGGAAAAACCACACAACTGGCTAACTGGTCCCTAATTCCAACTGTGAAAAAATGAGCTCATTTAGGGGTTCCAATTCCTGCTACCCAGCTGATTGCAATGATGCTTTGTTGCTAGCATTGGAACATTAACTTAGTAAATTAATTAAACTTACTTAACAGCCCAGACTAAGCAGATTCGATATATGTGCCAGTTATACCACCAGACATTTGCTCTAAAGCCTCTCCTTGCGTAGGGGGAAGAAGTAATAAAAAAAGGTGGTGGGGAAGAAACATTTTTTTCCTTGGTCTTGCTGTGGACAGCTGCTGACTTTGGTAGCACTTCGTTACGGGGATCTACAGGGTCCAACATCCCTCGAAATGAGGGGAAAACTTCCCAATTTACTTCTACAGGCTTTGGATCAGGACGGGATAATCCAAAGTCACTTTTCATTCCTTCCTCGGCCATTGCTCCTTCTTCTTCCTCTCCCCACCCCACCATCAGATACACACCTGCAGCTTGTGGGAAGGAGAGGAGAGAGGAGACGAGTGATAGCAACACCGACACAGCTCAGAGATCACACCGCTTTTCCGAATCGCTAAGAAAGGACGGGGTTCATAATGTGATTTTCTCAACAAAATAGAGGATCAGATAAGCAGGACCAGGATTTTTAGAGGTCCTCAGGCTCCTGGAAGCCCCACCTAACAGGAATTTCTAAAGTGCCAAAGTTAGGAGCCTAAGTTCTACCAAAATTGACCCAATTGGAAAGCCGACAGCTTTGTTGGGAGGGCGATGATCAGGATGATTTGATGAACCTGAAGTTTTCAAACCATGCTGGATGTATCAGCCCACTGTACGAGCAAAGAGCTGCTCTGACTGCATTTAGAGGGTATTTGTTTTGTGGCCCTTTTTCTGGGTTGAAGTGTTAAAGGAAGCAGCCACATTAGAAACTACAAAAAAAAAAGAAAAAAAAAAGCCTTCTGCAAGTAGCTGAACCTTTTTAACAGTGAATTTTTATTTCTATATTTAAATGAACCTTTCCCTCTGCTGTATCAATAATCAAAAGCCAGCCGTAGGGAACTACTCTTGCTTTTGATAGCAACACTTTGAGAACTGCTCTTGTCCTGTACAATAATTCAACGGACTGGGCTATCTTTCAAGACTGCGCAGTACTTCTTTTTAATGCTACAAGAAAAACCTGCATCTTTTAAATAACCAACTGTTTTAAAGGCTGAAGAAGGTTGTTGTTGGCTGGATGCAGGGCACGGACCCAATTTGCCAGGCGCTGAAGTCAATACAAGGACCTCTGAGTGGTTGTTCACGTCTTTTCACAAAAAGTTAACAAGCTTTCCTTGTAGGCAAAGAGCTAATTCCTCCCTCTCCTCTAGTAACTGCAACCCGAAACCTCGATGCTAGAAAACTGTTAACAAATTGCAGCGATTAAAGGAAATGCAAGAAAAGGAGGGGTGACTTGTTAAAGGGAATTCAGGGATGTATTTTGGTAGCGGTGTTGTTAATGGCAAACCTTGCACCTCTCCTAAGGCGCGTGCGTTTGCCACTATGTGTATATAAAGTACAGGCTGTAGTACAGACTAGATTAGGAGAAGGCTTGTTCAAACCACTGTGAAACTACTAAGAAAGGACGGGAGAGATTTAATGTGCAGTTAAGCCAGGAATGATTTCAGTAGTTTTGTGCCCATCCTGGGATGAATGTCTTAACTCTTGAACATTTGCTCAGAACTCAAATCCATTTTATTATTATTATTATTATTATTATTGTTATTGTTATTGTCAGTTACTATTATTGATTACAGCAATCAATATGCATTATTTCAGGAATTCCCAAAAGAGTTCATTTCTAGTTTGAACATTTTCGTTTTCTAACACTTTGCTACAAATTCCATTAATATTTTGAAATTAAACGTTTTTCTGAACTGAAATTTGAAAAAATGTTTTCAAAAGATCTGAAAGGAGTAATTTGGATGACTGCAAACTCTCTTCTCCTCTCCTTCTCCCCACATTTTTCAGATCAGGAAACTCATCTGAAATCAGTCTTCTTTGCCCGTGCTCCCCTTCAGCAAGACCCGGTTTAGAAATAGAGTCACCGGAAAAAAACATCAGTACTCTGGAAAATTCCTCAGCAGCCCAAAAATTTCATAATTCTTAAGATGTCCATCCCTTATGAAACCCAAGTCAAATTAATCAGAGCTCAAAAGCTGGTGGGGAGGAAATGACAGACTGACAGGCCGATGCTGTAACTGTCTAAACCTTTTTTTTTTTTTCTTTTCTTTAAATGTTCTTTTTTGTTTGGTTGGGGTTTTTTAAACAAATTAAAAAAAGAAATTGCGCAACTTGTATCTTGCTGTCTTTGTTCAGTAAACGCCAGTTGGCTTTCTTCCCTCCACACAGGGCATCCGGAACTCCCTCTGGTGACTCACAACGCCAGCTGTGACATAAGGACCAGATAAGGATGGGGACCAAATCTCTGCAACTCCGTTAAAATATTCGGACTGTAGAATCCTGCATCAGCCAGGAACGAGTTCACCATGTACAGCAAATCATGGGCAATGCATTGCAACAATATTCTGATTCTCTACTTGTTTAATGTCTTTTGGAAAGTTTTTTTCATCTATGTATTCCTTAATTCAGACACCTCCCTCTTACTCCTAGGAGTAAATGCTCTGCAGGTATAAACCTCCACCACTCCATTAAAGGCAACGGTACCAATTTATATTCCTGGGCAACCTGGCCTTGGATTTGCAAAGCCCGAGCACCCTTGCTGAGTAAATATTGCACAGCCTGCTGAATTTTCTCTGCGACTTCTTACTCATGAAACTGCTTGCAGAGAGGAAGGGGGGGGGGAAAGGAGGGAGAAAAAAAAAAAGAAAAGAAGACTTCTGCTTTTCATAATGCCTAATCCTTTTCCCCATTGGCATCCACCAGATGTTGCTTTGGATCAGAAGATAAATATTAAAACCTAAGAAGGAACAAAGCAGGCTGTTTACGAGATGGATTTTCTGATGTCTCTCAAACACTTTAAAAAGATGCGAGGGAAGGAGGGGGGAACTAAAGATGCTTTGATAGACACGAGGAACAAATTTCACAACCCAGCGGAGCTCTCTAGTGGTCTCAAAGCTAAATTGCTCTGTTGGCAGAGACCTAAGAATTAGAAATTTGCTCCTTCGGTCTGCCAGGGACTAATTCTGCAATGGACCCACTCGGCTGTTGGAGAGATTCAACACTAACCTGGCAAAGAGTCCAGCAAAATGCCTCCGGGGTGGGTTGATGTCCCTCCAGTGCTGCTGAGGTGGGCTGTCCTCACAGACATACAGGTAAGACACAGCTCCTCTCTGGCGATAGGAACCCACCGTGACTTGAACATCGCATTCAATGAAGGTGGCTCTGTCTTCTCGGCAGTCGACAGAAGAATGTGTCAGGCCACAGAGAATGGCCAAAGATGCTGCAAAGACAAAAGGGGGAAAAATAACGCAAAGCAGCCTACACACCATTGACATTAAGCAGATTTTAGCAAACGACAGTTGTCACTGTGGTTTCCTGATATGTGTGTCCCATGGTGCATCCTTTTGAGGATGAGTAGGTCTCCATGTAACTCCTTCAGCCCTTGTTGCTTTGTGTGAGCAAGCATAGAACCTCCTTTGTGCATCAAGCATCAGGATGGTCTTTAGGATCAAATTGCTCCATCTAGGAGGAGGTGACATAAGTGAATAAATAAGAGCATGGACATTTCTTCTGGGGAAGATGGACCATGGTTTACAGATCAGGAGTAAGGCACAAATCTTTTACCAGGGGGATATGACAACTTAAGGTCTATCACAGCTTTGAAATCCAGAATTAGGTTTAGTGAAAGTATTGCCACAGCTTGGAGAGCTTCTAGGGAACTTGTGTGAGCTGGGATCTCCCAGTCCACCTTTCTCTGTACCTGAGTGCGATTAGAGGCTTGATCTGAGTTTGACTCCATGGATGCGGTAGGAAGTGTAATGGGAGCAGCTGCTTTGCTTTGAGGTGTATTTAAGGAACAAGTGGTGTGAACAGAAATTAGGCTTTCTTATTCTAAATCCAGACAAAAATGCTTGAAAATCTTGTGAACTGTCACTGAAGTTCAGACCGGTTGAAATGTTTGGTTTTAGTAAGGAACCCTGTAAGCATTAAACCATGGCAGACATCAAAACTGTTTCTCTCAAAATCCTGAACGTGTAAAGAATTTTGGAGAATTTTCATTAATCCTGAACCAATAAAACAGTCGTAATGAACCTGGTTGTGGACGGTTTACGCTCTGCACTGTAGTATCCAAGAGTGTTCCTCAAGTATCAGAAGTGCAATCAATGGGAATTTATCTAGAAAGGAAATTTTTTTTGTTTGCTTTTTTAAATTCCAGTCTATTCAAAAAGTATCTTGTTTGCTGGGAAGGAGTCATTGTCAATGAATATCTTTGAAATGGTAAAAATATGAAAACGCTATATTTCCTCTTTTAAAAGATTTAGCACTTTTTGCCCAAAATCATTATTTCATATGGAGTGTTTTTGAAAAGTTTATAGCTGTTTAATGTTTAAGGTATTTTTTTAAATATTAAAACCTAGCATTTCATCTGCTCTGAACTTCAGAGAGAGAGATCACAATTTTTCTCTATTTTTCTTCTCCGGATTTAGAATAAGAAAAAAGTTACCCACGTCTTCACACATTTTGCAATATGCTTAATCTCTTCCCTTCCTCATATCCAGTGACAATTCTCTTGCTCGGCATCCATTCAAACACAGCCAAACACAATCGCTGCCTCGAAGACCTACATATAAACATGAGAGAGACAAGTAACAGACAGAGAAGCCTAAAGGAACGATGGCACCATGCCTATATTTTGCTTTTATTGTCCAGAAATTATGTCTAGAGCCACCTGAGGTGTCCTATAGTTCCCACAGAAGCTTTGTGTCTTCCTGGAGGCCAGGCTGTCATTCCAAGGGTGTTTTAAGTGGCACTAGATATCTGTGTTTTGGCAAATGTATACCATCCAAGAGGACTAAATACTACCAAGAACTTGCTTTTGCGATAGTCTGCAGGAGAACCAATTCATTACAGGAATTTCTCCAAAAGAGATGGCACGTATGCTTCTTTTTTCAGCCAGTGGGAGGCTGAGAACTTCTCGAAACGTTAAACCATGACACCAGCAAAGACGAAGGACATCCGAGCAGCGATGGCACTGCCCTTTCCTTCCTCCACAAACCCACAACTGCCCTGTGAACAGAAGAATTTGTTCCCCTTTTGTAACAGGGTCTAACAGCTCTTTCTGCTTTACTATTCTATTCTGCTAGTGACATGAAAGGTTGTGATAAGCTCAGATGCGGTAATGGAGAATGCACAGCTACCTTAGATGAATAAACAACTAGAGCAATATTAGGGAATGGAATGGAATGCTTTCAGTTGGAAGGGACCCACCAGGACCACCTAGTCCAACTGCCTGACCATTTCAGGGCTGACCAAATGTTAAAGCACATTATTAAGGGCATTGTCCAAACGCTTCTTAAACACTGACAGACGTGGGGCATCAACCACTTCTCTAGGAAGCCTGTTCCAGCGTTTGATCACCCCCTGAAGGTGGGTGGTCAAAGGCAGATTAAATTCACATTCCACAGTTTAAGAAAAAACAATAGGTTGCTGAGCTAATCAAAAGAGGCTTTGTTTTTCTTTTATGGTCTTGAAAAGAAGACAGCAGAGTTTTCCTGGGTGGAAAAACCCTATTTTAGGTTGAATGTTAGAAATGACCCACAGAATCTCAGGACGTGAATATTTTCCTCGATACCTTGCTGCTGTCAAAGAACTTGCCTGGCTAATGTAGGTCACCAGAAGATATTTCCTGCACAGCCCTTCGAGCTCAGCAGAAGAACAGCCTGTCAGTGTTTAGATACCCCCGAAATGTTATGTGGAAATCGGGCATTTCTGCTGTGCTCCAGTGCCCTCATCTCAATGTTGTCATGCCTGTGGAAATGTGAGGCCTTGCATCCTGCCAACTGCTGAAATCGTTTTTAACTCAAACCAGACAAGTGAAAGTATTAATTTATAAAATCTAAGCTAAAGAAAATGTTGTAAAGAGATCGATGGAAGCAAAATCCAGGAAAACCCTGCTTAATCTATACACCCCAGAATCAAACCTAGGACTACGTTCTCCCTCTCAGGTGGAAGTAGGGAGGGATCTCCACACCCTACAGCTCCTGTCCATCTGATAGAGATACCACTCTTCAAGGAGATGTCCAATTCTCATTCCTTCTTTGGGGAATCTCTGAGGTTCTCCTATTCCCCTGCTCCTAGAAGATTTAATACTTTTCTTACTTAGGAGGAAGTCTTGGCTTTTCAATCACCTTCCTCTGACCATTAAAGGCAAATATCTCTTGGTATTATTAGTGCCATTATCTTCTGCCACAACAGTAGCAAAAAATTTCAACTAAAGATTGCAACACACTTAGTATGTCCTAAAAGGTTAGTCTGTCTGTTCTGGGACACAATTCTTCTCCCTGCTTAACTGGTTAGCGTTCAAACCTCAGAATTCTTTATGCTTTATACACCCGATAAAGACAAATTCTGGTAATCACGTGTGATACAATCCCATCACTGAGATGAATGCATTCATCCCATTACGGCTTCTCTTTGGAGATCAGACACGACGGCAGCCAAATCTCTGCATGTAGGTAACGGGTTAGGGACCGACTGCCCCCAACCCTGTCTTTGAAGGACACTCTGGCTTAAGCCAGGCCCCTGGGATGCTCAGCACAAGGGCTTTGTTCTGGGTCACTGTTTAATAACAACCGCCAGACACGTGATGAGACTAAAACCTACAGGAGTTCCAAGGGCAGCTGCAGATTGATTGAACAACTACCCAAGGAGTCCTGGTACCAAACCGCACATCCTCGGTTATCCACCGCTCACAAAACGGACTGCAGAGCATAACATTAACATGTGCTTAGTAGAAAAGACAAAGGTTAAAAAAAAATTAAAAAAAAGAAAAAAAAGGGAGAGAAAAAAAGAGACCTATTAAGGTCATCAAGTCCAACCTCTGCCTATGAAGAATTGCTCCCTAGGAGACATTCATTTTGCACAGATGAGTTTCAGAAGTCCCAAGAGGTAACTTTACATCTATTCCACCGCCTGATAGATCTCACTGTCAGAACGTTCCTGCCGTGTAATCAATATACTTTTTTTTTTTTCCTTTTTCTTAATTTCATTTCCGGATTTGAAAAACAGAATGAGCCATTTGGATCCTTTGGTTTGACCTCCACAATAAACCTCAGAGGCCCCGGCTTCTGCTGAGGTCTCAATTGCCACAACTCGTCCTTTTTCGTATCTTCTGCATTTACTCTTATAAATCACCCCATTTTCCTGGCTGCAGTCCCCCTTGGTCCCAGCTCAGTGTATCTCCTTGGTGCATCTGCACCGCTGCAACCAAAACTCATTCCTCTCTCTCTTCTTACCCCATATGAAGAGCTCCACCAAGCCATGTCTCTCTTCCTTTTAAACCAGCCTCACTTCATTTCTAGCCTTTAATCTAAATCCTCATCCCTAAACATCCACTTTTACCAATGTAATCTGGCTAACGGTAGCTCCAGGACTCATAACAAAGATCCCAGGACCTGTTACATCAAAGCACCAAAGCCCGGCCTGTTATTCCAAGCACACTGATGCAACCAGGCAAACCAAACTCAACTTTTTCCCTGATGGATCTTCTTATCAGTTCACATACACAATCTTGGGTACTGACTTACTGCAAAATTTATATATGATACCTACCCTAATATCACCTAACAGGAATATTCAGTTATCTTCTCACCTGCCTCAAGCTTCCTGCCAGTCTTCCCATCTTCCGCAAGAGCAGAATTCAATCCCACAGACGTTAACTGTGTGTTCTGTAAATTTAACCTGAGCTGAAGAGAATCCACAGCTGTATTTGCACTCATCAACAGAGCTACCACATGAGTAACAGAACAAGAACAAGAGAAGGGGAGAGCTCTCAGGATCAAGCCAGTTATCTCTTCACCAGACCTTTAAAGACTTGTGGGTTGGTTTGGGTTTTTTTTTGGTTTAGTTCTGTTTTTCCTTGAAGGGAGTGTGATTTTGTTAATTTTATTTAATTATGTTAATTTTCTTAAGCTTTAAGGGCGAAACTCAAATTCTAGCTCCGTTCTGATCTGACTTTTCTGCAGCTTGCAAAAGACAACAGTTTTCATAAAAGACTCCAGGCTTGCGTTCCTATTCCTTGTGCTCTGGATTGAGCGTGTTTCAGTACTTAGCGTGCCCAGCTCTTGTCAATGGTCAAACCCAAACCTTGCTTCAACCCCGCTCAACATCCGTTCCTAAGGAAGACTCCGTGGGGCAGGTTTATGGATGGATCCCGCTGAGACCAGTGGTTCCTCGTGTCTTAGAAGACCGTCTGTTAAATGGGAAAAAGTCACATTTCCTACCTGCAGAGCCTTGCCCTATGGATTTGATCACATGAGTAAGCTAGGTGGACCAGTTGGGGATTCCCACGTGAACATCTCTAATCTTAAGCATGCCAGACACAACATGACCTAGTGCTGAAACCCCAGGGCAGCGAGCTGCCACCTGACATCCCGCAGTGCCGGAGGGGAGGTGTTTCTGCTTCACAGCGTGCTGTAACAGAAGAAATGCAGCTTGAACTCTTCACTTCTCATCACCCGGTCCGCGAGCAGCTCCGGCAAATGTCAGACAAGCATCCCACCCGGCCGCACCAGCCTCTGCCTCCAAGGAGCCCTGGGGCACCACAGACCTGTCCCTCCCATCTCCTTCACGGCTCGTGGTCCCACATCCCCGGAGTCTCTTCGCCACCTCTCCCACGTGGACGGGGCTGTGAAAGAAAGGTCGGAGCACTGGACGTGCGAGTGCCAAGTGGCAAACTTCCCCGGGCAACCAGCAGCATGTAAACCACGAGGTGAGACGGGACTCACTGCTCTCAGTAAGTCTACTCATGCCCTGAACGGTGGGGGTGTGTAATCCCTTAAATATTAGGAGGAGCGCTGTCTGGAAAGCATCTTGCTTGATACGCAGATTCAGTGATGATACATGTAGACGGGCACAGGCTGAATACGACCGTCTCAGGGAGTACAAATAGCCTGGCAAACACTCAGATTTAAGCAGCCTCCAAAGGAATTTTTATTTTTTTAATGAAAAAAAAAAAAAAACAAACAACAAAAAACCCAACCAAAAACCATCTTTCTGTAACTATTTCATCTCACTGGTGAGATTTGAAGGCTGCACACTGCAAAATCCACGGCAGGGGAGAGAGGGGGCTGTCTTGTCACTGGCCTCAAAGCAGAAGTGCCCGTGTCCCTTCGGTCACTGAGGCAACCCACCCTTTGCATCTTCTCTCCAGAAACGCAGCCAGCAAGCGGGCAGCCATCCGCATTCACTTGCTGACATCTAGTGTCAGCAATAAGCATAGTGGTCCTGCCCGTAAGGTGGTTTTCCCCAGGCTCCCTCTGCTGCCCACCCCTCAGTGAATTTTGAACACAGCTATTAATGTTTTCGCAGTTTGGATCAATTTGATTACATTTTATTCTGCTATTCTTCCCGCAATAATGAGACTTCCCTGTTCCGTGCTCTGATTATTTGTTTTGTTTTGTTTTCAGCACTCCAGCACCATGTCTTTTTTTCTTGTTTAAAAAATAATAATAAGCGGTTTTGTGGACTGTGCCTGGATCTTGTTTAAAACAAAGAAAATTGAGCCTTTGTGTCCTCCTGGTGTCTCCTGAGTGCTTGTGGTTGGGTTTTGAAGCCCTTTGGCTCCCCCCCCATTTTTCTTAATATTCCTCATGGATGAGGAAAGGAACCATTCAAAATGACAAGTGCAAGTTTAGAATTTTGGAATAAGTGAGGCTGAAGAGGACCCCTGGGGGCCTCTTGTCCCAAACCTTGCTCAAAAGAATGTTAAATTTCACATTGCGCTGGCTTCTTAGCAACTAATCTAGTCAACTTCTGACTGTTTTGGAGGACGGAGATTCCACACACCTTTGAGCAAAACCCTGGCAATTTACCCTGATGGACACTCTCACTGCCACCTTTCTTCCAGGTCCACAAAGGGTAAGAGGCCATGGATCTTTGTCACCTGGATGATGGATCTCTGGACGGCCACAGAACAGCAAATATTTCTGTAGATCTCGGGATGTTCTCCTAGCTTCAGAGCTATGATGGTGTTGAGGTGTTACGCTACCAAGTGTTGCAATGCTGCAGCACCAAGGTAGGTGCTCTGTGCTTAGCATTTGGGGAACGGCATATATCTCAGGGTGAGATTTAAAAGTCTTAAATCCTGCCTTTTGCAGATCTTAGGAGCCTAATTCTGTGCTGTCAGTAAGAGAGGGAGGAACTACATCTTGTCCCAGGAAATGCCCGTCTCGAAGAGTTTCCTCCAAAGCTGATGCAGGTTTGTTTCTTTTTTTAAGAGAGCTGGAGATCGTGGCATCATTCCTTGCTGCCTCTCTCCAGTTAAGGAGGGTGCTCTGGCCATGGGATGATCCCACCTTCCTTTCAAGGAATTCAAATCCTCATCTCCAGCTTCCCAAAAGCATGAACTGGCCATAGTACCTCATTTGTTCATCTTCCCAACCATTCATCTTTTTCCTCCTGCCCCCTTACCCCACTGAAGCTGTCCCACCATGCAGCCAAAACACAAAATATATGGGGCCACAGAAGAAAAGGTATTTAAGGGAGCTCAACTCACTAAGATGGTCATGATGGCCAAGAGGCGCTTGCGTACCCAACCTTACAGCCTTCATGCACATTTTATGTGAGACAGTTTTCCCAAGAAATAGCTGCCACAAGGAACTGCTGATGTTGTGCACATCTCATACACACCCACAAAGCATATGTGGCCACAGGTGCACGGTGGCTCTAGCCCAAATCCCATGGCCACTGACACAAAAACTCCCTCCTTGAACTGAGCTCAAAAACCAGAATTCAATGTTATGTTGTCTCGTCTGCTTTCTCCAGAGCTGCTGCTGCTCTCTGTTCCCCTGGGACAAGATACACCGGGGACCCCCCGGTTTTGGGTGAAGACAGGTTTTTAGGGGATGTTTTCAACACAATGCCAGGTTTGTGTCTTAGCTGACCTTGTAGGCGTGGGGCAAGGCAGCTCAGGTCAGTCACCGTCGTGTTGCCCAACATTTCACAGGGGGTGCCACAGACTGTGACCAAGGTCTTCCCTGGGGAAAACCCAGTTCCGCGCAGGTAAACTGCTCCTCCATTCAAGCCACCTTGGAAAAGGACAGAAAATGGGATTTAAGACAGAGCCCGACAGCCAACTGTCAACAAGTATATTTTTTTTTTAATTCAGCATTTTTGCTTTCATGCCAAAAAAACCCCAGTCACTGCAGTCCCTCACACTGCACCCCATGGAGGAGCTACAATAACTCTTCATAACTTACCCCAGTTGGGATGCACGGCTGTCACCATCAGCTGAGACGTGAACGTCAGGTTGGAGGAAGCCCAGCCCCTGGGGACATCCAGGCCCAGCACACGGTACTCACCAACAGGGAGCAGAGGAGCTGAGCACTGCAAAGTGGAGCGAGTAATGGTGACACCGCTACACGCAAAATCTCCAACAAATACATAGATGGTGTCCGTCTCTGCGACCTGTGATACGGTCATCGTTAAAAGGAGACCAGTTGCAACAAGCGAAAGGAAAGCTGGGGTAAACTCCTTGTTGTAACTTATTCTTCCAAGGTAATAGGAGATGCCATCTACTTTTAGACTCAAAGCCCTATTCCCATTACCTGGAGGCACCGTGCACTGGATAGCTACACAGGTGACACTGAGAACAAAGCAAGGGTGATGATCAATGAGAACAGACGTCATTCTCTTTCCTTTCAGTGCCGAGCCTGCCAAGGTGAGCAGGCCTCCACCATTGGCACTGAAGTTTTGTGGGTAAAACCGATACACCTGAGGCAGGATGGTGAGAACGCTGGATGCCTTTCTGAAGCAAGCTTGCCCACTTTTCCTGTTGGATATAGAAATGTTGTGCTCCCCTGGGGCAATGCAGCCTGTCCGGCACTTGATGATGGTCTCATTCCAAAAAGTTGCCTTGCAGACAGCCTGGTTATTCACGTGTACCACAGGACTGTCAGTTGGCCATGCCAACCTCTGTCCTTTGATCACCACATAGGTGAATGTCCCGTTGGTCTCCCAGGTCACCAAATCTACAAGGGGGGTCCACTGTTCATGAAGGTGAAGTGTACAGTCTCCAAGGCAGATGCTATTGATCCCGTTGACAGTAACTGTGATATTAAGAGCCCAAGATGTCTCAGACAACTGCTGATAATGCAAAGGATGGGCCCCTGGAAGGACAATACAACTAATGGCATCGTTATCAGAGTTCTGGATCTCACAGGAATAATTACTCTCCAGGCTGACCTGTACCAAATTCCTCCTGGATTTTAAAGCAATGCCACATATAGTGAGTAACATCCCACCACAGATTGATCCTTGTGACGGGAATATGGAGGTTATCTGTGGAGTTATAGTAAGAGTCTGCAGCCTTGCTGTCACACGAGCGTATCCTAGCTGCCTCTGGATAACCTGGATGGGGAAACTCCCAGGTTCCAGGCTGTTTAGTGGCAAAGAGCACTGATAAAACATTGCAGACTTGTTGCCACGTTGAAACTCAAGTTCACATTCACTGTGTCCAAGCTTAGCCACAGATCCAGTGATGTTTATCCCCTGGATGCTCAAGAACAGGCTGTTATCTCTGATATCCGTTTCAACAACAGTAATCAGAGGAGTCAAAGCTCTTTGGTAATTAAAGGTAGTGGTCCTTTTCGCAAAGAGAACATGTTGAAGTGATCCACTGCTGATGAATACATTTACTCTAACAGAGATGTCTCCTGAATCTTCGTTAGACACATTAGCAGCTGGCGGGGTCAGGCACCAAACTGTCTCTTCTGCCAAGTGCGTAACCATACAGGTTTGCTTGTTCATTGAAACAGAAACCAGGGCAGGATTTTGGCTAAAGCCCACCCCAGAGATTGTGAGCAGTGTTCCACCTAGGAGTAAAACAAAATAAGGAAGAAGGACATTATATGCAGGAAAGGAATTAATGACTGTCCGTGAACAATCATAAACCATGATAAAGTTGATAAGCATGGCAGACAGACTCAGCCAGGTCGAATGGAAGAAGAAATTAAATCCTTTTTTTGGAAGAAGACAGTTAGAGATAATAGCAGTCATGTATCAGGATAACCCTATGTGGACAAGAGGGTAAGGTATCACATAGCCAGGGACCTTTGTGGCAGTAAATGACAGTAAAAAGCCACCACAGGACTGGAGGAACCTGCTGGAGGGGACCCCTGAGAGTAAACAGAGACTGAACTCTTCAGGGAATAGCACTATCTGTACAGGCAGGTGGGGACATGGTAGACATGATTTGGTCCTGCTGCATACAAGGAAGCAGAATGCGGTATGACTGCTTCCAAACAAAAACCCACAACCACAGACCTTCCTTCAGTCTTCAGTTCTGCCTGGCCACTCAGGCAGAGGGCCAGATTTGCCATGCACTGGTGGTCACTTGCCCTTGAGGACTTCACTGACCAGAAAAGCTGATCCATTGATCCAGCTTCAAGCCCTCCCCTACTTATATGCTCCCAGTCTGCACCATTTAAGATGGGTAGAACAGGAAGAGAAGAGCAGTTCCCCCTCCACTGTCAAAGGCAACTCTGACCAGGGCTTCCCATGCACGGGCTGGAGGAAGGAAGGCTGTCTGCTTTCCCCTCTCGTTGCCTGGATGTTTTTATTCCCTGAGCGTCTACTTAAGACCACAGAAGAAGACAGCGAATGGGTAAACAGACTCTTGGTGTGAACCAAGAGGGTCATTCATATGGAAAAGCAATTGAGGAAGAGTTAGACACAAAGTTATGACTTCCAGCTGGAGCTGCCCGTGCGTCCAGTGTTGGAAGCTGGAAGATTGCTGTAGAGAAGTATCGTCATATGCTGCTCTACTTGTATAATCTTCCAAAGGCATCCTATTTTTGGGTCACTCTGGGAGAGAGACTATCTTTGGTCTGATCCACACAGTTGTTTTAGGACATGGCACTGGAGTCTCCCTCTCCACGTTGACAGGAGCAGCAGCCTTGGGAGGCTCTGCGACCACCCTGGCCACTGGGAGCAGGTGCTAATTATCTGGAATAAGCGTGAATGCTGATGTCTGGATATATGTCACATGGCAAAGCAGCGGTATCTGCACTGCCTCCCAGGCTGCTGAGAACAAGGGCAGCACTGAAGAAGGAGCTGTCTGGATTTTAGGAAGCGATAAGCATAAAAATGAAAACCCTCCAGCATTCTCAGCCTAATCCTATACTTCCAAGCCCAGAGTCCAGCTTAAACCCCTCTTCATCTTCCTTCAGTGTGCAGTATTGTCACTCCCAGCGCCTTACTTTGCTTCACTCTCTTTACCTATTAAGCCCATGCCCTTCCTTTTCCTATGATCTGGCTGAAAAATAAGTTGGTTTATAATGGCGTTCCTTTTGAGTCAGCTCAAATCCTTCATCCAGATGACCACGCAAGTGTTAAAGACAGTAAAAGACTAGAGATAAGGTGGGAGAAGAACTGGTGCTTTTTGCAGCGATGAGATTCCAAGTCAACCCAAGTCATTCATAAAGCTACAGCCAAAGAGTTAATCAGTTCTTATTTAAGTGTCAGTTTATCCTTAAATACTAAAAGAAGGGTGCAATAATAACAATTATTTTTAGTATAGCTTAATCATCAAAACAACCTTTGCTCTCCAAGCTCTATCCACATTCTCATCTTTCAAGGCTGGAGCACTTCACAAACTGTTGAACTAATCACTTACCACAGAGTCTCTGAGTTTTTATATCTTTAAATGCGTTGTGAGCGTGGAAGAGCAGTCTGAGGTTGCATCACAAGAATTTTCTGTCTTATACAAAAGCATTTCTGAGGGCTCTTGTAGAATTCACTGCAGGGGTTCAACCTTCCCCCACCCCCAGCCAAATGACAGAATAAATCAACCACCCTAAATCTGCTTTTTAAGATGTAAAGTAAAACTTTTCTTTTTAATTTGGTGATGTTTTGCTCTGAAACACACTTAAATTATTTCCATTGTCTAAAAGCTTGGAGTGGGATTAATAAATATTTCGCTTTTGATTAAAATTAATATCAAAAAAAGGGGGTTTTTTGTCTTTTCAACTTAACGAAAATGAGCATCCCCTTTGGGATCACTTGAAGTTGGTTGCTTCAAACCACAATTGTACCCTACTTTCCACCTAACTTTCACACAGAAAGCCTTGAAAGACGGAGGCGTAATGACTGAAGGAAACAGCACGGATGAGTCAGGTGTGGGCGTGCTTTGTTTTCCCAATGGGAACATGCAAGGATACATGAGCAAACACTTAGGGAAATCAAATTCAAAGCACAAAGACCCTTGAGCCAGCCAACCAGATTGAGGGATGCTCACTACGATCCCACATTTCCAGACTGCTGCTATCTGCCAGTCAATGTCTGCAGAATAAAGGGCCACAAATTTAAAACACCCTCATTTGAGCTGATGTGAAATGGGATGCCCTTTCCATTCCTGCAGGAAAACTGTGCCCTTGATCCCTTTAACCTCCATAAGTGGCTGCAGATGTACCGACGCTGTTTACCCAGAAAGGAGCCACAACACGGCTCTATGCTGAAGATCTCTGATTGGTACTGGATTAACGGCTCAACCCTGCAAAACACAAGCAACATAGAAAGGGGTTTGTTTGTTTGTTTTTTTTAAAATATTTTTCTCTCCTGCTGCAGCGCTATTCTTTCTTACAGCTCCTTCTAGGTTGGAAGGCCAAACAGCCACCTGGCACATCTCCTTTTATTCAATGCCACCCCACACCCCAAATTTTTCCACGTGATTTGAACTACATCTATTATGAACAGTGTCTTATCGAGCAGCAACCTGTGGGCCAAATTTAGTCCATGAGGTGCAACCGAATTGCCCAAAAGAAGTAAGAATGAGGGGGGTTTTTTACCAAACAGAACCCACTGTAGCCATGCCCACAGGCAAGTGCGTTGAAGAGACATCCCAGCTGCCTTCCCTCCTTACATCTTCCCACCAGGCTGCGGAGATAACTGCAGCGAGAGGAAACCCAGACAGAACCTCCTGAAGCCCACTCAGATAAGGGTGTAGCTCTGCTTCTGTCCCACCTACGTCTATTTTTCCTCCTCATCACCCTCCTTTCAAAAAATGCTCCCTGCCCTAAAAAGACAGGGTAGAGAAGTAGACCTTCCCAAGCCTGCAATCCAGCCCACCAAAGATCAGAGCTGTCTCCTGGGATGACCCATCTCCCTCTACTCTCTGTCTCTGGAGACAAAGTGATGGTGCTGCTAACAGACTCCAGTATCAGATGGGATGAATTCCTGCATGTCATCCCACTGACCACAGGCTTTCTCCTTCTGAAGTTCGTTAAAGCAACATGCAGCTTAGGGTGGTCGGCAAGCAATAAAACATCTCCTTTCTCCCCAATATCGTTGTTTCAGGATCATGTCTCGCAGCTGCCATGGATGAGACCTGCATGGCTGAGGAGTAAATCTGTGCTGCTTGTAGAATGCATTGTTGTATCCCACTTTCGGGTTGGTTTTGCCTCACATTTTAATTCATTTATACTGCATTTATCTAGGTAAGAACTTGAAGTGTCACCTTAAAAGATGGAAATAACATCATTTAAAAATTCTCCAAACAAAACATTTTTTATTTTTCAAACCAGCTTTTGTTTTTCTCATGAAAAGTGTTTCTTTTCTTCTGCTGTTTTCCTACAGCAGGATTTATCTGCATTTGACCTGAATCTGTGAATACCTTTGATTGCCTGAATATGCATTTTTCATCAAATCAACTGTTTTTTTCTAAAATGTTTCTCTCCTGCCTCCTACTGATCCAAGGGGAGTTAATTGACTAGCATTAGCAGTTTGCTGACTTGGGTTCCACAGATCAATAAATGCCTTGATAATTATTCATAATTTTATATCACATTGCAGATTTCACCGTTAGGTACAGAATTTGTGAAAACTCTTACCTTCCTTCTCAGATTAACCCTAAAATACCAAATAGGACAGAGAATGAAATTTATATCTTGAGGAAAGTACATGCATTCACACACCTGTTTGAAGTGACAGCAATGCCGTTGATGACGACAGAAACATTGTGCCATCCCGCAGCCAAGGCTGGAAGTGTCACATTAACACCATGGTCCGTCTGTGCCTGAATCTGTGCCCATGAGCCCCCAATTTGCACTTTGATATCTGACCCTCGGTAGCTGGCAAACTGGGATATTTCAATCTGAAGCTCCTGACCCCCTGCAGAGAAGAGAATGGGTGAAACTATTTCAGTGTTTCTGGCAACAATTTTTTTAGCACACGTAACCATTGCCCAAGGAAAAGCACGGAGTTCCATCATACCAGAACAGGTCCAGTCACGTCCCTCAGCCCAGAACAAAAAATGGAAGACCACAGTGGTTCCATATCCTACTCATCCCTTGGCATCCCTGATAAGGTCACCAGCCACCAGCGTTGTCCTGAGATGTTAGCATGGTGAACTTGGCTATGACCATCTACGGCCATTCTCAGCCTGCTGGTACACACTCCGGATAGGATCCATGCTCCCTTACCATAAATGTCTGTCCCCTAAATATCTGGAGCTGATAAAAGCCAAATCCAGTCTTTCTGAAGCTCACATGAACTGGAGCTGAGGAGTTCTGGGATTTTTTGTAAATCCCTGACAAATAATCCAGACCACATTTTCCAACACTATGGAGCTATCTAACTTTAACAGAAGCCTCCCACAGCTACATGAAAATCTCCTTGGGTACCTAAAGTCAGATGCCCACATATGCTCCAAAGCACCTTGTTTTCAGGAAACATGGCGCTCTCTCCCATTTAAGCTCTACCGTGAGCCAACTTATATTCAGATGATAGAGGATACTTTCCTATATTTTTTCATATTGCAGTAATAGAAAAGGACAAGGGCAGTAGAGAAGGGAATTTCAGAACCCAAATTAGCTCTGAAATACCTTTAAAGAATTAGGGTGGTATGCATCAGTCCAAATAAGGGTATTTTCACTGAGACTGCTGTATCTGTAGCCAATGAAGAGAAACAGAGCCTTTATGGCATGATTCATTTTATTGTAAGGAAGACATCCAAGAGAGCTGTGGTGAATCCCACCACAGAATCACCTATTTCTCTTCAGTGACTTTGCAAGACATCTAAGCAACAGGCACAGACAGAGACATGTTTAGGAGGTGAATCTCGTCCTCCTGTCTCCTCTGAAGGGTGGGTTCAATTGCACAGAAGCAACAATAAACAGGACAAGAAGGGGTCTTCAAGTCCAACTCCCTGCTGTCATATATGTTACATAAATCCCTTTCCTAAATTCATCAAGCAAAAAGTGTTAATACCTCTTTACCATCCCCTTGAGCCAGCCAATCCAAAACACTTGTCTACCCTCAAAGGTGCTCTAGAACCGCTGCTGAAGACCAGCTGCCCCAGAGCAGCTTCGTTTTTGCCCATTCCTCCTCTTCACTGAGCTCACTCCATTTTAAAAGCAACGCTGCACGTGGCACTGTTATCCAGCCGCGCAGGACAGCAGTCAAGAGCAGCTCATCTGCTTCACACTCCTGCCTTGTCTTGATCAAGATGAACTTTTATAGGTTGATGCATCCTTACTAGAGATTCAGATCTGAGTAGCAATTTTGTCTCCCAAGCAGAGACCGGGGTCACTCGCCTTTAGCATCGCCTCCGCAGCGGGCACAGTCCCCGTTACAGTTCGGCTCCGCAGCCTCAGCTTTGGAGAAGTCTCTCCTTTTCACAAAGCGGGAGAGTCTGCACAAAGCTCCCCTCATCCACCAGCTCCTCTAAGCAGCTCTTGAAAATAGTACTTTTCAATTCCGTATGCGCAAAGAGTCAAATAAAGTTTGAAAGTTTGAAAGCCTGCGAAGTTGAATATATTAATAACGTGAACTCTTTGGACTGTTGGTCAATTGTCAGCTTAATCCCAGATGCCTCGAAGGCACCGGTGTAATTTATTTATTCTTTTTATTATATAGGAGGAAAATGATATTAAAAGCCGACGCCGTGGAGGTTCTGAATAGAAGATTGAACTCAGCCACACCACCGTTCACGAGACGATATAACATTAAGGAATTCCTTGCACCCGGGCTGCCCGCGGCTAGAAAAATCTCCCCTTGGTGCTGTGGTATCTGAATAATATTCAGACGATAAAGGACGCTTTCTCTTATTTATGCGTTCTGGAGTAATAGAAAATGACAAGGACATTTGGGGAAAGGAATAAAAATTCTGGGTGTGCAGCAATACGTGCGTACTGTCACTGGCAGTCACCTAACTCCTTGCATCCCCACCAAGTCCAGCCAAATTGCTGAGCTGGGAGGAACTTTATTAAGGTGTGCACTGGAGAGGTTGGGAAAAGAGAGAAGGAAAAAAAGAAAAAACCCAAAACCTCAGATGATTGCATCCTTGGAGGAATGGGAGTGGGGTGAGTAGGAAAAGAGGAATATTTCTGTCTTCCTCCTATTTTCCTTGCTCCCTCTCTCAGATACTAGAAATCTGGTGTCTGGTTGTCACAGAGATGTAGTAAACCTTATGCCTAAAAGATTTCTCTGTAAGTGGCCACCCTTCACCATTAATATCTTCTATTCCCAATGCACAGCTAAAACCTCGTGGAAAAATAAGAAGGGAAATAAGCAAAAAAAAAAAAAAACCCAACCCCAAAGAGAAACTTTCAAAAGACAGGAATGCTAAACATTCCATGAGATCTACTTGGGATTTTGCCCCTGCAAAGTCCATGAAGTCTATGCTCTAAAGTAATGGATCACAAAGTCAAACTGGAAGAAATGGTTTGGCTTGGAAATGGGAACTAGCAAGACAAGTGTTGCCTCCTTTCTGCTTTCAGCAGCCCAAAATACACATGATGTGCTTAATGATCAACCCTTTTTCAGATCCTGGAGAAAGACACTCTCTAGAGCTCATTTCTCTTGTCATGGCTGAACCTGTTACCAAGAATGAATGGGTGGGTTAACTTCAGAGCAGGGTTAGAGAAACGTGACACAAAAGGAGCACTATACCACACCTGACATCCTGCAGACGTCATCCACACTGGCCTAGGGCAAGCAACGCATTATCTCACGTATGCTAAAGTAAAACCAACAGAGAACAACCAGGACTGACCAGGACTAGCAGGAGACACGGGGACGAGAAGTTAAAAGAAAACAACAAAAAAACAACGTCGGATCACCAAACTCCATTGACCTAAATTCCCTCTGCCCCATCACCACCAGCAATAACAAAACTTCTACAGACAATGCCCAGTACACGTCTGCAGCCCTTTCACCTGCTATGCCACTTCTGTTTCTGCTCAGTGATACAATGGCAGGGTTTAAGGAAGGATCATAGCGGAACAAGTTGGTTTCTGTTGTTGACTTGTACCCAGAAATTAGTGTCACACAGACAGCAGCATCTTCTGTCCCCTAGAAACAGAAATGAAGAAAATGTCAGGGATGAGAATGCACCAATAAAAAAAGTTATTCGCTATATTCCTGCATCTCCCATGCTTAATAATTCAGGCACATGGGCACTAACAAAATTTGTGTATACACCAGACTCTACTGAAATGTGTACAGTTATGTTGTCTTTAAAGGGACATCTATGGAGAGTTATAAATCTTAAAACAACCCCAGACTACACAGATTTTCATTTGCTGTATCCATACTAGTAAATTAAACTGCGGTAAGTCACAGGCATAGACAGTTGTCCCTACACTTAAACTATTAGCACCATCCTGGGTATAATTTTGTCATGCAACAAAGAGCACTGCTGCTAACAACGCCTGGGCGTGCTTTTGCACAACACACGGATAATGTCCAGAGGAGGTCTGGATGTAAAGTAGAAAATTTGGAGCTGAAGAAGGTTCAACAATGTAAGCAAGAGCTCCCAGGCATGTTTAATCTACCAGTAGACAACTGAAAGGTGAGATGGGTAATTTTGCTGAAGTTCAAAGCCCCAGTTTTGTGTACGTGAGGCTTAGCTAATGACGTTGCAACCTGAGATTTTTGCTCACTGTTTCACTGGTTTTCACAAGTCACCCATTGTTAATTAAGCTGGTCTAAACTGTAGGTGGAGTCCATGTTAAATTGTCCCACAGCCAAGACTTAGCTGATGGGCTACTGTTTGCCCTTCCTGCTGTGTCGCTCAGGCCAGGCAAACATAGAAGGGCCCGTAGGCTGCTGACTGTTCCCAAAACAATGTTATTTCTTACCCGAGAGGGAACTTTACATTCAATTCTTGTCGAATTTCGGTCATCCTCCAAAATTGGGCAAGGCTGAGATCCAAACAACACTAAGTTTACTCCTTCCAGATTGGTCCCCCTGAGAGCCACTCTCAGTCCTCCTACAAAACCAATTATTCCATTACATTCAAGATGTAGAATGATATTTTTTTATGCAAAGGATTCTTTATCGATAGGTGACTACAAAAGGCAGTGCCGTCTCTCAGTTGACCTGATGATGATCCGTTTCCACTTTGCTGTGCCTAGCTTCCTCTCTTTCACCAGATCCTTCTTGCTCGTTATTTGAATTCTTGTCCATGATACAAGAGGACTGGGTTTGTTCTCGGCTTATTTTTTAATGACATACTTATTTAAACCGGCAGGGTCTGGCCTGTGATCTCACCCTTAGAAAGACCCCCAGCCCAAGACTGAAATAAGGAAGGAAGGAAGGAGCACTAAGAATGGAAAATGAGCTTAACACAGCAGGTGCTTTCACAGTTCAAATAGCTGCCAAGCACCCTGCTGTCAAAAAAGCCTCTAGCATGTGTCTAGGAAACTTAGGTTAGAAAGGGGACTTGGCAGGGCTTGAGACTTAGCAGAGTTGTGAGGAAAGTCACGGAGGGCTTGATTCTGTGAAGCACTAAGCAACCTCAGCTCTCCTTTGTGCCAGCCAGAGCTGAGCCTCTTCCACCGCATGCGGGATCGTCCCCAGCACAAGTCAGGCTTGCGCTTGATCTTTCTGCAGCACCCAATTGCAATGCAAATGGTCAAGGTGTCCCTCTGCTTTTTCAAGTGACAAGATGATTTAAGGACATTTCAGAGAGAAACAGGAAAGAGAACAGGAATGGATATTAATGGCAATTCCAACCTGGACTTTGTTATTTGATGTGGTTCAGAGACAAACTTAAAAAAAAAAAATTTGCTTGAAACTTACAGCTGTTTGCTCTAGTTGTCAGTACCGCAGAGTTTTAGGACTATGACTGGACAGACTGCTCAGGAACTTTGTTAGTGCAGTGTTTATATGTACGTGTTCATATGGCTATATAACAAACCAACTGAGCTTTTATGAGGCTTTACATTTTTGGCGTAAGTAAACTCCTACGGTAAAGTCATTATATATCGATGGCAGAGCCCATAGTGCCTTTTCCTCAAAGCATCGTTTCCTGCTAATTCTTTAGAGCAACAGAGAAGTCTAGAAATTTTAATCTTCTAGATTTTCTCTGGCTGGCAGCAAAACCAGGCAAACAGCAGCAATCGGATACGTTGACAGCAAGCTCCTTCCATCGGCTGGAGCACGGCGGTATCTTTAGAAAGGCATCCCACGCTTATAGAGTTAGGTCACAGGGAACTCCCAGCACAGCACCACTGAGACCGGTGATATTTTGACAAGAGGGACCTGATGCAGCAAAGTACACGATGTTTCCTGGCTTCCTCTCCTGTAACGTTAAGTTTGCAGAGCCAGAAACAGCAAGAACTCATAACTAACGCCACTTGTCTAATGTGACGGTTGTCAGATAAGGAGCCTCAGATTTAGAGTACAAAATCCATGTGTGTTGCATAAAGGCTGATGCTCTTAAGTTTTGATATCTACACTTATATCCATATGCAATGAAATACTGCATATGTGCACTTTACGATAAGATTGAAGAGAGGTATTTGAAATGGGAGAAATTAAAAACACAGATGGAAGCTGTAATTCTTTCCAATTATAAATGTTCAAGGCATATGTAATGTAAGACAGCATTATACTTGCTTTCTTTTTAATGAGTGACAGATCACTGTAATTGGGAGAAGAACTGGATTGTCAGTGAAGGAAATGAGAAGCAAGGCCCAAGCACTAACACTTGCCATTGCTGGCTTTCTTCTTTTAGATTTTTTTTAATGAATTAAAGCAGTAACTATTAACTTTAGGTATTATATTACCCTCCCACTGAAGAGGAGAAAACAAAATAAGAAAGAAAAGGGTTAGAATATCTTTCTTGTCATACACTCCAACAAAACATAAAGAAAAGAGGTGGCCATAACTTCTTGCTTTTCAGCTTAGGAATCCTACATTCTCCCAAGACCATCCCATGGCTCATCCACATAGAGGTTCACAGACCATCAGTCCCTCCCTCTGCCGGTTCCAAGGTGGCCGAGCATGGCACCATCAGTTCTCCAAACCACGTGGCTGAGCTAGCTTCGTACTGCACCTGGGCCAGTACTCCTGCTCTCAGTGATGTTTGTCACCATGAACACAGAGCACCTCAATAATGAAACTAGGAGCTTTCCAGACAGGAACCAGATAACTTTTACTGTCAGAGTAGACCTGGGTCATGTTCTTTCTAGGTGCATTCCTAGCTGCTTGAAAACAAGTCCTACAGGGAGTACATTGGTCCTTACTGCACACAGCCCAGGTGTGTCAGGAGTGTTCTCCACATTTCGCATTGGTTATGGAGACTCTTCCCTCTCCCAAAAAAGGAAATGGTAGCTTTTTCCAGCACTTTGTTTGGCTTAGCTACAGTTGGCTAGGCGCTTTGCTGGAACTTCCAGGTGAAGTCCTCTCATCTGTGTCACGTACAGGGCAGATGAGAGAGTCGTAATGATCCTTTGGCCCCAGAGTCCTGTGGAAAACCTTTCAAGCTCTTGTCTTCAGGGATGGAATATATCACCCTTTGTTTTCTCTCCTTTTTCAAGGAAAGGAGTGTTAATGGAAATGGAAGGAGCTTCAGGTTAGTTTGAGCTTTTTTAGGTTTCTCAGTTTTGTATCTAAACACAGATGTGTTTTCCATTTTATTACTCAGAATATGAATTTCCTTTAATGGGACTGAGATGAACCAAAATTTAGCTATTTCACAATTAGGCCAGATTAATTCAAATACTACAAATCTATGTGTCAAATGGATATGGGAAGATGAGCCATGAAACACTAACATCCATCTGGTCTGCTGGAATTAATACATCTGTACTTGAACTTACTATTCCCAAACGAAACCAGGAAACCGGTTGCCTCCACAAAGAACCAAGGAAAGTGTGTCACTCTTTAAGAAACTTGTCCCAGTGCTTTGGGGTACACACAATATGTCCAGCCATATTATGTCTTTTTCATCAGGTGAAGACTTTGGTAATGAAAGTACAGAAAAATCAAAACATGCCATGAAAAACAAGAAGCAGAAAGCAGACATCCGTTTAGAGCCACTCTAGCATTCAGACCTACCAATCTCTGAAGCTGCAGGAGGTTCGATAGCTACCAGCTTGGGCTCAACTCTTAGGAAGATGCCTTCTCCTGTGCTGCCATTGAGTGCAAAGCCGTAAGGTCTCACCAGTACTGTCAACTGGTAGACTCCGACTGGCAGCACCTCCATCTGGCAAACCACTTCGGTTTGATTCAATGTTATGACGTGGCAGGTCGTGTTGTTCACCTCTACCTGCAGGGCTGGCTTCTCTTCAGTGAAGCCAACTCCCCTGACAACTACTGTGGCCCAGGACCCAGCATCTGAAGGAATATAATCAACAAGATAATTCATGAATTTTGGTGTAGCAATGCCCAGGATTTACTTTCAACCAACAGTTAAAAGTTTTTACCATCTTCATGAGGACATCCTAAAAAGTACACTACCAATGGTCTCTCATTGTCCCTCATACATATTGCTTATTCTTGCCTGTCCTTGTTCAGCTATTAGTTTTTTTTCTTACATTTTTGTTAAAAATAACTTGAGCTAAGAGCCACCTTCTATTCTAAGCAACAAGCTTATCACCATTTATCTCCCCTTTATGCTTCTATCATCTTCTTGTTGTAAGAATGTGTCTGTGCTGTATATTTTAAGACTGGAGCTGGTCAGAAGTCCCCCACTAGCAAGTGCAGATTCCATAAAAATCAGAAATTTCCAAAAGAACATGCACACAAAATCATTAGCATCTGGCAGATCTTTTTCACTGAACAACACTTTTTCCACTCTGTTCAGGCACAAAGCCCCATTACCTGATGAATACTCCACATCGCTGACTAAGGGTGTCAATTCCTGGCTGAACTGGAAAGAGCACGAACCAGAACAGTTTGCAAGGACATCGTTCACCACCACCACCACCTGGAGATGGAGAAGAAGGTTACCCTAAAGCTGAGAAGGGAATAGAAGCATTTTCTAGAGCCACATCCACCTCGTAGACCTGCAGAGCGATGCCGGTAACCACACTAAGCTGCTGAGAGCACTCTGTGACAGCTCTCAGACAGCTGTTTATCCTGCTGCACTCTCATTACAAATTTAATTGCAAGGCTTGCTAGGGCTCAATCTTAAGCAAAGCAGAGCACAGCTTTGGAAGCTGTATTGCCAGACTTTCTCAGTGTCTGCAGGATCCTATCTCCCATCTTGCTGCGACCCACAGCTCCTCCCAACTCTTGTTCTTCTGGTCATCTATTTGCAACACATCCATCCATCCAGCAGACTGATTCAGCCAGGAAGCCCTCCTTGGTCCCTTTTCACATATGAAAAATTGAGATCCACAGACACTGAGGGACTTGCCTAATTCACAGACTAGTACCGCAGCCACCGTCTCATCTATTTTGCCCATCAGTGTAACAGCTGGAATGCTGCAGTTGAATAACGTGTCATTTCTAATTTTGGTGGCCAACACCATAGGACTCAGCAAGGATGGGAGTCCAGAGACTACATCAGCCCTTGGCCACAACCTCAAAAGAAATAAATTGTCTTCCATCACCCATGATGACCATTCTCCCCACCTGCAATAGCTCTTGGAGGAAAGACCTGCTCCACAAACCAGGGAGCAGAATCTGACCGATTTATGGCAAAGCACAAAACAATAGATTTCTGAAAGGATTTAGTGGCAGAAATAGGTACCTGAATACCTGTGAGACTCCTGGATCTACACGACCCAGGTGAATCAATAGGAAGCATGACAGCATATCTCACCTGTGTTTTGTTATTGAATGTAGCAAGCATGTCCCCAAATATTGGCCCAATAAACACACCTCCATCGTAAACTGCACGGCTAGAAATAGTTGGCTTCAGACCAGTGAGATTTTCAGCAGAGACCTGGCAAGGAACAAAAAATTTATGTTTCTCGTCCTTTTCTGTCCATGATTTTAAATTGAAGCCATTCCCCAGAGTTCATACAGTGTCTTTACAAGGCAGCAAATAACTCCTGGAAACCTCTTCTCGTGCTTCTTCCACAACTCCTATCTCCAGGTCTAAATCTTCATTACCCAAGACTTCACAACAACTCCCTGTTTCCATCCTCACCTTGCAAGCAAGAAACTGAGGCAAAGAGATTCACGAGCCAGATTTGCAAATAAACTTCTAATATTCAGTAATATCATTTGGAATTTGGCATGGAAAGAGCTTTGAATATCTGCTTCTCAAAGGCGTAACTTTGCATGGAACAAGGGTCTGTGCTGCAGCTGAAGATGCAGCTCAAACTTTTTTCCCCATCCAGGCCAACGTCTTGAACATGAGAACTCATCACTTCATCAAAGATAGTTTTACACTTTCAGGAGGTGGATATACAAAGAAATGGGGGGGGGGGGGTGTTGAGGAAGGAAGCAGCTTGGTCCGAGTCCTTATTCAAAAAAGACCTTTCTACATAAAACAAAACTTAAACGATAAATCCTGGGATGGGAGAGCATAAACTGAATCTTCACCTGAGACTGATGAGAACCAGATGTGAACCCATACAGAATAGTTCTCAGTAAAAGATGTTCTTGACCCATAAATGATGCCACAAACCTGTATTGAGCTTCAGTTACTCATTGAAATATTAGTGTGATTATAATAGCTTTCACTTCTGTATAGCAGTCCCTTTATTCTGCAGAACTGCAGCAAAGCTCAGAAATTACATTCTAGCCTCCTCATTTTGAAGTACAGGCTCTGAAGCTGTAATTTCCCTTCCTGTAACTGCAATTGCTTCTTTAATCATCTAATCTGGAATTTGCTTAAGCTGCTATTGCTAATGAGAAGACACTTAGCTTAAGGTCCCACAGGCATCTGTGTAAAAACAAATGCTGGGAGGATGAATGTCAAGGCCAAAGCTGTTGAATGGACTTTCAAAGTGGGTTTTAGTAAAAGAAATTACTGTACATTGATAACATTGGGCAAATCCCCAGTTTTTGTTTTCCAAGTCAGTGTCCAGATGCTTTCATAGCAAGAGTTTGAGTCTTTGATCACGATGAAATCACTGGTGTTGAAGTACGGGGCTGTAGAGTTGTCTACGTTGTCTTGCAAAAGCTTGCGGAGATGGCGAGAGGAGATGTGCACTGAAATACCTGCAAAAGACATCAGAAAAGAAGTGAATATCCTCATCTCTAGGAGACCACATCTACCTGCTTCTAGAAAAGAAAGATGTTTCGTTAATAGCATGGGGGTGTTGTGGTTCAAACATCTGCAACTGCCAAAAAGCAGCAGAGGGAAATTTACTGGGTCTCAAATGCCAAAAGATCTGAGCTATTTAGCAGTTTAGAAAACCTAGAAACATCTCTCCAGTTGGGACCATCAGAAATTTTGTCTAAGTAATACTTTTCATTACATGCAACCTATGATTTTGGGAGATGTGAAATTTCAGCACGCAAGTCATGTTCCTTCAAAATAGAAAGGTCGGAAACTTCCTAGATGAAAGGGGTAGGGGAGAATTCAGCCTCTCAAGAAGACTTTCTAGAGTTTAAGACCAAATGATGTTATATTTCTTTTGACATAGATACCTGTAGCCAAAGTTGCAGATACGATAAATCCCTCTAAAGCAATTCATAAGAGAGAGAGGAAAGCACAAGACTTGGGACCAGGGTAAGAGGAATTAAGTACATGTTTAAAAGATGATGTTCAAAGCAAGGCACTGTTGAGAGAGCTTTTAGCCATTGTAGGAACATACAAAGGGAAGAGTTATTTCACAAATATTCTAAGGCTGCATTTCTCTATTTGACTTTATAACTGAGTCATCAGTTCCTCAGTCAAGAAATTTATCATTGGCTTAGTTCAGATTAACCTACTCACTTTCATTTTTAGCCTCTTTGATTATTTAAACCAAACACAAGAAAACCTAGCACATCTAAAGGGTAACTAATTCAAGTCAAGCAGTTCTATGCACAAAAGCTTTTGTGGCACCTGCAAATCAATTACAATTCCTGCTAATCCTAGAAGAGAATTAATTTCCTGGTAACCTGCAAGGGTCTTGTCGTACAAGGCAAACAGAAATACACACGCTGGAGAAACATCAGCATGATGAAACCTTGGGATGCAAAATCCCAATTCAGGATCTGATCCAAAGTTATTAACATTATGGCAAATATTTCATAGTGGCTGTACACATTTTGGAACAACCCCTAACATCTAGAAATACTGCCCTGCCTATAATCCTTAACTCCTGTCTTGAAAGACATCAAATGCAAAGATCTAACAACTATCATAATGGGTTTAACCTGCCAGCCTGTACCTGACACTTCCAAGGGTCAGTATTGTCTCTTCTTCACTTGGCTTCCTGCAAAAGAAATCCGGGACCTGTACTTGCATCTCCTCTTACCTGATATCACTGTATTGGCCAAGTGGATGCGGAAGGTCCCTCCAATAGGTGGGGATGACTTTTGCAGTCTCTGAATGGTGAGGCTGACTCTCACATCCTCCGTGGAGACATAAAGGTGGCCATACTCCTTAGAGCCCTCCCCAAGCAAAGCACCTCTGTGTGACAGAGAGGGTTCACATGAAGGCATTAGCAGTCAAGACCCCCACTCCTGACACCCCCATGTCACCAGCAGCAGAGGGACACCTATGGGAACAACACTCTTGAAGGACCTAAGGAGAACACATTCAGAGCTCAAACAGAATTGAGTACTCCCAACTTAAACCTACATGGTGTAGACAATGCACAAAACAAAACATTGGAAAAATATATTTTTTAATTATAGTAGAAGAAACAGTTCACACAGCACCAAGCACAAGCAAGTCCTGCCCCAGTACCAGTGTTTTTAAAGGACCAACTCAACGCAGCCTGGACAGCAGCTACAACATGGCAAAAAGCTTTTCTACTTCATCCCATAGTCTCTTCGAGGCTATAAAAATCTTAACTCCCCTGAATTACAGCAATATTTCGTATTAGAGTTCACCCAAAGCCTAATTTCTACAAATTAAAGTATTTTCTCTCTTGCCACTAAAATTCTCCTTTGTCACAGCAGAGACTCTCTGTGATACAATGATGCCACCATGTGGTTAAGTGTCTGGATAACAGCTGAAGACTCAGAACTCAGCCATGGCTTCTGCAGACCAAATTTAAGAATCCGAAACCAAAAGGACCACTTAGCCTTCTCGTCTGACGTACAGCCGGTACATCAGATTTTTAGCCAATATTCCTGCCTCGACCACAGCAAGTTGTATTAGAACACAGCACAGCGTGTGTTCAGTTGAGAGAAAGAGCCAGGTTTGTTCTGAAGGTACCCAAAGACAGAGATCAGCCCACTCGTTTTTAAAGCATGCACTGATTTCTGTTTTCAGCCTTCCTGGCTTCAGCATCACACACTGGTTTCTCCTACATCTTCCTCTGTGAGGTGGAGAAGCCCACCAGTGCCAAGCACCTTTTTTTTTTTTACTTTTTCCCCTGGTGAGAGGTACTGTCATCAATCCATCTCTTAATTCTCTTTTTGATAAGCTAAACAGGCTGAGCTTCTTAAATCTTTCTCTCCAAGGCATTGTCACGTCAGTCTTTTCCTTTGTGCTGACTGAATTATGTCTCTGAACCCCAAAAGGTGACCGGTGAATTCACCAAAGCCTTGGATTTCACCAGGAAATGCAGGAACTTGGCTGCTCTGGTAACCAGATCAAACAGGTTAATTTTCTTCAAATTTTAGCCACCTCTTAAAGGAGAATCCATCTTTCTTCAGAGCACTCAAAACTAATGACACACCACTTTGCTTTTGTTTGAAGAAGAAGAGACCCCAAGGTAAGAAACCAAAATAAGTTACAGTAGACTGACACTCACCTTCTTCTGAAAGAAGGTTTCCTATGGACACCTGGGCAAGTCACTTTGAGTGAAGTGACTGAGCCAAACTAGCAGCTGGCTGCTGCAGAGGAGAAGAGGCTGCACCATTCCAGCTTCTCTCTTGCCTGGGTCTATTCCCATCAGGTCCATGCTGACTCAACTGGATACAATCCAAGTTTTACAGGACTTACTCTCTGCCAGTATGGCCCTTTAATGTTTTTCTGTCTGGTTTGGTTAGCCTATGGCTCTGCCTCCTCTTTTATTGTTGGGACTTCCAGAATAGAAACCATCTCAGTAAACAAGGACACATAAGGTAGACTTCCGTTGCCTAACATGGAAACTGATGTCATTAAAGGTGTTTGGGAGCATCTCTGGCTGATCTCCATCCATGGTTCCAGGAGGGCTTAGATCTCCTTCTAGTTCTACATCATATCTTGGTGGCCCGTGCATGTCTTACATACCTCAGGTCAGCTGAAACATCTTAAGTACCTTTGGTTCAGCAACTGAATCCCGCTCATACAATTGAACTTCAAGAACCAGAAGATCTGATTCATACCAGAATCACATGCTCTCACCAAGATGTCTACCGTATATGTTCAAGATCCCGTATGGTGAGCAAAGCTCAAAACGCTCGTGTACTGCAAGTGAAATTAAGTATCTTAATTTAGAACTGCAGCCCATCTACTGAGTACAGATATCTGTGCAGGATTCAGTAGCCTGAACAGTCTGAACACGGGCCATTGGAAATGCCTAGAGGAGAAGACTCCAATGGAAGCACACGGACTGCCAACCTGCAGTCTTGTCCTCCACTGCCTCTCATGTCCTGTCTTAGATGACAACCTGCTCCAGACATGTCGGGGTGAACAGCAAGAAGTGTTACAGGGTATTGAGATAATATACTCACTGCCCCTACCTTAGAGAGAGAAGGGGCAGACTTGCACCACAGCCAGACACCATCCAGGACACATTGTAAACAGGAGAAGACCCCACCACAGATATTGCTTCAACTACCCTGCCACCTGGCCGAGGGGGTTTGGGATCTCTCCGAGAAACTGAAATAAAAAGAGCACAAGCGTTCATTAGAGCAAGGAGAACGGCTGTCACTGTGTCTAGGTTATTTTCATTTCATAGCTGGAAACATATCTGTTTGGAGGTGGTTTTGTTTGTTTTTGTCTGGGCAGGACCACTCAAGAGTTACATTTGTAGAAACAGGTTTTCAAATAAACCAAGAATATTTATATTTGGCAATTCCTTCAGGATTGTTTGCACAAAAAATTTATAAGTTCAAGAACACAAAATTACTTTTTTTGGCTGTTGTGAAACATCCTTCCCCTTTGAAAAAGTTTCAATCGATCAGCCCTACCATTAAAGATTTTAACAGAATATCCGGGTAAGAAGGTAACATTAACAGGAAAGAAAAAAAACCAGATTCCTTTACCAGTCACAGCTCTGTCTGCGATGATGACTTCATCAAGATAAAATGACCCAGATGTTTCCTTTTGCAGCACAGGGCTCAGCAAGTCTATCTGATGCACAAACACCGGGGAATTGCCACGGAGGTCCTGGAGAAGCGTGGATCGATTCACACACCCCTTCCAGAGGTCAGTGCAGGTAAATGTCCAGCTGGAAGACACCAAGGTTGTGCAATCTCTCTTTTGCTGTGAGGCAGTGGTAATAACTGACTTTTGAAGCGCTTCGTGAAGCTCCCAGGTAACATCAGGTACTGCTGTTATTACTACTGATATTTACTCATACACAGCACACGTGCGCAACGGCTTGTGATCACAGGTCTCTGTTGGGTTCCCCTTAATGAGAAACAAAGCTTTACATCTCTGCTTAGGTGTCCTCCTCTGCATCACAAGAGTGGGATGTGGGAGTGACTACTGTTGCTCTGTTTTTGGCAAAAACACTACGGTACCATCAGTGACCTCAACAGGGGTTAATCCAGAGTTTGGCCCCCTTGGGAAGACCAGATGATCACTCAAGGCTCCCAGCTCTCTCCACCATGTAGTAATTTAATCCCACCCCCCTTTTCCCCTTCCAGGCATGCGCACAACCATCTCACACAACCTTAGAGATACCTAAGCTGCCAACTTTATTTCCTGAAGTTCTTCAGACACTCCTGATATTTCATCTGCCTGACACTAATTGTACTTCTAACACTAAATGTTTTCCACCCATGTATTCTCAGGGAAATAAAGAAAACCATCTTTCAAAACTTTGTGTACCAATGATCTCCTAAGTTTCCTGGAAAAGAAGTTCAATTCATCTCCCTGTCTCACTGCAGAAAATCCACTGACTGTTGACAAAGAAACCATGAAATTAATGTCCTCAGAAACCTTCTGGTGTGCTTACCAGAGACAGAACAAACTCTCTGTCTGTGCATTACTATGGTGAGCTAGTGCGTATAACAAGAAACATGCAGGTTTACTCAGCAGGTCCTCAGAAAGAAAGACATTGAGGTGCTGAAGCATGTCCAGAGAAGGGCAATGGAGCTGGTGAGGGGTCTGGAGCACAAGTCTTGGGAGGAGCAGCTGAGGGAACTGGGGTTGTTCAGCCTGGAGAAAAGGAGGCTGAGGGGAGACCTTCTCGCTCTCTACAACTACCTGAAAAGAGGGTGTAGCCAGGGTGAGTCGGTCTCTTCTCCCAAGTAACAAGTGATAGGACAAGAGGAAATGGCCTCAAGTTGCACCAGGGGAGCTTTAGGACAGATACTAGGAAAGATTTCTTCACCAGAAGGGTCATCAAACATTGGAACAGGCTGCCCAGGGCAGTGGTGGAGTCGCCATCCCTGGAGGTATTTAAAACCCGGGCAGACGTGGTGCTGAGGGACATGGGTTAGTGGTGGTTTTGGCAGTGTGAGGTTGATGGTTGGACTTGATGATCTTAAAGGTCTCTTCCAACCTGGGTGATTCTATGATTCTAAGAATGGACGCATGTTGCAGGAATACCTTTGCAGGGCCAGAGGAGGTATCACTGCTTACCCCAACTAACAATTTGTTTCATAAAAATAAGAACTTACTTCTCCCAGTTTTCCTAGTACACCTTCTTACCACGGAAAGTGACATCTCTGGAAACTTATTATAAGTGTCTGGATACCTTTTAGAGTCAGTTTCACTGAAATCCCACAGGCAGGTGAGGTTCCTCTTCACTGAACATAAAGAGACATTGGTGTAGGACACCGAGATATGAAGGATATTGCTCATATGGCCTTTATGTGCAAAACACACCTGCAAAAACGGGGAAAAAAATTTCACAAATCAAACCACAGGTTATTTATATGTAACGTCTGTAGAAGATGTTATATTCTGTTTCAATCCTCATTTGACATTAACAGGGAAACATGTTGTTCAAGGTTAGCAATAAAACCCATCCTTTAAGGCCAAATTGCCTTGAATAGCACCTATAGAAGACAGTGCACAGCATCCAGGTGACCTGCGTGCCACCACATAACATCAAACTGACCCCTTAGGCTTCAGTGAGGTTTTGGGGAAAACCATGGCTGGGAAGTACCAATGGGGATTTCAGGTACCTGGGAGAGAGGAAAGGAGACTGGAGGAGCAGGTTTGATCTGCAGGATACAAGGTTTGGGACTGGTGACAGGTGAGGAAATAGGACTGGAAGAGGTCTGTGAAGGGGAACTGGAAGTAGTCTGGAAGGACTGCAGGAGGCTTTGGGGATGAGTCTTTCCCTCCCGTCTCCTTCCTTTCAACCCTCAACTATTTGCCTTCCCCCAGCTGGCAAAGAAAGGGTGACAGAGTTGAAATCAAGACCTTAATCTTGTTAAAAAATAGATGTAGAATATGAGCAGAAAATTGAGCAAGAGTGGACTCCCAGAAAACAAGGGTTTTTTCCTTTCATCAAGAAGTGGTCATCCTTGCATCTTCCATCTTTTCCCAACACCATCCCACCTTTTCCTTTCCCTCAGCAAGGGTTGCATCCCCAGGAGCAGAAAGCAGCCAGATGTGTTAAACAATATCTACATCTCAGGGATCTCAAACTATCTACCCAGTCAATAAAAGACACTCTGCTCTGTCTACAAGCATAGTCCAAAGACATGAATCTTTGTGGATCTAGAAATCTAAACAGACCAGCTAATTTCATAATGCTGATTTGGCTCTGAGTATTCATTCCCCAGCACAACCTACTCATCAAGAGCCGCCACTTACACGTGTGTATTTAGTAAGATCATATCTTGGCAGAGTTGATGGGGAAGTCTTCACCAGCTGGGTTGGTCTGTGACTGCTGAACCTCCCACAGAAAGGCTCCGTTCCACTGACAATGTGTCCTGTAGTAATTAAGCCCTTCATATCTGACAGAGATTAAAAACAAAACAAACAAAAAAAAAAA
>VFFE01007075.1:442052-487764 GCA_008921705.1 Burhinus oedicnemus | reverse complement strand
TCCTTTTTTTTTTTTTTTTTTTTTTTTTTTTTTTTTTTTTTTTTGTGTCTACCATGAGTTTCCAGTCTTTTTGGGAGGCTTTTCCAGAGTATGGCTATTCACATGGTCACTGATTTCCTGCCTAAATTTATTCATGACTATTTTATCTCACTTTGCTCTTGTGCCAATGCTGCCCTTTGATTGGAGCAACTCTTTCCTTACCCTCACATTCAATCCCCTGATATATTTCATGCATATTCCCCCAGTTTCCCTTTTACTGGAGGAACCAAGTGCCATCAGACACCAAAATGAGTTTCTTCTCCTCATGCATCCCACCACAAAGTACATTGCTGCCTCACTGTCCTTGACTTTGCCTCCTTTTCTGGCCACAAGCCCCCATACCTGTGACCCAGGTCTGAGTGTCCCACACCACATTTCTAATATCTTTTGACATCCTCTGTCTTCTTTCAGGTCATTGCTGGACCATCACCTCCTGACCCTGGCCTTTGCTCAGCTACAACCCTAGCTCTCGGTGCTGAGCATACTGTACAAAGTCAAGACTCGGTCCCATCCTTTCACCTGATCCTGTAGCTCAGTAGTTCCCTGTCCCATGTCCATGCGTCTACCCACAACTTTTCTTGCCCTTCCTGAGAAGGGCAGTCTCCTTAGAAGTAACAGGGTTATCCTTCTAGCTCAGCTATGCTGGATCTCACTTGGTTCATGTGAACCTTAGACATAATGATTTTTCCCACCTCCCTACACCTGGATGAAGCAATTAGTAATTACTGGCTCTAGCATTACTCACGCATAGCCTCTGGCATGCCTCCTGGGACTTTAAGGTGATACACCACAGGGAGTGCACAGCACACCTGCCTTTTGGTCCCAGATGCCAGTGTTGTGCTTTCCCCCCTTGTTTCTTCTACAAAGGCTATTCCCACAGTTTCACAGCACAGACACTTCGGGTTGCCCTCTGGCGATGCATCAGTGAGAGCTCCAGGAGGTAATGTGTCTCAAGAGACAGCAATCACCAATGGCTTTGTCACAGCACTGCAATAATTTCCAGGTTCATGAAAAACCCTTAATAATGTGTCTCTCCTCTTTCCCTGTTGTATGCAGGAGCTTGTGCACACATCTCTCACTGATGTCCCTGGGTAGCTGGGCTGATTGCCCCCACATGGACTGCTGAGCACACTGCGCACCCAGTAGCTCCATTCCTGAAATAATTCAGTGAATTGGGATGACTTCCAACCATCGTCGCATCAAGACATGAGGTCCCTTTGTAGACAGAGAAGGAAAGGGACACACTCTCACTGGGTCTGGTGGCACCTCCCCATGCTGAGCCAGGGGACTGCCCCCCACCCTGTGGGAAGCCCTCAGCCTTTATTCAGGAAATTGCATCTGAATTACATGTATGGTCTGTGTCCTGATTTATCTGAGGTACCTGCTTTTGTGGACATGGTGGTTTCACAGACTTACCTTCTCCATAAGACACTTGATCAGTGGTAAGGTGCTCTGGGTGCTCCAGGACACAGGAGCAAGCAATGGCTCACAGCAGGTTTCAGATCCATCTGCAGCCGGAAAAGGGGGTGCCTCCCAGGGAACAAACAGATGCAGTTCTGAGGAGAGAAAGTCTCAGAGCTACTTTATTTTGTAAACACGCCAAAACATTTTAAGAATAAAATTACATTTGTAAAAATCTCAGATTCCACTGAATGCATTCGTCCTACTTAAAGTTTTAACCTGAGGTAGCCCAAAAACTTTGCAAAAGGCACATGGTATGTCTTCATTAAGATAAAGCTGCCACCAGGCCAAGGGGGAATAGTGAGAATTACAACTCTTTCAAAATACTCTATGCTACACAAGGAGGAGTTTTGGCCAGAGATGCTGAAAGGCATGTGCGATGGAGGACTGGAACAGTCATTCTGTGGAGGACACGGATTCCACTTTGGCATTTATAACTCCTCCCATTTGAAACAAACAGAAGCCCTGAGAAGTTTTGAAATTAGTCACTGAAGGGTTCAGGCTCATTTGAGACAGATCAAAGCATTTCACTTCCACATCCTTCAGTGGCATTATTTACAAAGGAATTTTTAAAACATGGGAAAAAAGTGGTTTTGGGACATAAAGTGGAAGGGTTTCCTTCTCCAAATGCAAAAGCGAGGCCTCCTGGGATTGTCATAACTTTCCTTCTGTGTTTTCCTCTCCTAATTTCATTTTTGACAAAATGAGTGCAGCTTTCAAACCTGTCAGTGTTGGAGTCAGCATGACCGCCAGTAAAAAAAAAAAAAATCTATGTAAGTAAATCTAATGGAAACCATAGAATATACATAACAGTAAAGCTTGATGCAGCAGTTCTGCTGACCCTTCTCTGCAACATAAGGATAAAAGAAAAATTATTATTTTAATAAAATAATGCAAAAGGCATTTGCACGCAGGGTCCAGTTTTTCCAAGGAACCGTTAGGCGTGATTTCGGCCAAGAGTTTAGTGGAGTTCAAACAAAAACTAGCCTTTTACATGGGGAAGGAGCCAGTTACAACAGTTATTTAAGGAGAACAGTGGGGATGACAGCCCAGATGCCTCCTGTTCCCTGGCACAGCTCAGACCTGCCCAGAGCATCTCGGGAGTCAGACCTGGAAGCTTTGCCCTGCAGCACTGTGCAGTCCTCACTTACCCGGAGAGCTGCAGACACTCCCTAAACAAATTCCTGCACGTCACGCTGATTGACTGAATGTTTGCAGTCATCAAGTTTGCGCTCTAATCCGCTTGCTTTCAGCTAAGCATCTGGGGAGAGCTCTTCCCAAAGGCTGTACGAGACCATGGCTGGGGTTTGCCGATGGGGACCAAATGAGTGGAAAAACTGGGGAGGGGAGTGCTGGAAAAAAGCAGAGGTATTTTTAAGATGCTGATTTACAGTGCTATTAAAAACGCTGCCCACATAGCCTTTTAACCCTCAAAGATATCAGATAACTTTTTTTTCCCCGCGATGAGATGAAGTGGCTGTCATTATCTGCGAAGGTCTGTATCATATTGGAATCTGCCGGCGCAGGTCAGCGAGTCCGTGGTGTTCTGGTCCCAGCTCTGGCACTGAATTACATTTCCCAGGCACAATGGCTGCAGAATGGGTGGGTGCTTTGTCATTTAAACTGCATAAAGAGGCAGAAATTGATTTTTATTGTGGATCTTCATATCTAATAAAGCTCTGAGGGGCTCTTTTCTTCTCCTATTGAATGGCCATTGAATGCTTTCAATCTAGTTCTGTGTTTCATGCCTAAACTGAATAGTGGCAGGAGGAAAATAGATGGGGGGAAGAGAGGCCAAGTCACTTTCCAGATTGAAAAGGATACAGAAGAGAAATAAATAAATAAAAAAAAAAAGTAAAAATGAATCAGAAAAAAAAAAAAGCCATTTAAGTAGAAAGGGGAACATTCTTGATGCGGAGGAAGAATTACTTTGTGCAAGGTGCACGTGCATGGGTCTGCCCGCAGCTGCGTGCATGAGGACGTGGCTGCATGCAGCTGCATGGCGGTGTGGAAAGATATGGGACTCAACAAAATGTTACCAAGGGACCCTGATGCTACCTGCATCTTGATTCCGTGTTTTGGGAGTGGAAATTTCTGGCTCCCTGGTCAAGACATGTTAATACTGCACATCCCAGAGCTGCCCTGTGTGCATTGCCCTCAGTAACTAATATTTCACTTAGGCTGCTGTAAAATGGGAATGACTCAGTTTATGTTGACATTAATTAGAGGAGAGATTGGTGTTTTTTAATGTAATTAGTACCTAGTTCATCAAGTCCTCCTCAAATCAACAAAGAGACAATAATACATAATGGCTTTTCAGTTACTCTTTGATACGTATTGCTCATTTAGTCCTGTTCCCCTTGGGAAGCTTCATCACAATTAACAAGGCCCGTAGTGTTAGCATTAATTGGTCGTGCTGATGGTCTGATCTAAGGTCCTAAGGAGTCCTCCTATAGCATTGCAGGCTGTGGTCAGACACTCTCGGGAACTCTGCCTAATTGAATGTTGAGTCTCTTGATTGTTAGACCCAGGAGAAATAGTCATCGCCTGCTCACAGGCTCAACGTTTGAAGCAGCAGTCCATGGGATGAACAAAATGCTCCCCGACAGCCCCTGCAGGACCTGGGAGGGTGTCACAAAGCAGCTGACTACACTGGGGTGCCCTCCTGTCCATACCACCAAACCAGCACTTTTCTGCATGCCCGTTTCTTCAAGTTCTTTGACTCCAGCATATGGTAACTGAGCTCAGAGGCGTCAAGATGTAAGGAGTGCATTTCTTGCATGGTCATTTTTATTGTTTTCAGTATGCGTGTGTGATTTGACTCATGTTCACCTTCACAGCTAGCCCTGGGAATCCTCTCCAACGTAGGCTGGTGCAGGAGATGTTAGCAGCTCCCCAACTCAAACCACAGGGAACCATTTATGTTGAAGAACACGTTTTGATTTAGGTTTTTTGCAGCCATCCAAAGCCCTGCTGTAGGTGTCTGTCTTCTTAACTGCAGTAAAATTAAGGTCATGAGAACTGCAAACTCTTGATGAATCCTGAACTTGAGCGAATGTAAAACTCTCAGCCATGCACCTGAAGAGCTGGTCCTTCAGTTAGAGCCATGAAGGCATTCAGCATCCCTGTCCTTCTTTGCATCTAAGGGCATTAAAACCTCACTGAAAGCCTACTGAAATGTGCAGTGCCTCCTCAGAGCCACTGGTGAGCTGCTGATTACAGTGGTCAGGAGAACAGTGAGCTTCCTGGCAGCCTATGGATGCTCAGATTTCCTTTTCAGTAAGGCCTCTCTCACATACACCTCCAGTTGCTTTATCCCCAGCACATAAAAAGGAAGAGAAGTGGAAGATGCCAGCTGGATCTTTCCTCTCCTGTCCTGGAGAAGAAGAGAAGATAAATTTAAAAGTTAAGCAAAGCAAACCTCGCACTGGATACATGACTCCTTCCCTGTATACTTTGTTCAGGAAAGAGATTTTCCTTAGGCTGCTATAAAATGGGAATGACTCAGTTTATGTTGACATTAATTAGAGGAGAGATTGGTTTAGAATAGTGAGTTTTAACGTCATTTGGCTTTTCATCTACCTGTTTCATCACCCTTAGAAACCTCCTCCGAATAGCTTTGGAGGTAAGCCCCAGGCCAAAAAAATAGGGTGGTTACAACTTTAACTTCTCTCTGAAAGTTTTAGAGCAAACCAAGTTTCTCTCTGAGAAACTTTCTCAGTTTCTCAGAGAGTAGGAGAAAGAAAACTGTCAAGAAGCATTTGTCCTTCTCCCATTCCACAGCAGAGAGCTCAGCATGAACCATTGTGAAAGGGCCTGTCCTTCCTAGCACTGAGAATTAGCTTTTTGGAAATTGTGACCCAAGTAGGGTATCTCAAGTGAGGAACCTGGGGGAGAAGGGAGGGAAGGAAATTAAAAAAAAAAAAAACAAAACCCCAAAAACACAAAAACATCCCCACAACAAAAATTGCAAGCTGTTGGTATAACTCCTGGTTGTCTTTGCCAGGAGTTCAGTGCAATCTTGAAATGCATTGATGATCCAGAAAACCAAGAAAATGCTAGGCTGTATTCAAAAAGAGAGAATAATACTCAAAACGTTGTAATGGAATTACAGAACTGCATGATACACCTTCACCCAGAATAATGTTTTCTATTCTGTCCTCCCTGCCTCCAAATGCAGACACAGGAAAGGTCTAGGGGAGGGCAAAGGAAATTATTAAGGGCATAGAAAGACCTCCATGCAAAGAGAGATTAGAAAGATCATGGCTATATAATTTAGAGACGACATGAATAAGAGAAGCCATGATAGAGATATATAAAATAATTTGCCTTTTTCTGGTTTGCAGAGCTTTTGTGAACTCGGCCTGCACTGGTTTTCCTTCAGATCCACGCAGGATTCAGATGTGCTTGGCAAGCAGGAAAACAAACATCATGGAGCTGGAGGGCATTCTCTAAAAGCCTAGAGGATGGAGCGTTATTTGAGATTGAAAATGAGTCATTTTAAGTAATGTGGTCCTTCTTCTGGTCCTGGATGCAAGGACCTTTGTATAAAGGTGGAAATCTCTCAGGAATCCCTGCCCTTTGATTGCCTTGGGAAGGCTCACCTCAGAGGAAGCCTTTTCACCCTACCCAGATGTATTTTCATCACCTCCGCATCTGTGTTACACTTATTTTTCTTCACACACCCTTCCCCGGGTACAGGGTCTCACCAACTTTGATCTGACAATACTGGTCATTCATGACTATCTCAGCTAAACGATAAGCCAGGCCCCTTCCCTCCAATTACCTTTGTGGCCAGAAGATCCCGCTCTAGACCCTGCTTTAACACCTCATGTTGCAGACCTCGCTTTCTGCGAAACTTCTGGTGAGTTTAACGAGTCGCACTATAACTCGCTGTCATCAAGTTCATGTCGCTGTTAAACAGGGCTGTGTGGAAAGCACCATGCGTTCCTGCAGAAGGTCTCCTCTTGGACACCCCATCAAAGTCTAAAGACCCCAAAGGCAACCAAATCCTTGTTTTCAGCCCAAGGCAAGGATGGAAGTGAAGCTTTTGACCTGGAAATTGTTTCTCAGTGGAGTGAGGGTCTGTCTCCCTTCCCAGAGGGTATTTTGTGTAAATGCTCTGGTAACTGTTTCAAACAAAATGTTTTAAAGAGAATGTGAATTTTGGAGGGATACAAAAAGGCTTGTATGCCTGAATACTTGTCCATGGCTTCCAGCTGTACTGATTGGTCTAATAAAAGATTATTAGATCTCTCTATACAAAGTTGCCTCTATTCAAGAGGGAGCACTTCTGACACTTATGATACCATCCAAACTCCATGCCTTTCAAAACAGTAGTCTTAGACAAAGGCTTACCATCTGAGGGCCAGAAGGGAAAGGAGAAAAAAACCCCAACCCAGCATACAACAAAAGTACAAAGAATACAGACAACAAAGGTGCAAGTAAGAATGATCCAAATTAAATGGTGAGATTCCAGAGGGACTCAAGAGACATAAATACCTTGTCTAACCTCAACACACAATGAGTCGCCAGGGACAGAAATGAAAGCAGAGATCAGCTGGGTGCCAAGTAGTTGTTCTCAAGTTTCCCCAAGGAGGAGAGAGGTCTACGGCACTTAACAGAACAGTTTCTGTTTGCTTCAGGTTCTGCCAAGGTCCAGCATTAAAACATCCAGGACGTTTTTGAAAAGCTGGTGGGAGCAGCAGAGGTGCTCGGAATGCAGCATCACAGCTGGGTTGGGGAAGGAGATGCACTGCTGAAGCAATACCCATGAGAGCAGGCTCTCCCAGTGAGCCTGGGAGGGAGGAATGCAAGTCAGGGCTTGGGGTAACTGTGAAATTGCACTTACTGCAATTTCACTTGTATACAAGTCTGAAAACAAGGTAGCATTTCTCAAGGCAACTTGTTTCCATATATCCAAAAAATTAATTTTTGACATCACCACTTAATGGCAGGGAAGGCATGGAAGGCCTTTGAAGGATGGAAGCAGCTGAATAGACTTGTGCATGGTATCTGACAGTTAAATGTTGTTCTCTTGGCTCCCCAGCGTCATTTTGCAGTAAAGCCTGGGGCAGAGGACAGGGTCTCAGCCAGAGCCCACAAGCAGGCTGGAGTCTACACAACCTTTTAGGTCTGGCTGGTATTTCGTCACCAGTACAAGGTCCAAGCAGTTGAGGAGACCATCAAGGAATGCCACAGCAGACTCACAGCTGAAATAGTGACCTTTCTCTACAGCTTAAAAAAAGGCAATTCAGGTAAGACTGATTCTCCCCTAAATGAGGAGCAAGCTTGCTGAAATAGCAGCTGGGGCAGGTTAGAGACATAATTGTTCAGTGAGGTGGTGCACAAAATTGCAGGCCAGCTGGCCAGGAGGTTTATAAACTGAGTAGATATAACCAGCTGTTGTGAGTTGCCAAGTGTTGTACTAAATAGCATTGTCATTAAAACATTCATGCTGGGATGTAGAATGTTTCCAGACTGAAAAAAAAAAAAAAAGCCAGAGAGACAGAGCCAAAGCTGAAACAAATTATAGAGTCATAGAATGGTTTAGGTTGGAAGGGGCCTTAAAGTTTATCTAGTTCCAACCCCCCTGCCATGGGGAGGGACACCTCCCACTAAACCTGGTTGCTCAAAGCCCCATCCAACCCGGCCTTGAACACCTCCAGGGATGGGGACTCCACAACTTCCCTGGACAACCTGGGCCAGTGTCTCACCACCCTCAGAGTGAAAAATTTCTTCCTAATCTCTAATGTAAATCTCCCTTCTTCCAGTTTGAAGTCATTACCCCTCATCCTATCACTACATGCCCTTGTAAAAAGTCCCTCTCTTGAATACCAGGTCTTAACTACAGGTTATGAGTCCTTTAAAAAAAAACTTAGCCTAGAAGATAGAAGTAGCTGTAAAAAGTCATCTTTATTTTTGTTATCCGATGTTGGCAGCCAGCTGTCCCCAAAGCTGAGGAAGATGAAGGACAGATGCTACTCTTCTGGGATTTTTTGACCAATGCCCCCAGCTGTAAGTGAGTCTGATCCATGGGGAGGGCTGTGCTGAGGGTCAGTTATTGGGAATTTTCAAAAGTGCCACTCTGTGGCCGAGGGCAGGCAGTGATAAGAGCTCCAGGTGAAGTGGTCAAAGCCAGGCTGAAATAAGTGATAGTGATGGTTAATGCTGCAGATTGCGACCCGTGACACCAATTGAGTTTGTCAGGCTTAATGCGGTGAGGGGATTTTCTCTGTTTTTCTCTGAAGCATCCTCCCTTGTTTGCAATGTCACAGATAGGCGTCACTCACACCGGATTTGTCTGACTCCCTGTCAAAGCAAGATTTATTCATGGGAGTTGGTTTTGCTGTGGAAAAACAAATGGCAGATTCTCCCTACAGGGATATGGCCAGTCTGTGTCCAGTGAAGGCAAATCCTCCGCGCAGCTCCTGGAAGACCGTGTCATCTCCATCTCCCACCAGTGCCTCTGGCCCCTCTCTCGACCCACCTCTCCATCACAGGGCTTGCGTATGCAATCCTATATGATAGAGCCAGTATATTTTTACAATTAACTAGAGCAGATGCAAACCTTCACAAAAATTATGCGGGGTAAAATTGCCTTCTCCATGACTCACTCTTCTACCTTTCTTCTGCCTCGTAGCAGAGCACAGCATGGTTATCCTTGAACAAATTTGGTCACTTCAGTTCATTTTTTGTCCATTGCAAGAGGCAGGATTTGGAGGTGGATGGCCCACCACTCTGATCTGGTAGGACAAATCCTCTATTTCTGTGTGCCCATAGAGATTTTAGATCAGAAAAGTATCTTGTCTGAAATCCATGTACACAATACATGGTCTTTTTGTGCTGTTGAGGAGTTAGCACTGGGCAGTATTAATGCCGTAATTCTAAATCTGCCATATCTGCTCAGTAGTTTCTGTATTGCTCGTATTGTATTTGCTTGTCGCAACCCTTATCTGCTTGCGCACTCGTCATTTGTGGGGTGAACGGTTTGGTGTTTATGCTCAGAAGTGGTGACATCTTGGATCTGAACCAGGTTCCAGTAACAGAAATCATTTCCCTAGGTCTGCAGAGTTGTGGCTGGATTTCGGCATTGTCTGAGTGGAGTTTCTTTCCCCATGAACTCAAGCTGCTCTATTGCAGTGGTTTCGTTCTTTTCACCAGGGCTCCCACTTGCAGTGCTCTGCTGGAGCGTGTGCAGCCACCGAAACTGTTCCTCATATCTATTAAAAAATATTCAAGATGATGCGGGGAGTAGAAGTTTGAGTTAATTACAAATTATTCTCGATTTCACTAGCATTTTATTAACAAATCCACATTAATCCAGTATTAAAGCAGGGCGGGATTATAGGATTTCTCTCATCTGAAGCTTGGAGCAAGGGAAGTCTATAATAAACCTACCTATTCATTTGACACAAAGCTGTTCTATCAAATCTACCACAACATGTGGGCCCCCCCGCCCTTCCTTGCGACACACATATGCAATCCTATACAATAGAAATGGTGTATTTTTACTATTAACTAGAAAGGGTATAAAACAGAACTGGGGTAAAATTGTGTTTCCAACACTTCTGGCCTTGAAGACACTTTTCTGGCTTTCCAGGCTATGCAGGTGACCTACTGGGACATCTTCCACCTGGTGGAGACCTGCCAGCTCCCTGCTTGAGTCCATTTCCATCAGCAGAAGAGCTGACCCCATATCAACCTATTTAACTGCACGCACTGGCTTAAAAGCAAGATGAGATCATGCGAAAGGATGTTTCCTCTGCAAACGGAGGCTTACACCATGAGGTGGGACACACCGGAGGAAGAAAAGGATCTGAGCACATTTGGAGAGAGCTGGAAGAAATAAGATGGAAAGGCAGTACTGTTTCATCTTGATCCTGCCATGGTCCTCAAAATTGTCTTGAAAGTTTTCACAGAAAGGAGCTAGCTAAGGGACTGAAATAGTTTGCTTTAAGATATAATCCTTTTAATAAAATGTAAGGGTCAGAATTTCATGTTGGCAGTGAACATTTTGCTAAATAGGGCATGATGACTTTGCTGTTCTGCTCCCGGACTGATGGCTCGTGCTTGCATGTCATGGTGTATAATAATTGCATGAAATCGCTGTCTCTGCTGGGGTTGGTGCAAGTTGATCAGTCCAAAGTGTAACAGCTCCTGAGCTGAAATTATTTTTCTTAATTTTATGGACCTCTCTAACAAAAAACGTTTTCCCTGACAAAAAAAAATCCGGAGAAAATGAAGAAAAAGTTCAGGTTTTGCAGACCTTTATTGTCTCACTCATGGGGACGCCATGAATATCTGAACACTGAAATTGTTTCATTTTATATCTATAAAAACAATCCATTTTCCCACAGGTTTTTGATGAAATAAAAAGGGGATTTTTTTCATGGATAATTCTGCTGATCCAAAAAGCTACATTTCTGCCTCAGAAATCGGCAATTTCAGCCAAGTCTCGTTGTTGTGACTCTTCGTTTAGATGTGACAACAGGCTTGGGGCTGTGCAGAAATGACACTGGCTGCCCCCCAGACACATCAGCTGTCTGGGACACGCAGGTGATGGGGTTCAGGAATGGGGCTCCTTCAGAGCCATGTTGGGGTTTTTTAGTGTCTCTTTGTATGACCTGCTGTCCAAGTCTGTTTTCCCATTAACATTTTTGAGACTCGCGAACGTGTGTTAGAGAAGAGACATTAAGCCCATTGCCACCTTACTAGCAACTGCACTCTTTGGAGATTGAAGGGCAGTATTTTATTTCTTGGCAGAAGTCTTTTACTCAGCCCTGGGGTCTGGACCTACACTGCACTGTTCTTTGGTGCAGATGGTTTCACCTAGCAGGGAGCTGGAGATCCCAATGGCCATCAGGAGCTTTTCTGGGGCCTTGCGCCTACCTGCCCTTTGCATTCAGAAGATCAGTCCTGCTGTCTGTGACTGAACATCCCAGGGACTTTTTGGGTAGATTGCCCAGGTAGATTGCCTTCTCCAGTGGGGTAAGGCTCACCCTCTCACTGTCAAACTCCACTGATGATAAACCTGCTGTTGGACTCAACCTCCTACCCTTTGAGCAAGGCAAAGGCAGAGAAAAATGCTACTTCAGGATATCGGCTCTTGCTTCTGACTGCCTCTGAGCTGGTAGTCGTGATGTGTCCTCAGTGCTCAGAGCCTGGCCAGGCACTGGCTCCAAGCCAGACATCTGTAAAGCTCCTCCAGCTCCTTGCAAAGCCAAGGGAGAGGCATGGAGAAGTAAGCAAGAGTGATGGGGACACCTGAGTGGCAGGGTAGCAGGAGGTGAATGCTGGTTGGCTTTTAAGCAGAGTGGAGCATGCATCCTTGGGTATTTAATTACTGCATGCCTTTCTGGTTCCACGCAATCCATGCTCTAAAGCAGACCCAGCCAAAGCCTGTGTTTCTCCTCCCCAGCTGGAATGTCACAAATAATGTCGCTTGTACCTGCAATCCAGGGACCCCTTCGTGACATTTTCTGGATGTATCTGGGCAGGCAATCACTGTAGTGAAGGGTGGTCCCTGTACCAAGGCATCAATACACTGTGGAGAACAGCATTTTTAATTTTTGCTTTTTTCCATGGCAGGGTTGTGGTGGAATAGCCACCACACTTCAGAGCGCTGCTGGGGGCTGCTGTGAGGACTGGGGTGTAGCTTTCTTTAGGAGACAATTTATTGTCTATCTGCTTGTTGCCAGGTCTCTGCCATCTTCACTGCAGGCTCAACACTGGGAGATGGAGCCTTTTGGTGCTCTGTAATAACAGGCAATTTGGAGTACAAACAACCCTTTTGTGCCCATTACTTAAGGAGCCCCCTGATAAACATGGCTCTGGGGGGAAGCTGACATGAATATATGAGATTCCTCCTGCCCACAGCTAGTGCCAAGATCCTAGGCAAAATGCACCATCTGCATCAGGTCCTATTAAGTAAAATAATGCTCTGGATTTTTTTTTAAAAATAAAGACATAGTAAAAAGAGAAAGAGCCCAAGAAACTTCTTTTACAAATTAGTCATGATTTGCAAGAAAAATGATGCAATCAAGGGAGCTCCAGGACAACAAATAAGCTCAAGGCCGAGACATCCATTAAGCAGACTGTTTGTATCAAGAAGTTTCTTCTCTCCCACTTCAGCTCAAGCTTTTCTTTTGAGTTTTTTTTGGGGTATGGGTCGAGATACGGATGCACGTGCTCACTTAGGCAGAAGGCAATGCTCTCCTAGCTGACCCTACCCCTGATCTCGGAGCCGGAGGGGAGGCAGTGCTACCTAATGGAGCAGCATACAGGGGACCCACAGCCTGTTTGCAGCTCAGCCCCCAACTACCTGGAGGAGACAGAAGGGAAGGACAGACCTCGCTGTCATCCTGGACGTTGGGGACAATGTGAGATCTGGGCCAGGAAAAGCAGAGGCATCTTCCACGGGACCCCACCTCAGAGGTGGTGAAGTGGACTGGGGCATGATGCCCATGGGAAACGCCAGGCTGTCTCCCCCTCTGCTGGACCCCTCCCGGGTCCAGAGGAGGGCCATGAAGATGATGAGAAGGTTGAAGCACCTCTGCTGTGAGGACAGGCTGAGAGAGTTGGGGTTGTTCAGCCTGGAGAAGAGAAGGCTCTGGGGAGACCTTATAGCAGCTTTCCAGTATCTGAAAGGGGCCTACTAGAAATCTGGAGAGGGACTTTGTACAAGGGCATGAACGAGGGGTAGTGGCTTCAAAGTGGAAGAGAGGAGATTTACATTAGAGATTAGGAAGAAATTCTTTACTGTGGGGGTGGTGAGACACTGGCCCAGGTTGCCCAGAGAAGCTGTGGAGGCCTCATCCCTGGAGGTGTTCAAGCCGGGTTGGATGGGGCTTTGAGCAACCTGGTCTAGTGGAAGATGTCCCCGCCCATGGCAGGGGGGTTGGAATGAGGTGATCTTTACGGTCCCTTCCAACCCAAACCATTCTGTGATTCTATGACACGTCTTTTGTCTACCAGCCTGTCCCAGGCTCCTCCTGAGCTCGCTGTTAATACAGCCAGACTCACGCCATTAAACACATCTAAATAACATGCAGTACAAGGCTTCCAAAAAGCCAGTCTCAAAATAACTCGCACTCTAATGCAAGCAGCAGACAAAGCTAAAGAAAAGCAGAGGAGCAGGCACCCTTCAAGCTAAAGCATGTTATTAAGGAATATTCCTTTTTTGAAGTTTGTTGATTTTATTTTTATCATATTTTAGCACAAACCCTTTTCATGTTATAAATTAAGTAACTGCCGCAGAAGGGTTACAGGGGTTTTTTTTAGATGTATTTCCTATAGAGAGATTTTTAAAGTTTCCAGTACAAAAAAAAATTAAATAAATAAAAAATCATGGAAGCTGTGTTGAATTATGTGATACATTGAAATTAAAATGAAATTCCAAATTATCTTGCAGTCAGGGGCTGATGTGGACTGAGTGATAATAAATAAAGGTTAAAAGGACACTGGCAAGTCTTTTTTCATGGCTTTCAATTTTTCCCCTCCCTGTTGTTTGTAAAAACCTCTTAGAAGATTAAAAATAATATTTCTTTCCCTATTGATTTTTTTTTCTTTTTCCACATTTGAAAACAGCATTTATTTATTTTCTGTGTTTCTAATGGAGCTGGGATTAATGTGGCTTTATTTGTTCTCTGCTTGGCTTGTGCTTTCGTCTCGCAGAGGCACTCGATGCAGCCTGGGGAAGGGTGCTTGTTAGCAGGACTGTAGCAGCCCAGCACCAAACGCCTCATCAAAGTTCCAACTAGGGGCCAGTAAATATTTTGACCCTGAGGCAGCCACCCAAAAAGCTCAGCTCATGTCACTTTGGCACTTGCTATCTCTAGGTCTAGGGTCGTGCACTAGTCCAAAGGCTCCATCCAGTTGTGTTCTATGTTTTGGAGGGAAGAGGAGATGCTGCCTGCTTCCGAAGAGAGGACTTGGAAAAATACATGGTGGGAAATAAGTCTTTTCATTTCCCACAGGCTGGTGTAGAAGGCGAGTCTTTAGCAAAATGCCCTGCACCCACTGGCGGGGTCGGAGGGTACATAAAAGGATTTGTCTGTTCAAAAATACCATTCTTCATCCTGGTGTGTGTTTGGGTTCTGGAGTTTGGAGGGAGCTCTGGTGGGATAAGGCATTTTCTCATTGTTAGTGATTGACGGGGGAGGTTGGCTTTTTGGGGTGGGAAAATGTAGGATTTGAAAACAATTTAAATACCTAATTGTGTAAACTGTAGTGGATATTGCAGTCTTTGTTAACTGGAGGGGGAGGATTTTGGTGCAGCAAATATTAAACTATTTGAAAATGCACAGGCAACAGAAAACTGGGATAGTCATACTACTCATATAAGCACTCATGACACTTTAGACAAATACTTTTTTGCATTTAAAATTGATGTATTGTGCATGCCCAGAAGGATGGTTAACCATGAAACTATTTAAAGACGTTTCCCAGCTAAGTTGTAGGAAGAAAATAAAAACTCAAGTGCCTAAATGCTTTTGGATCAAGAGGAGGGGCTCTGTGCACTACACAGGCTACTTGCACCTCCCTGGGTGCCGATGCGGCCCTTCCAGCCTGGGAATCCTCATCTTCCCTGTGAAAAATGCCATGGGAGGTGAAAGTTGGGCACTAGTTTAACAAGTTTCAGTTCGACCCATTTTGGCAGGTCAACCAGCTGCCTGCGGGAAGAGAAAATGCCAGGAAAGATTATTTTCTTTCAGCATAATTCATCAGAATAGGGCTAGATTTGTTTCTGGATGCCTTACCCATTGACGGTGAGGGGAAAATCACGAGTTTTAGAAACAGCAGCAGACAACTCCTTAATTAAATATTTGGTGAGATCGTTCATGGTGAGTAAAGCCTTCCATGCTTCTTGCCCCAGGTTTCCTTCTCCTCTCCTTTTGCCCCAGAAAACAAGGGACCAAATCATCCTTACTCCCCCTGACCCTGCCTTACCAACATTTTTCTGTTAGGAAGACAAATCTTATTCGAGGGGGAAAGCAGTTTTCTTCAGTAAATACCGATTTCTACTAATAAAAAATGCATTTTTATAACAGGATATGTTTTTCAGTTGAGAAAACCTGTGTCACTGTGATGCTGGAGCTGCCTCACATCAGGCCATGAGGATGTAGGATCTCAGGAGCACATCTGCCCACCTCTCCTGCTGGATCCACCACCACAATGCTGAAGACCTGGCCAGGCACCTGAGGACCCTTGGGGTGACCTTATCTTCTCAGAGGTGCTGTGAAGGTCAGTGCACTGCAGACAGCATGGCATAGATTGCACCAAGGGATGAGCCGTAGTGATACTAGAGCTGACTGGAGGTACAGCCAGGACTTTGGGGCTCAAATCCAGTCTCTCCCCCACATTCAGCAGGGAGCCAGGTCTCCAGCAGCTCTCAGTACACCCAAAGCAGATGCCGAAGTTGTCCGCCCCCAGGGTTTTAATTTCATTCAAGGGAAGGAAGAGACTCTGGTGAGACTGCACAACAGACGCGTGGCCACTCAGCAGCAGGCTGGAGGGTGTGCTAGTGTCCTGATACAAGTCAGAGACACCATTTTGTTTGCAGTAGTGGTTTTCATCTTGAAAAGACTACAGCAACATTACGGGGGTTGGAGCCAGGTGATAAGAATATTAGATGTTATTCGTGGCCCTTACCAGAAGTGAGAATGGAGGGACTGGGACAGCTCACTTTGGAGAGAGGAGCAGCTCTGCCAGAGGTATTCAGAATGAAAACAGCAGGAAAAGAAGAGGCGGATTTCAGTTCATCACCCCTGAAAATATTTTTTGCGCTGTCTGCTCTGCACCTGTGGAACTCACTGCTGCAGGACACCTCGGCGGGGAAAGAGAAACAGCAAAAAAAAATATTCTTTAGGGCATGTTAAACTTCAATTGCTCTTAAGGTAATCCATCCTAAAATCCAAGAGGAGAGGAGGAGCCCTCTGCAGTTGATGGGGAAAGTGGCATCCCCAGCAAGAAGGTGAGCTGGCTAACCCACTTGCAGCAGCAGTGTCTTGCTATTGTCTGGGACACGGCTGGCCCTGTTCCCGCAGCAGGAATCAAGGTAACGTCCCAAAAGCTAGGGCCGTGGGGACCAGCTCCTGGGACCCATCCCAGCACGATGCGAGTCCTCAGCTGACCAGTCCTGGTGGGGGCCAGGCTGGAAGGACATCCTCATCTTGGTTTCCTCATCAGCCTAAACATTTTGTGGGGCAGAGGATAGTGTTTCACTAATTATTAAGGCAGTTATTCATACATCCACCGCACAGAAGAGATCACAGACTGGGATATTACATCTGCCCTTAGAGGTTTGCAGGCCAGAGCGGGCAGCTTTGGCTTCATGCCTTTTGAGCTCCGTGGTCTGCACTGCGGCTGGTCTTATCTCCATCACCTGTTGGGTCTGGTGGATGAAGTGCAGGAGCTCGGCAGCGCTGGCCTGTTTGGGCAAAGCAGTCACTCCACTTTGCAGCTCTCTTGGCTTTCATCACCCAATATTTTGGGCAGAGAGGGAGGCTGGGCTTGCAGATGAGGGGCAGGGTGAGGGTGCCGGGGATGCAGCCAGCACACGGGAGATGGTGCCAGCAAATCTGTTCTGGTGGCTGGCAGAACCATGCTGGCAAACCCCTTTGGTGCAGCAGTGGCCAACCTGCAAACCATCCTATGTCCTGGCATGGGTCATCCGCACACAGTGATCTGCTACCGCAAGGTGCAGCCATCCCTTACAGCACGCTGGCACCCTTGTGCTGGGAAAGCCCCTCGAAGAGAAGGTAGGGCATTTATTTTTCAGTGCCTCGGCATGTCACTAGTGAAACAAAAGCTATTACTGCCTCTGGTTTTTGTTCAGGCTGTAAGCTCTTTAGAAGGGGGAGAGCCTGCCAAGACATATTTGTATAGGACTCAGCACAGCGGGAACTTGCAGTCAAAAAACCCCCCAGAAAAATCAATAACAGAACAACACCAATAGACGCTGCAGAGTTTTAATCCCTTGTGACCACCCCTTGGGATGGTAGCTAGTGTTTTAGGGTGGGCAGTAAGCCAAAAAAGGGTGCTGAGAGACAGACAAGTTCATTTCTTGGGTGTACAATAAGACACTTAAAAACCTTTGCTGTGTGAATCCAGTGTTTCCAAGGAGCAGAAGGTGTGTTTCCTGAAAAAGGAAGAGGAAAATGCATTCTCTGGGGAATGGCAGTAAATTTGGGCATGAGGCTTGGCTCCCTGCCATTTCCCTTAGTCAATGGAGAAAAGAAATGTCCATGAGCAACTGGGATATGATCAACTTCATGGAGCCTGCTCCTAATCCTTGTAAGAGATGCACATGAAATATTCAGGATCTGTCTGCAGAAGGTTTGGATTTTGGGTTTTTTTGGGGGGAGGGGGAAGGGAATTAAACAAAACCCTCCCAATTTTCAGGTCTGCACTGGGAGACCAGCAACAAGTACAAAGGCTGCTTGGCTTGCAACTCCGAAGTTTTGCCAGAGCAGACTTTCTTATCGCTCTGCCTACAACGCGTATGATACTTTATTAGCATCTTCCGCAGTAATCCCAGCAAAACCAAAGGAAAAAAAGTGTCAGATCAAAAGGGGGAGTATGAAAGTGGGTGGCTAAGCAGGTTGCTGGGATGCTAATGATTGCTTCCTTCATTCTCTGAGTGTCACGCACAACATCTCTAAGCCCAGCGCAGCGCGTAAGCCACACAAATAGCCATATTTGTTAACATTCATGTGACTCTTTTCGTCTGAGCTGTATTTCCTTGAGTACACCACAATGAAGAGTTTCTTTTAATAGGGATCAACCAGGAAAAACAACTGTGAGGGACTTTTCTCTCCCTCTCCCTCCCTCCCTCTCTCTCTCACTCCCTCTCTCACTCTCTCTAAACCTTTTACACTGCGGTTGAACAAGCCTCTGGATAAAGACTTTATCCAAAAACCCCCTCTTTAAAGTTATTTCAAATTTCTCTGCAAGGCTTTCAGAAATCTGTTTGTTTGAGGGCAGAATTAGATGTGACCGGCGTTTTATTGTGACATAAAACCATATTTCTTCCCTGGAAGATTAAAAAATAAAATCGGTTAATAAGAAAAGCTGTCAGCAACAGAAAATGGCTGACATAATCCGTTTATCCTCCGAGCAATAAAGATATTGGTCCTTGGGAGTCTATCCTCTCTCTCATGTTATTTCGCCCAAAACATTATCTTCCCAGCATTCTGATGGATTAAGAAGTCATATGGGAGATAGCAGGGAAATGACAGATACAAAAAAAATAATATCCTTTCATTTCCCCTCCTCCCTGCACTCTCTCTCTCTCTCTTTCTCTCTCCCGTTTTCTCCTCAGCCCCTCCTTCCCCTGCCTCTTTCTCTCTTTTTCTCTGTCCCCTTGGAAAAGTGGTCCATCTGTTTATTCCCAGCATCCCAGTGCTCTGCAAAAATCCCAAGCCGCTAACCCCAGTGCGGTGGGGAGAAGCGACACAGAACTTCTTGCACGCCCTGGCCCCTCTCACACACGCAGATGCTAACAGCTCGACACCATTCGATATCTGAACACCTCCTGAATTTTCAGAACTGCAGTCACAGCTCTCTGTCCCTGCATTGAAACACATCTGAGCAACTTGCTGGAGGAAGAGAGATGAAATCCAACACTGAGTTTGAGTGGAACAGAGCTGTGACTCTTTCCTGGGGTTTTTTTGGTGGTGAAATCTATGGATGGAAGAGGGCTCTGGTCTTTGGAAAACTCCGCTTCTGCACTCACAAACATCTTCTTAATGCCCTCCTCTAGTGAAGTGTAGCCACTACAGAAGGTCATCTCCACAGCAGATGAGGGAGCAGACCTTATTCTTGGTCTTGGGGGCCACTCTCTCTCTGTCTTTCTGGAGGCCCTGAGGCTACTGGAGACAAAACACAGCACAAGGCTGAGGTCCCAGGGCTCTGACACACGCCGCTTTGACCCTGACACCTCCCAGCACCTATGTGTCTGGTGGCTTCGTGCTCTACTTGAGTAGACTTTGCATTTCCCTGTCTCTCAGAGACTCTGAGAAGCCCCTCTGCCACCAGCTTGTGTCCTGCTATGGCTCTGTGTGACCAAGGCTTGCTCCAGCATCAGAACATATTCCTGAAAGGCTTTGGAGGTGCAGGATTCAAGGTTGGGAGGGACATGAGATACCATTTAAGCCCTTCCCCTCTGCACAGGGCAGGATCATGCAGATCTAAAGCATCCCTGAGGGATGTTCACCTAACCTCTTCCTACAAACATCCCATATTGGCCACTCTGCCACCTCCCCAGGAAATTTATTCCAGTGCTTCTCTATCCTTAGTATCAGCATGTTTTTCTGAACATCTGACTTAAATTTTCCATGCTGCAATTTAAGGCTGTTACTTCTTTTCCTGCCCCCAGGGGACGCGAAGAACAATTTATTGTCTTTCTCTTTTTTGGCAACCTTTCAGCTAGTAGAAGACTATCCAGAGAGGAAATGATCAGGAGGAGTGATCTTCTCATTCTCCCCATCCCGCCTGCTTCTTCTCCAGGTAAGCCTTACCTGCAAAATCGTGTTTTCTAGATCCACAACTACTTTCCTGCTTGTCCTGTGCTGAGTATGGGGTCCACTGCCATCCATCCTGGCTCCTCTTGTGCTTCCCCTTCTTCACTGCTATCTCCTGGTCACCTCACAGCCCAGCTCAGGCTCCTCTCTCAGTTCCAGGTGACTGAAATGTGTTGCCAGTCAGTTTTTGCCACAAGAAGTCAAAATATATGGAAATCGGCATTTTAAAGAAAAAAAAAGCTCTGACAACATGAAAATTTTCCTTTCTTTTATTCTTCTTTTCATCTCTTTTGCATCTTGTGAACATTTTAATTAATTTCTTCACTTTTTGCCCAACAGAATCAGCTCTGCTTTGCTATTTTGTGTGATTTAATGGATTATAAACAATGCGTTGTCAACTTTTTACTGACTGTTTACCCGACACCCAGGTTGGATTATTTGCCCATTAATGTTTCCCCAGATCTGTCCACCTATCTCATATCCAGAAATGTTTTAATTCTGAGAACCATGTTATAAAATGAAAAATACATATACCCAGGATAAAATGCAGCATTTAAAGATCTTGAGTTTTACGTAAAAGAATTTGTTTTCATCTGGCAGCGCTTGTTTCCCATGGTCTAAAAACCCATGAAGAGAAAAAAATCACAAATTGAACTAGACAGGAAACAGTTTTACCAGGTTGAGAATTGTTTCAAGATAGTGTTTCTAACTGTATTTTGGACTGCACTATTAAGAGTTAAATAAAGTTTACTTTATTTAAAAAAAAAAATCCTGAAAAAGCTTGTTGGTGCCCTTGAAATATAGCAAAAGACAAAATCAGTTTGAAACACTTTTCTAAACTGTCATTTTGCCTCAAAGTTTTGGTCTCCACTATCTTCCACCAAAAAGTATGTAACATAAAATTTTTATTGACCACTAGTCTTTCTTAGAAGACCTGAAATGCCTTTTCTCTTCCTTCATTTAATGAATACAAACATCTCCTTGATGTTGCTTCTGAAGCTAAGAGGGAGTCTGCATATTCATTTGGGAGTATTTGAAAGATCACCCTGATACCAGAAATGCTGACAGCAGACTGGAAGTGCCCAAACGAGCCCCAGCAAAATTCACCGTCAGGAGAAAACCACTTCCACCCAAAACCTTCAGACCCTGCTGAATGGGTAGGTTTTACGCTTTCAACAGGGGTAAGACCCAGATTTCTACTGGTGACCATAACATCTTCCCATATTTCTCCCCGCAAGGAGCTCCATCTTCCAGCTGAGCTTTGAAGCAGAGAAAATCCATAGTTTGTGTGTGAGATTTATACATGAAAAATAATAATAGCAAAGATCCAATGTGAATATGAGCAGCTGATTTTTCCAGGACTGTGTCTGAAGAATTGCTTCATTAGATGATCCCAAAATCTGACCGGAGACCCCAGGCTGCACCATTATAACTTGTTGAAAATACCAGTTTATTTCCAGAAAACATATTCCTTTGTAGAGGAGAGCTTTAGGGTGAAAATCATATTCAACCTTAATTTCATCCACCACTTCTGAGCCTATCCAGACACGAGCAGAGGTTCAAAAACATTGTGATTTCCACGATGGGGCAAACTAAGCAAAGAAGAGCCTAGAGATCCTGTCCCAAAAGCTGGCCCGCAATTCAAGGTATTGCCAGGGGTAAAGAATCACCAGGTGGAAATACAGGAGTCCGTGGAAAAACTAAAGCAAGGGAGTCATCTGCCTATTAGCACCAATTCAGGTAGCTCTCTGGGGAGGAGGTCGCACTGATTACCAAATAAACAGAGGCCGTTGGCGGCAGGGATGGAGGGAGATGAGTATATTTACTTCCAGCTGAGCAAATTTGTCAACTGCCTGTAAAACACACGATTACTATGGAATTACGTATATTACATTCTGTATTTATTCTTATTCTTATTTAAAATATAGATACTCTCTAGGGCTGGATTCAGATGAAACCCAAGGATTAAATATAAGAAACAAAACTGGAATTCAGTAGCAGCTGAACATAGAAAATATTAAAGCGAGAAAGTAGGTGATAAGAATGAAACGCAATGCCCGGATTTAAAGAATAGAAGGGAATCAATATCATAGACCTGGGCCAGCCCTCAAACAGCCACCTAGATATTTCTAAAGTCCTCAGATCAGCATATACTTTAGATTAAATAGTTGTACACCCTCCAGTCCTCCTTCATGGGTTATGGTTTCTAGGTCTCTGATGAGCCTCACTGATATAATTCTTCGTTGCACATGAAAATCTCACTTAACAGCCAGTTTCCATTGTGCTAGTGACCTTGGGCAGGACACCTCTACGTTCCACATCTTAGTTTCCCCTTTGCAAAATGGAAGGGGACTCCTAAAATATCCAGAAACATGCTGATGGGAACTATGTGAGTAATAACAGATAAGAGGGAGGAGGCAGAGATGCTTCATGAAGGCTGAATGGCTGGTGGGCAGCATGATAAGTTCAGAAGATGGCATCTTCATGGAGAGGAAGTCCATCTGGCTGCAAAGGCCGATGGCTCTGCATCCAAACATTTACATGGTCTTGCCATGATTCATTGGTTTTTGAAGCTTTGAGGGAGCTTTACATTTCTCCAGTCTCAATTGTGGCACTACTAAGACCAGGGAATTTCCCAGTGCCAATTCCTCTGGTGGGAAACGACCCTTCCTTGCTATGTGCGTGAAGGCTGTTAGCCCAGTGGTGTCTTAGATTATGGTGTATCTTCTAGACTGGAAACCCATTTCTTTTGTGACCTGAAGAGAAGAGGGAAACTCACTCATACCAGTTAGTTTAAGAGACAAGGACTCTCCAGGTATGACCTGCTCCATGACTGGAAGCACAGGGAAACCACGATGGGAGGTGGTGACATATCATCACCTCTTGGCAAAACTGGAGAAGCCAGAATGACTCAGACAGTCAGGTTTGATGTCAGGCTACCCTCTGTGACTCTGTGTTGTGGGGGTCTGGGACACTGGGCATGCTTCAGTATGGTCTTTGCTCTACAGTAGTGCCTGGAGATGGCACTACCAGGACAAGGCTACCTTGCTGGGAGGTACTGTCAAAACAAATAGCAGAAGACCATCCCTGCGAAAAGTTACCAGGGATGGATATGTAAAGGCTTGAGGTGATGCAGAGACTCATACAGCAAATTGGCAGCAGCTCTGGCAGCACAAGCATCTCCCAAGTCACAGACTGGTGCCCCATGTACTAACGTTTTCCTTGCTCTAGTAGCACCCCAAGGGCTCCTCAGGACGTGGTTAGATGCCATAAAGACTGGATCCCAAGCTCACCCTTTCCCAAGGCACCAAATAATGTGGACAGCCTGAAAGCCCCTAATTGGCACTGACCTTCAGTATTTCCACCTCTGCTGATGTCTAACAGCACCCTAAGAGCACTGCTCTGTTGGCACAGGCACAAGAGGCAGCAAGGAGGATGGAGAGGAGACACACACACACACACACACACTTACACATGCTCACAGGGATAAAAAGGATAACTGGATCCATGAAAATAAGCCAAGCACTGCCATCGTCGGTCTAAATGCAGATAAGTATTGTACTGAAAACAAAGATTACTTGTACTTTGTAGATAGAGACGTGTTTTGTTACAGGATGCTTTGTATGGAATTGGGTCACAGCAGAAAATGAGCCAACTCCCCCCTCCGCCCGCCTCCTCCCAACCTCCCTCTCCGCCTGCCTATCCTTTGAATCTGGAGCCAAATCTCAAGGGTAACAGAGTAGAAATTGCTACAGTTTTGCCGTTTTTTCCCTTGGCTGGGATTTGCTTTTCATTTGTGGGGCAATACTCGTGCCTCTGCCATTCATCTATTAATTAATGTCATTGATTATGAGCTGCTCTCTCTCAGCCTTGTGTTTTCAAACCTCTGGAGGGAGAGGGGGAGGTGAGGTGCATCCAAAGGATCCCCAATTCAAGTGACAAGGGAAGCACCAAAGCTTTGTTATCCTTCCCTCTACCCCCACCCCCTTGCCATGTCTTTGTCTGCTGTCACATGTCCTCTAGCCTGGTACGTGTGCTATGCTCATCATCTTGGTATTTTACCACCTACCCCTCTCCCTCATAAAGCAAAGCATCTCCTATTGTCCTTCCAGTATGCTTCCGCTTCAGGGAAGAGCTTTGTACTCACATTATTTATGGGTCCTATGGTGTGACCTGCCCTTCACAGTTACTCCAGATGCAAGTCTGTGTCTTGGGCACTGTCTGCTGAAATTTGTCAGTATTACCAAAGGTAACACCCAAGACACTGACCAAAGTCTTCCTACATGCCAGGCTTCTCCATTTCTCATTCAAGACATTACAGCCCAGACAAAATATCCCCAGAAACCTTTGATCTGTGCCTGTATGCTTCCCGTAGATTATTGTCTTCCTTGGTTCTGGATGTTGGCACTCCTTCAGAGTGAATGTGTTGCTGGCCATGAAAACCACAGAGGAAACGACATCCGAATTCTGGCCATACTCACATGTGCTTTTTTTTTTTTTTTTTTTTACCAGGAAGAGAGTTTTCCACTATCTGGGCAATGCTAACTCCTTTTTCCTGACAAAAAGCTGCTTTGGGGCTCTTTCTCAAGAACCAAAGCACAGGTAGCACTGTGCCCACAAATGTCTGTACCATAGCTGGAGAGATGGATGGATTTTTCTCCAGCTATGTAAGCTAGAAAATGCCTTTTTTCTTTTTCTTTTTTTTTTTTTTAACATGAAGAGCATTGGTGAGGTTCTCACAGCCAGCAGTGGGGCTTTGAGAAATGGGCTAAACGAGGTCCAAAGTCTGAGAGTTGTGACCTCTGGGCTCTGAGACAGCACCTGAGACTGGAGCTACCGGCACTTAAGCAAGATCTGTAAGGAATGTGAAACATTTTGATTCTACAAAGCACAGGAAGTATTTTGACTTAACGGGTTTTCGATGTTCATTGGCATGTGTACTGTTGGATTATGGTGTGATTACTGGTAGCTGGTCACTGTTTATTCTACCCATAAGAAGCCAAACTTCCAGTGGTACAAGCTGGCAATTCGTGTGCACTTATATTTTATCGCACCATTACCATTCTCGTGGTCTGCCATAAGACAGACCTACAATTGCTTTCAGACAGGTGCCACTGAAACCAGCCTAAGTCATATGACATCTCCAAACCCTCTCCCACATGTTGGGCTTCCTCTCCCAGGGCACCCCTATCACCAACAGCCATGGAAACTGTAGGGTTTCAAGTTGGCATCCCACACTGCTGCAGAGCCAGGAGCCTGCCCTTTCCTGCGCTGTGGATTGGATACTATGGGTGGGACACCTCTAACCATCACCAGTGTAGTCCAAGATGCCAAGACCATGAGACTTAAATTCTACCACATTTCTAGCAGCTGAAGTGACATATAGGCCAGTTTGTACCCTTCTCATCTGTCCAGATAATAAAGATTTAATTTCTTCAAGCTTTGAGCATGGGGGATTTAAATAGGCGCCCAAGTTTTTCTCAAAAAAGAGGGGTTTTTTTTCGCAATGCTGAGTCAGGGCTCACTTTCCGCCGCACACTGCATTTCACTCAAGGGCCTGATCCAGCCATCATTAGAGCTGATGAATCCCACATCGAGAAAAGACGTCACGGCGTGGTGCAGCATAAAGTTTTTATCGGCGCGGACTGGGAATGAGGTGCATAACTCACAGGCGCTGTTGCCACTTGTGAGTAATGCACCCATTCCACACTTCCGCGGATAAAACCTTTATGGCCCACCGCAGCACTGGGTATTGCATCTAATATATGCACCACCATAATGACGAGCATTGAAAACCTGGGTTTTTAACCTGTTTTCTCCCCCCTCCTCCCCCTTGCTCCTTCCCATCCTTAAATACCCCCCCGTGTCTGCTTCATGGTGCTTTCCTTCTGCTTTGTCAACTGCCTGGGGGACCTGCTCTATCGATATTCTGGACAAGGTTTTGATTTGGGGAAAAAAAACCCCACAGAGTGAGCGGCATAATTTAAAAATCAAAGAAATTCATTTCAGTAGTAAAAGGTTAACAGCCTTTAGGAGGAACACTTTTTAATCACCCACGTCTAGACTCTATCACTCGAATCACTGGCAGCAGGAGTGAAATATGGCTAAGCCCCCGTCACCAAACAGCACCTAAAGACTGTTGTATTTAATCATGTCTGTGCACTAGTTATGGATTTTCATTATGATTCCCGATGCTGTTGCGCTGTGTAAAATATTAATATCCATAGTAATGATGCATGAAGCTTGGAGTGTAATTTCTTCACTCTCCTTGTCTGATATTAAATTGTTACCACTTTATCATTTGTGTAGAACTGCACGTTTCAATTAATCTTTCCGTATCAGCAGCCCTGATTAATATAGATCATGATTCATAAGCTTATCGTCACTATAGTTTTAGCAGATCATTTATAAAGATCTTAAATTTCAGGGCCTGGGAGGCGCAGCCACTCCGTCCAAGGCTTTTCTCACTTCTTGCTCCAGCAGATTTCTCCATTCAAACATCTAATTCTGGGAAGGAAAATTAGCCAGATAAAAATGTCTACTTGGTTTTTTTTTTAAACTTTCCTCAGAGCTGCCTGTAAACTTTTTCCCTGTTCGCTTCATTGAGTGCATGACTACAGGTGCTCACCAGCTTTGGTCTTCCTTGGTTCACCGCCTCTGTGGGAGCTGCCCTGGGCTCTCACATGGGTTTTGCAGCTCCTTGATAATTACTAGTCTTCTCCACCTCCACGTGATGGACACTTCTGGTGCTATGAAACCATGCTGGAAGGCACATGCTGTAGTCGTGAGCTGAAAACTCACTAAGGTGATGTGTTTTCCTCTAGCAAGAGGGATCTCTTTCCACTGCGCCCCTTCCCAAAACCTTTAAAATATCATGGGGGGCCAAATTCCACGTTTGCATGAAGGAGTGAGCTCCTGGCTGGAGCCAGCCAGCCTTTATTTTCCATGTTAGCCCAGATCCATGGGAGGGAGCAATTGCCCCAGCTGCAGCGCAGAAAGCTGCCAGGGCTCCTCCAAGGTGATTGCCTTGGAGCTTGGAAGTGATGCCAACCACGAACCTCCCCCTCAGCTCCCCATGGAGAGGTTCAGTGTTACCCGGTACGCTGCCACCGCATGCAGAGACACCTGGTCTTCTCGGGCAAGATGCTGTACAGGCATTGCAGCCTGTGGCACAGATGTTTGCCTTGAAAATTAATGGCAAAAAGCAGCAACCCACACTCAGTTGGGGATGAACAGACAGCGTGCGGGAGTGCTGGGCGCTTTCAGGACACTGTTATAATCGTAGTAATGAAGAACAGCAACCAATTAGTCATTTTTTAGTGGATAGAGTTGGAAAAGACTCATTAGATAGTTTAAAACATCCATCAAAGGTCCCTGTCTAGCTTTCTGTATATTCTCCAGGGCTTTGTCAAATGATCTTGAGTGTCTCAAATAATGGAGAGACTCATGAGACTACTTAAAATCCTAATAGATGATTTTTTTTTTCCCCTACTTACATATTTTCTTTCCTGACAGTCCCAGAATTCCTTATTATAACCTTCCGTTCAGATTTGCAAAAGGATGTGGGGTTAACAAGGAGGAACAGTTCTGCAAATCCCACCAGGGAGCATGCATGAGCCAGAGCAGGCAGCCACCAAGCTTGGGTAGGATCAGGGGCACAGAAAAGGGGGCATTAGCAAATCTCTGCCATCTTCTCCCTCGCCTCTGTGCCCCTGATACCACTGAGCACAGGCAAGCACTGAGAAACATTGCTCCCAGGCACCAAGGAGCCAACTCTGTCCCTCCTCCATCCCTGGGAAGCATGCACCCGGAGTAGGACGCTGGAGGGCTCCTCTCCCTTCTGCTTCTTGCCCCTCTGCCAAAACAGGCATGGCAACGGAAACGCCGTGATGTTTTATTAACCTCCTGCACTCCCTAACTAACAAGGGGGAAGGGAAAAACCCTGGGAAGTATACATCCATATCTGAAATCTATACAGCAAGACAGATCTAGCTGGAACAGTCTTTAGGGCATATATACATTACCAGGCTACAGTGAAATACAGCCTGAAATTTGTCTCCTAAGATGAGATAATGTTGCCGCGTTAACAGCTGCAACTGTCACTTTCAAGTGAAGTAGTGGGTATTGTGTTGAGTACATTTGCAGGGCAATTTTCCAGTTGGAATAAAAGGCTTTCCAAAGTGAATTTTACTTGGTTTTTATCCATCTATCTAAGGTTATTTTTATATATATATTATACAAATATTGACTGGTTCTGAGGGCAATAGAGGTAAAATATTGCACCAGGAAAGAAAATAGTTCCCAAGTCTCTCTATATATATTTTGGCCTGAGCTAAAGGCTCAGGGCAATATATGCCATCTTCCCCCTCAGGGCACAGAATTTTTCTGCTCTTGCTGCTTAGCTATTTTATTATCCCTTTGTATGTTTGTAAAGAAGAAGGAGATAGGGTAGTGCTGGGCTCAGAGGTTTCTGCACAAAGCAAAGTGCTTCAGAAGAGTTTTGCATGAAACATGAATTTGCGTTGCCTGAATCTGTGTTTTAAAAGTGCTGTATAAAATACAGATAAAGATCATTCTCAGTGTTGGGGTTTTTTTCATCCAAAAATAAATATAATATAATAAATTGTCACAATTATTCACCATAGGAGTTCCAACAGAGATGAGGGCTCTGCTGTACTGAGCTCTCTGAAATACATTTTAGGTAGCTTAGGTATTAGGCAATTTATGCATGTTATAGAAAAGCTGTGGCGGTTTAAGACGATGCAGACTTTCAGTAGCAGCAATGGAAACTCCTGCCACATCTGCCTGTTTACATGCCCACCAATTTTCTCATCATGCTGAGCTGAGATGGTAGCGTGCACATGGAGAGGTTGGTGCCTGAGCCCCTTTAGATGCAAAAGGGCATCTAAAGGGGGCAAAGAAAAAGTCTCATTTCAAAATTTGCCCCTGAAACCTTGGGTACCCATTTCTGGATTAGCTCCAAAGAGCCTAGCAGCAGATGAAAGTGCCAGTGGAGAGCCTGGGGGTGTGAGGGAGGTCTAGTGTCCAAGGAAGTGATTTATCTCAGTGTTCGGACTTGGAGCAGTGGACAGGACAAAGCCTAGCTCCAGGCTCTGGGACAGCAAGGACATTGTGCAGCTGGAGAGGAACAGGAAAAAGGCATCACGATGGCTCAAGGGCTACGGGACAACAGCTGATGGTAAGACGCTTGGGGAACATAACCTCTTCAGCGTATCAAAAAGAAAAGTGAGAAGTCAGCTCTTGAGGGGTTCTGGGCACCTTCCTGTTGGAGAAGAGGGCAAGGCTAAAAGGCCAGTGGATGGAGACTAAACCTACATTCAAACAGGAAATTGTTTTTTACCTGCAGGGATGAGTGACAGGGTGAGTTTTTCCTTCTTCACTGTTGGCAAGTCGAGATGCGCTGGCTCCCCTGCAGCATATGCCTGGACAAACCAGCAGTGGGAGGAAAACCAAAGGGTAGTTCTCTCTAAACCCTTATAGCTCTAGGTTTGGTCTGTGTCTTCCCCATGGACCTGTCTGAGATCCTTCCAGTTCTTCTCACATCTGCTATGGCCTTAGGGGAGGCAAAGAAGAGCATCTGGCTTGGGGTCCCACCTCTCAGGCACAGAAAACCCATTTACCACCAAAGCCATGCTAGCTGAGCCACCTGCAGAGCTGACCCAAGTGGAGACACAGCCACCCAAACCTTGCCCCCAGAGAGATGGCAGCAAGCCCACAGCGATCCCTGTTACTGAGCAGTCAGAGTATCAAGGAGGAAACAAATCACCGGTGGCACCTATAGCCACAAGCAGAAATTAGAGAGTCTGACTATAAGGTCACAATAAATCAGTACACTGACAAGGAGATCTACCCTTTGTCCAGGGTAGAAGATTTATCTGTGACCCCAGGCAGGGGCATTTCTTCCTTGATTTGTTAAATGCTGAGCAGAAAATGGAGTTGGATCCGAAGCCTGATGAGTACCTGATTGCAAATCCTCATGCCCAACCCCACGCCCGCTCTTCCACCCCCCCTGCAGACATGCACGCACTCATTCTAAGGATGCTGTGTTATGTTTCGAGAGAGCCTCTATTTTTTTCTGTCCGTGATGAACCATCTTTTGCAGAACTTGATTATGTGGTTTGTTTTCCTGATGACATTTTAATCAGAGGGCTTTCTCTCACAAAATGCCAACTGGTGCTGGGGAAAAGCCTGTGTGCTGTCAGCAGAATAGGATGGGTGTTCGCCAGAGCCAGCACATCCTGGTGCTGCAGGAAGGGGAGAGACCACGCTGGAGTGCAGGAGGAATCAACACACTGAAAGAAAAAGAGGTTTCTGAACAGGGTTTCTTTTAGAAAAGTCATTCAAACTCAGGGCTAAAATTCAGCAGTGATCAGGAGGGAACGAATTTTGCGCAACTGCAAAGTGCCAGAGTGAAGGACTGCACAACCGGTGCATCCTGGTCTCCATGCATGGTTGGGCAGGGTCAAGATAAGCAAAGGAGCTTGGCTGAGACCTGCAACGAGGAGAGAGAAAAACTGCAGGAACATTGGCAACATCTGACTTCTGCCTGGTCCAGGACCAAACATGCCAACTTGTCTAGCCACAAGGTTTGGGCTGTCTTCTGCACCACCTCCACACTGATAGACCAACCAGCTCCAGGAGGACATCACCTTCACCCTGAAATGGCAAACAGTATTTCCTCCTTCGCCTCCACAGATAAAACCTACAGACGTTCAAGGTCCACTTGGAACAGAGTTTTACACACAATTTATAGCAGCCTCAGCTAACTTAACTAAACAAAAACCATGCTGCCATCCCATCTACACTACTGCATGCAACATAGACATTGGCAGCAGTAATGGGCAATACAGGGAAAAATCAATGACATTCATTTTGGCATTGCTCTACAAGCCTTGAACTCCTGTACCAAAGCTCTTAGTTCTCCATTTTTTTCATATCTCACCACTAAATTATTCCTTAACTGACTATTGTCATGATTTGAGGAACTTTTGACATATTATAAATGCAAACATGCCCATAAATCTCACAGTAAAAACTTAGCATGAGAAGTCTGCATAATCATAAACAGTAAATATTTTGCTGTGGTGGTGGTTCATAGGGGAAAAATCAGCATTTCACTTTGGTTTGGCCGAGATGTGTTTTGATTTCCTTGGAGGTTGTTGAGGATTTTTTCAGTTCAGTCTCCTGTAATATAAATAATAATGTAGCCAGATGCTTGGTACATAAACACATGGCTGATGAGCAAAGGGATGTGAAGGATGATGTTCATCATCTTTAAAACACTGGGAAACAAGGCTACTGTTTTTAAACTGTATAACATGCATGGCGTAAGTGAAATGTTAATATCCGGGTAGGATCATAGTCGTGGAGAGACTGGTGTAATTTGTTTGGGGCTTTATCACACAATCCTGCCCTTTCTGCACGAGTTTCAAAAAATTGTAGAGGTCACCAGTTTTATAGAAGAGGGCTGGAACACAGTGGTATGACTATGCCATGAAGCAAAACCATAATTGTCTAAAATCAGTGCAAGAGAGCGCAGGATCTGGCTTACGTTTTGGTTCCTCTCTTACCACTGCTCCATTTGAAGTCATTGGAAGAACGAGGTCCAGTCCCTCCTAAATGGGACCATAAATGTCTCTGTTGGATATCCAGTGACTCTACAAATTACAGAGAATCCTCTGGAAAATTAATTACTTCTTTTGTTTGAGAAATACTTTTTTTTCTATGATCACGTGAACCATATCTGAATAACAACTTCCCTCTGAGTTACCAATAAGAACTGATCACATTATTAAATATTTGTCACTCTTCTGTGTATGTAAATCTAAATTCAAGAGATTTAGCAGCATCACAAGCAGTTCGGGTTGATTCCTATTGTCACATTTTGCTTAACATCATCCTAGATTCCAGTGTGTTACAACTGCGATAGCAGTATATAATCAATACCACGTTTGTAGAAAAGTCTATAGCCACATAAGAGAAAATTCCCAGCACCCTCTTCTCCAGAAAAATTTGCATAGAGTTTCACATTTCTGTTCCATTGGTGCCACCTATTGGTAAGTGCACATGTCAACCCACAAAAACAGTCATTTCCTTTGAGGAGCAGTGACAGGGACATGGGCCTCTCACCAAAGATGGCCAACTGCAGTCATGACATAGGCATCATCTGGGACCGGTTTGAGAGTTAGCTCCTTGGTCTCATTTGGGCATTCAGCTCCATCAACCATTTTACACCAAGCTCAGCTCATGAACCTGCAACTAAACAGGTTATTGCTGCCAGGTTGCATAGGAAGTCCTACTGCTGGCTTCTGCTTAGTCTGGCCACCACTTTTGTCCTTTGGGGAAGAGGAGTTCCTGGTCTGTCCCATAAAGGATGCAGTGCCTCTTGCAGTCTGCCCAATCCTAAGTGGATCAGACCTTCACAAAAGCTCTCCTTGGTTTCAGGCCAGTGACTTGGCCACCAAAGCACCAGCATGATGTTCTTAGTCCTGGGTATCCATCTGTAGGGCAAGCTCCCAGAGGGAGTTAGCTAATACTACTTCCAGGAAATGGTAAAAATCCTGTTCTACGTGAGTTACTTTGATCTTTCGGTTGAACAGTTGTTCTTTATTGAGAATAAATCTATTCTCTTTCCCTATTGACCAGGTCTTCCTCACAAAGGTTTCCCAGACAAAAGGGGGAAAAAAAGACTAAAAGTCACTGATTCATGAAGATTAATAATTAATGCAGTTCGACCACTTTATCTCCCTGGAGAGCATCTCCCAGGAGAGACTCATTGGGCACCCTTGGTAAAAAGAATGACAGTCAGCTGTAGTCTGAACAAACTTTGCCAGCCAGAAGACCTGCCCACAGCACTTCTCTGCACAGTTTAGACTTGGAAATGATTAAAAGCCCCATGCAAGCAGATATTGGCAATTATCTGAGGACATCAGCAAATTCTGGGCTGGTGTTTTGTGCCAGATCCTCCTACAGTTCAAACAAAGCACTTGTTTCCTCAGCTGGGGTCTACTCGCCAAGAATGTCCCCAGCCTTTTGGGAGGTGGTGACAGGAGAGGGAGATCAGAGGGAGAACTTGTGGGTTGGGTAACCCCAGGAAAGCCCCAGAGTCCTGCACCCAGCAATCCTGCAGGCTGGGTCTGAGTGTGTATGGGGACATTTCCTTGTGCAAGCAAGGGGCATTGCCCCAAGGGTACCTTCTCTTACCACCTCAACTTACACAGGGCAGCAGGTGACTCCAAGCTGCACCAGACCAACACCAAAATTCAGGGATGATTCAGGATGAGTCCTCTTGGGAACAAAATTTCCCCACGTTCCCATGTGAGGAGTCATTTCTAGCAACAGCTTCTCCCACATCATTTTCCATGTAGGCTGGAGCTAACCCAGAAAGGTGCTGTTCAGCTCCCAGCTCACCTCCATCCCATCCTTTCCAGAATTTCCCAGCTCTCCCAGAGCCCTCTGTCTCTGATCCCAACATAGCCCTTCCTGTCCCTTACACTTTCATTTTTGTTTCTTTACATCTTTATTAAACTGTATAGCCACTTTGATAGGAAAATTGAAAAGAAAAAGATATGAGGAACAACAAAAAAACCATAATTATGAAGATTCAATTTAATTTTAAAGGTTGTGGAAGGAGGAAAAAAAAAAAAGAAGCAGGAGAAGAAGAAACCAAATTAATTTAGCAGGAAAGCATTGCATGAAATATTGTTGGAGTTTAATAACCATGCAAAGACAGATGATATGTGTGGAAAAATTAGTTGTAGGACCTCATAATAGTCTATTAATATTTTCTACAGGCACAGAAACCCTTTGCTGAATGATTGTAACAAAGTAATCTTTTTTTTAAGACATTAAAAAATATCTTCAAAAGAAGACGGCAGCAACGTACATATTGTACAGAATGGAGACCCCAGCGAGGCACGTCAGATCCCAGGCTAGATTCAGCGCAGGCTTTGCTGCTCTTCCACGATAGAGGGTGTCCCATTAGGCTGCTTACTGGGGGCAATTGTCTCAAATGGTAGGACAAGGCCCCTTGACTGGCAGGAAAAGGTGTTTCTCCCAGCAAGGACAGGAGCAAGGTCCCTGTCAGCTGGGGAGACAGTTGCTCTGGGTGGGCACATCTGGCTGAGAAATGAGGAAATTATTCTGTGTGCAACCCTTGCTCCCGGGTGTGGCTGCTTGGTGGAAGCAGCTTTCTCTTTCTCCTCCCTCCTCCCAGAAACCCCTGTATTGCCCCTTTCAAAGAAAGACCTGCCACTCAGAAGTGTCTGGGCTCCACCAGCAGAGGATGCACAACTCATCTCACATATGTTTCTTCTTCCAGACAGCCCATTCTGCCAAAGGCTGGCATTGACCTTGGGCATCTCAAAGTGAAAGAGGCCACACACGGTGTGAATCAGTGGGTCTGGGCGAAGAGGTCCACAGAGGGACAAATGCCCAGCCCCATACACAACTACACTCTTCCTTTCCCTCTCCCCTTCAACTCCAGGGAGAGGTTAGACTCAGCTCTGCTGCCCTTCCTCCTTGACTCTGCCATCATAGTCCTGTTTTCTCTAGATATCACACCAAATGTGGCCAGAATCTTAATGATCAACCACGGTCAGGTCTGCTATCATCATGATGTGATGGCAATGGGCACGTGCCCCACAACCATAGAGGGAACAACAGCCTTTCTCAAGGCAGCCCCAGGAGACCAAATGTCATGATCAAGGTTTTGCTGAGCCTGGAATAGCCTTGAATTTGGGCCATGAAGCCAGACACAGCACCAGAGCAGGGCAAGGCTGCTAGCCAAGGGCTACCCTGATTGCAAAGCCCTATGATCTCGGTGCAAAGAGAAGGATGCTTGGGTTGACTTGTCATCTTCTGTTCCCCGACACAGATAGGGCAAAGACCTCCCCACCACAGTGTGATGGTGAAAAGCTGATGCTGAGGAGCAACATGCCCAGGAGCAGCACTCAACCAAGGCATGGGTGCTGTTCAAAGGCTGAGGCAGCTGGAAGGAGCTTAGATTTTGGGAGGGCAAAGGGAATGGGTCAGGCCACAGAAAAGTCATATCCATCTTCAGCAGCATATAGCTGGTCTCTAAAGACACATTTGTAATATTATTCGTCTGAAGGGCTCTGCACAGGAAGGACAGGGCAGTGGTGACGTTCTTGCGTAGTACTGAGAAACACACACACACAAATATATGTATGTGCACACAGGGGTGTGCACATGCCCAGCATTTTTGTTGGAGGTGGAGGTAAAACCTTGTAATTGCACCATCGAAGATATCTTTAAAATCGGTGTTAAACAACCAACTCAAGCATGACCACAACTGCACCAAGACAAAGGATGGTAATGGGGGTGAGGGAGGAGAGGTCTCCATCTGTGGACATTTTTACTTGGTCTCTTGAAAGGATGTATTTCCTTGGTCCTAAACGGGATTTGCTTTAGCTCCAGACAAAACCCTTAGGATCCTGTAAACTCAACTAGGTCACTCCTGTAAGTTAAAAATAAAATGAAATAAAGAAGTGAAATGAAATATTGAATAAAATAAAATAAAATAAAATAAAATAAAATAAAATAAAATAAAATAAAATAAAATAAAATAAAATAAAATAAAATAAAATAAAATAAAATAAACCCAGCACAAAACCAACTGCAATTCTTCGTTCGGATTCCCCTTTCCCCTGTTTTAATCTGTATAGTACCATCCAGTTCCAGCCTCCCCCCTTCCCCTTTTTTTAAATACAGTCTAATCCTGAGTGTGAACTGATGTAGTTTGTGTGTTAGGGGGGAAAAAATCTCTCTCTCTTTCTGCCTTTTTTTTCCCTTCTTCTTTCCTTGGCCCAGTTCATTATTTTTCTTTCTTGTCACTCAGTGTGATAGGTTGAACAGAAGTGCACAGATGAGCACTGAAAACGGTGTCACAAGGCCTTAATCTAGTCTTTAATGCCTGACTTCAGAGATGTCATTTATCTTCTAACTGCAGCAGGCTTCCACCAACTTTATCTCTAATAATATATTGATGGATTAAAAGGGTCGGGCAGGAGACCGGGCTGGAAAAATTGCTTATTGACATCAAAATACAGTGCCCTCAACCTGATAAACATGGAGGGGCTCGTGTATCTCCCAGAATAGTTGGCGTTGCTAATTTTTTTTTTTCTAGCATGTTTCTCCCAGGTTCATGGGGTGGTCCAGTAAAATAAACAAACGGAACAAATAAATGGGAAATACAGTTTCTGCATTGACGCAGCCGAGCGGAAGCCCAGCGATTTCTGTAATAGTTTCTTAATGATAGCGCTGTGCAGGGCTATTTATCACAGACTGCAAGCCACGTTTTGACACGACCTGACAGGGAAAGGCTGCCATTGTTTTAGCGGGTTGGGGGGTATTAGGACATGAGGGATGAGAGATTGCAGCACCTTGTGATAGCATTTTGGGAAGCTGTTTCTGTCCCCAGTGGTGTAAAAGCTGGGAGCTGTCTAGCAATCTTTACGGCTGAAATTTATCCCTTGCTGTACGGATCTCATGCAGGAAGAATTAAACGGGGGAGGAGAAGGGACGGCCATGCAGAGCATCGGCAGAAAGGCTGCCCTGACCTCCGGTCTCCCCCACAAACCTGCCAGATGGGTAACCAGTGGGGAAATGCTAACTACCTGTTATTTTGGGGGTGACAGGGCCTTTTGCATGCCCCACATACAGCTGGAGAAAACATCCCCTTTGCTCTTCAGCCACCCTGGGCATTTTGGGCTGCCACTCATGCCCGATTTATCTATCCCTTGCTGGTTTCAGCAGTTTTCATTGCCCAAGTTGGCTTGGGGAACATCCTCCAAGGTCCTCAAACACAAAAATCTAGGCTGTGGCCAAACAGCTTCCCAGTGCTACAGGAGCAAACACACCTGACAGTCAACATCCCATCACGTCTGCCAAAGGCAGTCTAAAGGTTCTCCACCGTGTTCCAGTTGGTTTTACTAATCCTATGGGATTACTGGCAGGGAAAGGCAGTCACACCTGGCATTGGTAGGACTGAAAATGTTGAACAGGTGAAAATGTTTTCCTTGCAGCGGGATGGAGATGGTCCAAGCATTCACCGTACAAACATTGCATCACTGGGGAAAGGTGGAGCCCCTGCCAAGTCCATCACAATGTGATTTGCTGTTTGTCTCTTGCTAAGGACACTTGTTACAAATAGAGATTACTAAAAAGCATGGATCTTCATCCTGAGGAACGCTCCAGCATTTTAAGTCTGGTTTATAGTAAAGTCAGGCTAAATGGCAAAATCCTGAAGCCTTCTCTTGATTGAAAAAGTTGAGAAAAACATACTGAACAGGATGTTGCAACTTGAACTGATGTTCCTGGTCCGTTCTAGCTTGAGCTACGGGTGCCCCCAGGCTGGCCCTTCTGTTCTCCAATAGGTCTTACTCAAAAATACCACCCATCATGTGCTGTGATGAACATATCCCCCTAAACTGCTGCCTGGGCTTCCTGGGGAGCCCATGAGCCACTGAGACAGATGGAGAGATAAACTTTGCCACCAGAGAAAGCATTTCATTTCATTTTCCTGGAAAGAAATTCCATGAAAATCAATCTTCCCACAGAAAATATTGATTCTTGGCAAAAAGCCTTTTTCTGATCAGGAATCGCCTCAACTCAAAAATATCTGAGCAGCTGTGGTCACAAGAAGAGTCACATTTCATTCCCGCATGCATTTAGAGGGATTTTGTGTGATGGCAAGCTTGATGGTCCTTGAGGAGGTGGTAAAGCTGCAAACATCATCATCGCAAAAACTTTTAATTATCAGGAGTTCAGGCTGCTTTGATCATACCCTAAAATTCGAGCTAGGTGGCTTGGAGCGGTGTCAGATGGCCCAGCAGGGACCACGTTTGCTGTGGCAGTGGTCCTTAGCTAGGAAGAGACGGGTTCCCAAGAACTAACAAGCTTCCAGGCCTTGAAAGACTTACCCTTCCCTGATAGATGGAAATAATGGAAATAATACTGCAGTGCCTCACATAGACGATGCCAGGTACAAAGATCTCTAGGATGCAGAACCCACAAATAAAGATCAGTGACCAAGCCCCATGCAAATGGGCTCTGGAAGAGCAGTGCTGATAAACACCATTCCCATTCAGTTCCTCAGATGGGAATGATTGGCAGGCGCTTGCAGAGAGCAGAACACAAGCCTTGCATTATAAGATTGTCTTTCCAAAATTTACCTGCTGAAACGCTGAATTTATCAGCTGAATTTATCAGCTGAAATGCCTCAGACTTCTGGGAAGCTGCCTCTGGCCGATCACTTGATGGGAAGAACGTCTCCAATTTTTTTGGCATGTGGAACTAAAGCAGCTCAGCCGCTTTCCCCTACACCTGCCAGTCACTCCTGGTTGCATTTTATCTGAGCACCATTTTCTAATTTTACTATCACAATGCATTTTTGCAATAGGTAGCTAAAATGACAAACTGCAAGGACTGGTACATTTCGAATATAAATTTAATAAATTACTGTAGTTAAAAATAGACATTTGATACCCATATTCTGTTAAGAAAAAAAAACACCTGATTTTTTTGTGCCATTCTTTACACGTTTCTCTTTTTTCAGGCTCCTTGGCAAGCAGAAAATACCCCAAAAGGAGATAGTTTTCTCATTCAGAAATGTAATTCTCTGAAGCTTTTTGCAGGACTTTGTTTCCTTCCCACTGAATTCCTTGGAAGGCTCCACAGTGACGTAACCAGCACAGAGTTTGGCCAGCCCTGTTCAGTTTTAACATCTCACTAGTCTCTGAGACATTTCGCAAACCAACTTCTTCCATTATTACCTTTGATTACCCCATCCCTTTCTGAATTTCCAGCTAATCACTTGCTATCCCTTGTCTAAAGAGGGGGAGGTAGCATTTCTTGTCTCAGAGCTGTGTGTTACAGCCTTTGCAAGGCCACGAGGCGCAGCAGTGCGCCATGCATCACAGGTCAGCCATGAGCTGCATCCTGCAACCCCTCCACGGACCCTTCCGGAGCATCGCTACTTTGCTCACAGGTATACGATATTAAGGAAGCACTGACAATAATTCTTCATAGCTCTTCACTGCCTATGAACTCAGCCATGGCAAACTCCCATTGGTGTCCACAGTACTGGGGGTTTTCTCCTCAAGGCTCAACTATTTCTCACTGTCAGACGTTAACATATTTTTACATGGAAATGATTTCACTACCTGATAGAGTAGTAAACTCTCTGGATGTTTTTTTTTCCAGGGTTGGCCGCTTAAAATAAAAAAAGGCCGTATCATGCTTGGCCATCCTTACCTTTTTCCTCTTATTTTCCAGGAGTAATTGCCAATGATTTGATGGACCAGTTACCAAAATGCATGGGCGTGCACATCTATTTGTTGTACGGCATCCTGCATCTTCCAAGGTGCCTTCTCCCTCAAAATGCTTTTCCCCTGAGGAATCATGCTGTCAAAACCCTCATTATTTTATAATTTCTGTGCCCCTCTTCTCTTCTCTTCTCACCTTGTTAAATACTGCTGGAGCAAAGGAGTTCAGTAGCTCTACCATTTTAGCAACACCATTGATTTTGTCTCCCTCTTCATTTATTAATGGAACTACTTTCTCTCTAGTATTCCCTTTTCCCTGATATAATTGTAAAAGCTCTTTTTATTCCCCTTAAGCCTTTCTGCTCTCTGAGCTGGCCTTATCTTTTCCCTGCAAGCCTTAACTGACTGTATATTCTTGTTTAGTTCTCTTTCCCTTCTCCATTTTTCACTATAGGTTCTTTCTTTACACTCCTATCTTTCACCAGCGCTTTGTTATGCCACATTGGATGCTACTTGTCCTTCCATTTATTTCGATGGGAACAGTAGCGTGTCCCACTCTATGGAGCTATTCTGGCATTTCTGGCCTTTTCTCAGCCCTCTGGATTTAAGACATCTCCCTCGTGCACCCGGTTCATGCCTGTCCATGGAGGCACCGGGTAAGGTGCAGGCTGGTAAGGCACCATCGCAAGCACAGTGCGTGGGAAGTCTTGTAACATCCCAGGCACGCATCCCCACCTACGAGGAACCAAAACACCTCTCCCAAACCACAAATCCTTTTCTTCCTACTGGTGGTTCAGACCCAACTCTTGCTTCCAAACCCAAAGTCGTGAGGTTTCCAAGAAGTGAAGGGGGAAGTGTGTTTTTACTTACTAGAGCAACTATCGTCCAGAGCAGTCCAACAGAGGCAAAAGACTGGAGGGATTTTACCAGGGCCTCTATGACATTTCTGAATGGTTTTTTATGTTATGAGCATTGCAATACCAGTGGGTTGGACCAAAGGGCTCAGGAGCCACCCTGGTTCTCTGGGTCTCTTGCTTTTTGCAGGTGGAATATCTTCATTCCAAATAGGTAACGGCTTAAAAGAAAAAAAAAGAATCACAGTATTTTTTTAGTGAGTTGTGTCACCGGGAGGAATCAAAGCATTGCATTTTTAAAATAAGGAAACACGCATCTCAATTCCATTGGATTTAGAACATGTCAAAATGAAGCATTTACCTGAAATAGTAACAAATTCACACAATTCTTTTGCAAAGTCTGAATCTACATTTTCCCATACAAGGTGGGGGTTTTTTTGCAGCAAGTCCACGGAATAGAGCTGGAAATTATCAGAAGACCAGAAAACAATGCCTCTAAGGAAAGATTGAAGAAGTTGGGGTTGCTCAGCTGGAGGAGAGGTGGGACATTGCTATAATCTCCGAGTACAGAGAAGGCTTATGGAAAGAGGAAGGGATAGCTTTTCTTCCTGGTAGCTAAGATAAGTAGTCGTGAGCTTAAACCACAGCAGGAGAGGCTAAGGCTGGATATGAGGGGAGCCTTTCAAGTGACGAGACTGCTGAAGTGCAGGGACAGACTATTGGGGGAGCAGGTTGTGCCTGTATTGATGGAGGTGTCTTTTCAACAAGCAGACCACCACCCATCTGCAGCAGCATGATTCAGCTGGTCCTGTTGCAAAGGTCATCCCAAGGTCCTTTCCACCCCTGTTGTCCCAGGATTTCGCTGACCTTGCTGTCCTAGCGAGTGCCAGTCGGCAAGGCTGAATGTTTTTTGGATACTGCAGCACTTCTACAGCACTGTGGGGTTTTGGTGGATCCAGAGAGGAACATCTCAGAAGACCTGCTTGGTCTCCAAGTCCACCACCAAGAAGAGCTGCTGTGCCAGGCTCTGCCCCTGTGCTAGGCACTGCTGAAGCACAGGTTTCTAGAAAATCATTATTGAGAACGTAAAAGACCCAGGCACTGAAAACCAGCCAGAGATATGAAGCGGAAAGCTGCCAGGAGTGGCGTTGCAGGCAAACCCAGCCTGTGAGGGCCCTGAGCCCTATAGCAGGCATGGGTAGGCAGGGAAGGTGGGATCCTTCAGGGAGTTTGGCACTGCTCCCTTCTCCACATCTCCCCTGGTGTGCACAGAAGTTATAGCATGGCTAATTACAGGAAATTAAAGAGAAAGAGATATAAAGAGATTGCCTGAGCTGAGGGAGCCCTGGGAAGGGCTGGCGGATGTCCCGAAGTGCCGCTGCTGCAGTTAGACCCGCAGAAAAAGGGGCTGGAATGAGAAAACCTGGAACTGTATGGCAGGAAAAGGTTAATTATACCCCATTTCTTAGGAATCTAATTTACAGGCATTGAATGTTTGTAGAGTAACAGGCAGAAAAGACATTTAAAGTGGTCTAGGCTGCAGTGGCAGCAATGAGAGACTGTGGCAGAATGGAGTTTGTCTTTAGCACAGAGGACCACAGTAAAGAGGCTCATGCAAGGACTGTGAGAGGCACCTAGTTAGAAGAAATGTTCTAGATTGATGTCAGCAGTCAGAAAGCTTCCAGAAACTGGAAAAAAAGTGTAGTATACTCGGCTGATTTCGTGGCATGAATTCTTAGCTGAGATGGAGATGTCATCTTGGGCTCAGCTATTTATGGGGCTCTCATTTCACTGAGCAGGAGGGAAAGTCCCAGCTATGCTCAGCCTTGCAGACATCTCAGGATCATCAGGAAGATCCTTGCTGCATGGTGCCCTCTTCCCAGGCCAGGCCTCTCTGTTTTGCAAAGGCCCTTGCACAAGATAGGGATGAGGAAGGCAGAAGTGAAGGAAGAGAGAAAAGAGAGAGCACAGGGGAGAAGACTGTAGGGTGAGAAGGAGTACACACATCCTGCCGCAGCACAACCCAAGTCAGAAACCAAGCCCTGTGGTCAGGCTGTCCCCATGCTTGCTACACTCAGTAACAGGAGCAGAGCTGGAAGCCGGTGCAATGAGCCCTGCTCCGGCCTGGACATGACATGGCAATTAGTGCTGGGTGACAAACGGCACTGTCAGCACAGCCAAGGCTTTCATCGTTCTGCAGGACAGCTGTAGAGATGGTTTGATATAACACAGTGCTCAACTTGCTTCTGTGGCTGTCCTGTAACAAAATTATTGCTACTCCTGTAAGTAAATAATAATCATCCATTAAAACTAGTGAGGAAATGTTGCACATCTTTAGCGAATTTGGAAGAGAAACTCCCAGTAGAGGGTTGAGTTTTGCAGAGTGAGAGGTGGCCCTCTCAGTCAGCCCCTTGGGGACAAGCTCAACAAATCTCCCAGTTCCAGGATGGTCTGTTGCAAGGAAGAGGTGAGCCGGTACCAATGTCATCAGGCCTGGACTGGGCATCAGCACGGTCATACTGGGATGCTCAAGGACATAAAAATGTAGAGTATGACTGTTCTGGTCACTCCGTCCAACAAATCCAACCAGGCTGGGCGCAGAAGAAGAAACAAACTCCTGATCTGTTTAACTTTTCCTAGTGACTCTTCCATTAGTCCAGGCATACCCATGAAACTGCTTTTTCCGGCACTCCTGCAAAAGGGCAAAGATTTTACATAAACCCCTCAAAAGATGAGATAACATTGTGCTTTTAACTTGCCACACCTGAACATCTCTTATCTTGGCTCTTCCATGTCATCCAAGAACACAGGATTAGTGCATTTCCATGCTTTTGAAGACTATATCATATGACCCCTCCCCTCCACCAGCCAAGATTCATCTCCAGAGCAACCGAGGGTTTTGCCCTACTGGTTTTGCTGGGAGACATTTCCAGAGCCTCAATGCTTTGAGGTTAGAAACACCCTCACCACTAGTCCCAGAATTCCTGTACCCATGGTGTAATCGTGGCAAATCTTTAAGCATTTTAATGAGAGGGGGATGGAGAAAGGAGGTCCATGTTTTCAGAAGAAAGAAACAATTCCATCGGCAGTTTGATGTTAAAAAAAAAAAAGTCTTGTAAGCTGCTCTGAACCTTGAATGTCAGAAGTAGACCCCGGGGACATGGATTAGAGGGCACAATGAAGGTGAGTCTGTGAAATGAGCATCATGGATCTTTGGGCGATTGTTAATAAGAACACAGAAATGCAAATCTCCAGGAGCTGGTGAGACATCAGCCTGTGCACCTACAAATACACATGTGACTCCAATCAAATTAAGGGAGATTCACACCAGGCCAGTAAAAGGCTGAATTGATGCCTATTACAGCACGGAGACCTTATCTCCTGCTGATGGGGAGCAAGAGGTCCCTCACAGGAGCAATTCCAGTGCCTCTTCATGTACGGAAAATGTAGGGAAGTGACGCTATCTCAGTTTGGCTGGGTTCATGAATATCCTCTTTGGGGGCATTCGGGCACCATCCGTAGCACTACCTAGAGATTCCCTTACATGTGACCACAAGCAAATTGCGTGCAGGTTAGTGAATCCTGACTGCAACTACAAACAATTGATCTGGTTATCTCCTTCCTCAGCTTTTTCACTTGGTTTTATATGGTAATCCAGCCCAAACTCTCCATGAGGCTGAGATGCTGTTAGAGGAGAAAGCTGAATATCATGCACCGGTTCCTCACACAGTAAGGGTTTTCTTCTCACTGACCGTGAATTGGGGTTGCTCTTTTGTTCACAGTTTAGAAGCAGAAAAGCAAGCCCTAATTCCATCCTGCTCTAAGCTTTGTGCTGTGCCCGAGGACAATGAGTCATTGCATACACCCTTTGCATAAAGATAAGCTCACATGAAAGTAGTTTGTCAGCTCAGGACCAGATGAGAAAGGACAAATGCTTCCATAACAATCTTTGAGTCTTTTCTTGAAGGGTGCAACGTTTGGGTTCTTGAGGATCAGCAGGCAGAGGGTTGAGCCAGGGTCTCCTCAAGACCCGGACTGTGCTTAGATGCAACACTGATCTTGGGAACAGCAGGCATCTTCCCAGCCAGCACTCGGTTCTTGCATATGACCTTTCACTTCATATTTGCAGAGGTTGCCCTTGGTCTTCTCATCCAAGGGCTGAATACAAGTCAAAGAGGACAATTGGTAGACACTAAATTCATTATATCCTGCGGCATTTAAGGAAGGATAGCGAATATAACTCCAGTCTCCCAAAAATCTGGCTTTTAAGCTACTGCTGATTTGGCCCAACCTTAGTTTCTGGCCCCTGAGAAATGCTGTTAGCAAAGATGGTCAAGAGCACTGAAGCAAAGGTGGAGATTTCCAAGGGTCGAGGGCAGAACCTGAGCTTTTGGTGCACCTCAAACCCATATCCTGCCAGGTCCGTACAACCAGCAGCAAGAAGAAAATTTGCCACATCAAAGTTAGCACTGGCTGGTTTTCACATTATGTCTCCAGAGCAGCAGAGATAGGCAGGCTTCCACGGGCACATCCCCTCATTCTTTCTCTTCTGAATCCTTTATTTTTTTTTTCCTCCTTTTTCATTCTGTCTTTGCTTGCATTTCAAGGTTAAAAAAAGTCAGGATACAATAGTAAATATGTAAGATTAGCTCCTAAAATATGTTAGCAAGTGAAAGCTAAAGAAAGCCAAATGAATTTAAAAAAGGCTTTCTTGAAGCTTAGAACAGAGACGGTTCTTTTGATCCTTTATCACACAGTAACAAAAAAAGCACCAAGCGAGATACATATATATAATATACATATGATATATATATTTATATAGTCCATGCGCAGGGTATGCATGGGGGGGTGGTGTGTGCATGTGTGTGTGTATTTTAATTCACACAGGCTTTCCTTTCTTTAAAATGCTGCAAGAAGCTTTTTTTTCTGCAGATTTCTTTTTCTTTCTTTTTTTTGATATTTCAAAGCTGGCAGTTCAGTAAATGGCTGGAACTGCCACATCTCTGTTCTTGCTAAAGAAATCAATGCTAATCCTATTACTGGCAGTTATCACCTATCCCAGAAACCGCGGCTAAAAGAAAAAAAAAACACTGAGATGTCAAAGTAGGAAAAAAGCATGGGGGAGGGGGAGAAAGCGCCCTTCATTCACTTTCAAACAGTGATTGTTTTCTTATTTTTGATCATTTTTTCCTGTTAAGAGAGAAACTAAACCACAAAAAAAAAAAAGGGGGGGAACGACAAAAAAAACCCCAACAGACCAAACCCATGCTCAAATAACATTAAGAGCATGATTTAACCTATGCATCTGCATGTAAACCCGGGCACTGTGGAGAGCTGAGGCTCACGCCAGGGTGCCGCCGCGGGGAGTGGGGTCCCAGGGCTCGGGTCCCAGCGGCTGGGGAAGAGAGCACCCCACATCCCCAGGTCTGCTGCCTGCAGGGCTGCCTGCAGATCCAGAGGGATTGCTCAGGGCCAGTGCTGTCAAAGCAGGGGGAAACGGGGGGGGGGGGGGGGGCGCCCCTTTTTT
>VFFE01007075.1:413995-442032 GCA_008921705.1 Burhinus oedicnemus | reverse complement strand
GGAAGGGGGGGGGGGGGGGGGGGGGGGGGGGGGTCAGCCCCTTTTTTGGTGCGCTTGCTGTGTGGGGACCCCTCCAAAGCACCCAGTTAGGTATTTGCTCAAGGCAGGGATTTTCTTTGTGTTGCCCATGGATGGTTTGACGTGCTGGCTCTGCTTGGTGCGGCCAGCTGTGGATACAGTCAGAGTCCCCTGCCTGCTCCAGGTGTGAGCAGATGCTCCATTCCTCAGCACGGAGCGATTCCCCAGATGCACGTCAGGCTCTGTCCTTCACATCTGCAGTCGGTCTCAGGGCTGAGCATCTCAAAAGGCTTCGGTAGGTCAGTGCACATCGTACTTCACCATCTGCATGAGATCTTTGTTCCCCCAAAGTTTTTTTAACATGCCTACACCTTTGCTTCTCTTCCCATGTGTTCCTGCAACGTGGTCGTACTCCTTGAGTATCCTCAGGGTCCGGCTCACCTGCCTGGGATTTCAAGGTCCCCGTTGTGATTGTGGTCACAAGATGCTGAAAGATGGAGCTCCTGAGGTCAGCTCGCACTGTGCAGGTGCTGGTTTGGCCTGTCAGGTGGCCCTCCCCAGCCCACTTAATGCTTCATGAGTTTGAGTGGTCAGACATCCCAACTGAATAAGTGTTGCTCTAGAAGTCTTGACTGCAGAAGCAGTTTTTGAACCAGTGCTCCAGGGAGAGCTACCCAGCTCCTGCCCATTAGAGCACACCATCCTCCCTGCTGCCAGAAGCAAGGAGATGTTGGTCACCAGTCTGATATGCTGAGGGCAGGCTGGCACCAGCCACACAGCTCACACGTAACGAGCAAGAAAGTAGAGTGCAAAACAAATAAGCAGACAAGGAAGAAATTAAAAAACCCAGATGAAAGGCTTGGACAACCAGGCAGCCAGGTGTCTGCTCTAACTAGCCACAAGTTGATGCATTTCCCAGCACACTGGCAAGCGTTTCCACAGCACATCACTCTCACCACCTATACCACCATGAACATCCCTTCCAACCTCTCGCTTTTTAAGCAAAATCTCAGTTCATTCTGGGCACTGGGTCACTGCCAGTGAGCCTGTGGAGATACCTGGAGCTCACTGGAGATGTTTTTCTCCATCTTTAAACTCTGAAGCAGACTTAGGGCCAATTCAGACTTTTGAGAGTATCTTGTGCAAAATTAGTTTGTAAATGCTGGGGAAGTGAGCAAGGGACGGAGGAGCCACTGGATGCTACGAGAGGAGGGAGTAAAACCCAGGCATCTCATTTCTGATGTTATTTGCAACCAGCAAAACCAAACAAAGAAAGAAAAAGCAACAGAGAGGAGGAAGGTATTGGGCTTGCTCGCCTCTGTCCTTTGAGTGGTTTGTAGGTCCTGCTCCTGCTCCTGCTCCAGCCTTTTTCTTGCCCTCCCTGCCCAGCAGACCCCACCACATCCACCTCTGATGTTCTGGCTGTGCATTTCCAGCTGCCCTCACTGGTAAACCCTGCCCGTCACAGCGTGGCTTCAGCAAAAGGACTGATGACCATCTAAGCGCCAAGGGAGCCATGGGGGCAAGGACTGCAGCACGCGCCCAGGCACTTGGGCTTTCCACTGATGGGGTGGACATGGCCCAGGGTGGAGGTACCATGGTTACACACGTGCAAGTGGCGAAGAGGCAACATAGGGAAGAAAATAAAAAGGCACATTAGCATCTCACAGGGATAACAGCAGGCCATTGAGATGCTCACAGGTGACAGAGGGAGAGCAGATATGCACGGTGCTAATGACACCTTGGGACAGATGAGGCTCGCACAGTCTGTGCATGGCATGTGACAAAGCCAGGGACGGAGCAGAGATATTTCCATCACGGGGTGCAGCGGGGAGCCGGCAGCAGCAATGTTTGATAGCAAAGCAGAGGCAGAGCTCGAAAAGGAAAATGTAAGGATTTCTTAGTGCGGAGAAAGAAATGCGCGAACGCAGTTCCTGCGTGTTGCTGGGGTTTCAGAGGGGATAGAGACAGCCACAAGGAGACGTTTATGGTTGGAGGTGTTAAAGGAGAATAATTGTTGGACAATCCCACAATAAAATTAGTCCTAGTTTGACTCAAAAGCAGGGAAGAAGGTCATTTTGGTTCCAGACTGCTATGAGATTTTTTCATGGCTTTAGTACAGCTGAAGTAATTTTTAACCAAGACTATTCTTTGATGCGGGTGGGGAGAAAATGTTAACAGTATGCCAAAGTATCATTAAAGTAACTTACGAGTATCAAAAGATTTATGGTTTGATTTTTTTCTGTAACAGAAGGTGGTGGTGAAACCAAATCTATAGCTTGCAGTGATGGAAAAGGCTGTGAGCAACCTGGTCTAGTGGGAGGTGTCCCTGCCCATGGCGGGAGAGGGTGGAACTAAATGATCTTTAAGGTCCCTTCCAACCTAAACCATCCTATGATTCTATGAAAACACAGCCCCCAACCCCCAGCGTGAACAGAACCAGGGTCCCCATCACCTTCCCCCCAGCCCTGAGAATCATGCCCAGAAGCAAAGAGAAAATAAGCAGATTTTTATTTCCTAAGAAAGCTTTTCTTTCCCTGCTGGAGGACGTGGTTGCATGAGCCCTGTCTGACCCCCTCTCCTGGGCTTTGCCCATCAGCAAGAGGGTGTGGAGAACAGCATGATGTCCTATTTCTGATGGCAAATGACAGCAGGACACAGACAGTGCTGGAAGGTGGACATTGAGATGGTCCAGGGTATTCCTGTCCTGCAGCTCCAGCCAGCTGGAGGGTAAGCACCTGTGTGAAAGCAGTCCTTGAAGGAAAACAGAGACAGACCGATGCATCCACAGCAGGCAAAAGTGTAGGAGAGGAGCTGGGGATTGCTATGGGTGGCCCACGCTGCAAGGAGTGAATCCTACCCAAAGAATTCCCCTTCTTAAAAGCAGCACTTTAAGAATTTCTTTTAATAGTGGGGGGGTTTGGCCTTGTTTTCCATGTTTAAAATAAAGGCCAGGCACTCAGCTGAAGATCCAGCCTGGAGTATTGAACGTAATCAGCTATACTACCAGAAAATGAAAGCCTGTGTAATTAGAAGCATTATTCACTATTTATACGATATCAGCTCTCTCCCAGTATCAATATTTGGCAATTCTCCTTTGAACTATGTGGGTTTTATCCACTTTTGTAGTTTGATCAATAGGAAGACGGCCCTACTGCAAGCACTGAATTTGAAAGGCATAAAGAACTTCCTAATTAGGGCTGCTAATGAGGGAGAGAAAATGAAGTCACGTGCACCAGCAGCTCTGGTCCCCCTTTCTGCCCAGGCTATGCTGTGCCCCCATGGGGTGGAGCCAGCTTGTCCCTGAGGGACCCCAGGAGGGCTCCCATCTCAAGGGCTGCCACAAGATGAATACAGAGCTTTTAGCAAGGTGGTTTATAGAGAAATCCAGTATCTGCTCTCTCTTACAGCATTGCATTTTTTAAAACAGGCTTTCCTCATTTGCTGGGACACCTTTTAGCTGCAAACAGCCATCTTGATGATTTGTAACTCTCAGGGAAGAACGAGTGGATGCTGCAAATTCATGCGCAGTTTCTGCTTGACAGCAGCACCTAGAGAGTTAGCTGCTGGGACATTTGCTTCCAAACTCAGTCACTGCTGGTCCCACATCCTACCGGTCAGCAATTTGCCATTGACAGAAGCCAGCTGTGCTCCAGGGACGGGTGGTCACTGCCTCCCTGCAACACCACCCCATGGAAGTGGGGTTCCTGCACTGCCTAACACCATCTCATCGTGCCAAGGGGTCTCCCATGGAAAAATCAGCCTGTTTCCTGCAGGACCTCAGGGTACCCGCTCCCCGAGGGCTGTGCACACCACAGCACAGGGACTTCGAGGCGGTTCCCCAGGGAAAGCCCAGCCAGTGGATGGATGGGGTGATGAGAAGTCCTTAGGGGATGTGGGTATTGTTGCTGGTGGAATAAAAGCCAACACTTTGCAAGAAAAAGGGAAGCATCTTTCCCCCTAGGTTCCCAGCAAGCCATAGGGTGAACCCCAGAGGAGGAGAGCTTGCGCTGGGCCAGCCACCTCGGAGCCCAATCAGGACACACTCAGCCTGTCCCTGGATGGTTTCATGTGTCCCACTCCAATGCCACCCCCAGTTCCTCCCCTTGCACATCTGGGCAGCAAAGCTAACGTGGGAGAAGCAGCTGCCTGCTCTCCATAGCACCACGCTCCCCAAGCCCCCCTCCATGCCCACCCCCTTCTTTCCCTTCCAGCCAGACTTCTGTCAAATTGCTAATGCCTGCTGATTAAACAAGCCTTGAATTTGAATAGTGAGCAATAAAAAGAGAGAGAGAGAGGAGAGAGGCACACGGTCATCCAGTCATCCGCACTGCACAGAGTGCCCTCCGGGTAGCAATCAGTGGGAGCTGGGGATGTACTAGTTAGCAAGGAGATGCTCCAGCTGCACACTGACTGCTCGCAGGTTTTGGGGAAGTGGGACAATGGGAGCAGTGGGAAGGTGGAGGGGGTTAATAGATTGCAATGCTCAAAGGCCTAAGCAAGTCTTGTTTAGCCACCCAGCCTTGTTGACACGTTGTAGTCCCACCATCGGGTCTGAGCACTGGCTGCCGTGCCTAGGGGTGCCTGGTGGGGGGCAGACACTTGCCCCAGCACCAGGTCATGCTCTGCTGGCATCATCTTCAACGGTCAGCTCTCAAACTGAGGCTTCCCAAGTGTCCTGCCAATGTGGTGCGCACAAAAGCAGGGTGAAAAAGAGTGGGGTGGGGGCTGAAGGACTTCCAGGATACAGCAAGGAACATGCAAACTGGGCAGTGATCGGCCAAAAAAAGATGGGGGGGAACACACCTCCCCAGATCTTTAACAGTTTTCCATCTGTGCTTAACAATACAGCGGGGAGGAGAAAGCAGCCAGTGCCAGGCACGGGAGGGGACTTTTGGGGATGCTCCCAGGCATTTCCTCCCTTGCAAGCCACAGTGCAGCATGGCCCGGGTGCTGCAGCAGAGGTCGGACCAGGGAGCTTGTTTCCCTTCCACCCTGGACACCCAATACAGACAGTTTTTCTGAGTAAACCGCCATTTCTTTGAGATCTGGAGATGCTCTCCCCGCCAGCAACAATGCTCAGCTGCTAAATGGTGTCAGCGACTGTTTGTCTCAATCCCAGTGAAAATGAACCATCATTTTAGAGCCAGTGGCATTTTACCACATCATCAGCACAAGGCTGGCTCAACTCAGGAATAGACGTCCCTTTAATTATATAAATCAAAATAAATAAAATATCATGCCCTTGGGCCCATTGCAGAGTGCCGCACCTGATAGGAAAGCACTTAAAGGCAGAGTGGTTTTGGAAAAAGGCAGCTAGCTGTGCCGTGGAGGGGAGGAAGGAAAAGCGATGCTGAGAGATCAAACCCATGCATGGAAGTCTGAAGGAGATCAGGAGCTGCCGACAGAGCTTGTAGCCGGGAAGAAATTGCCCCAGCTCACAAAAAAGAACCCCACAAGCAAAGAGTTGGGAAATGAGGCCGTGCCAGGGCAGGAGGGGCTGGAAAACACCCAGCAGCTGCTGTGGCAAGGGAGGGCAACAGCCCACGACAGGGATAGGGAGGGAAATGTCCACACACCTGCATGGGGCTGGCAGGGAAAACTGTTAACCTGGAAATTAAAACAAACAACCAAAGAAAAGTTGGTTTTTTTTAATCTCTTAAACTGCTTGCTTCATTTCTGCAGCCTCATCCTCAGGGCTTGGTTTGTACCCCCGCAGTGAGAGTTGTTTGATTGCTTCAGTAATGCAGGGCTGGCACTCTCCATTCAGTCATTTTACACCTAATTCATCCAAACCACAGGAAAAATTGTTCTTACACTGATCACCCCAGTGGCCAGCTGAAAATGAGAGCTGCTGGGGGAACATCTCACTGAAACATGGCTGGTTTGGCTCCTTGCTGTTGCTGGCAAAAGTTAATTTATTCAGATCAAAATCTCCCACTCTAGAATAAGGTAGAGGAAGAGGTTGCAACTGTATATGCTTTTTCTCTAGGCTATTTTTTTGACCGCGTGATCTTCTGGCACGGCCCTGCAGAGCCTTGTGAATCTTCTTTAAAAGTCAATATGATCATGCTCTACTGACTGAAAAAAGAATTTGAAAAACTAATCCAAATTTTTTTGTTCTGGAAAAATGAAGGGAGTCACAACAGAAATTAACCCTTTCAGAATTACCTTGGTGAAATATTTTGCTTTTTTTGAAGGCACTGAGCAGCTTACTGAAGCCACCAGCTAATTCTTCAACCCTTCCAGACCTTGAGAAAAGACTGGATGTATTTCCAGAAGATATGCATTAGATGAGCTGCAAACTGTTGGCCCAGAAGGGGGGGAGGGGGTGTCACTGAGGCAGGAAAATGGTGATATAAACCACCCCATTAGGTGGCCACGGTGGTTTTGTCAGCCTGTGACACCTATGGGCCTACAAGCAGGTGAAACATTCATCACCAGTGCATAATTACCTTATCTCTGATCTTAATTTCAAGTATTTCTCCATGAAATGCTGTCTATTTACATTTCCACTCCTAAAAATTTCATGTCAGAGAATGGCATAATGTCATATTTATATTAATTGGATATTCTGGGTTTACTGCTCACTGCATTGGCGGGGTGGAGGGTTAGAAACCACATAATATACAGTATAAAATATAAAATACATGTTTGTGCACAGTGTATAATTTAATGCATGAGATACACAAGATCTTCCAGCATGGAGTGTTTTAAACAACAGCACTTTAACCTCTAAAGCACAGTGGCAAGGGAAATGTTTTCCGTGCTCAGTTTCTCTGCTATTGGAACATTTGTTTTTTATTCTGAATATTTCAGCACATCTATTTACCTAGCACTATATTTAGTACCACAGTACCAAGATGGCATATATAAAGATTCAATTGCAATTCCCATCTGATGTCCCTTCCCTCTCCTTTTTACCCTCTTTTTTATGTCCGCACTCTGAATTCAGCACAAAGTTGGTGTGTTTAATTTAAAAAGAAGTAAAACGCGCCAGGAGACGCCTCAGACCACTGCAAATCACCTACTTTATAGAGGCAGTAAAATTGTGTATCGGATTAAAAGTGATGCTGATCTGAAATTTATGATAACTTTTAATGGCATTATAATTTTTTTCCCTGTGCGCTCCATCACTGAATCGTTTGGCTGCACAGTGCAGCAAGATGAAATTTGTAAGGGAAGACCATTACATAGGCAAGGACCAAGAGGCGGGGGGAAAGGCAGTGGAATAATGCAAGAGCCCCTTTTCGGTGTGGGAAGGATGCTGCCACCGTGTGCTCCCCGTGGGGCTGGGCTGATGGGTCCCCGCAGCACAAAGGCATGGATGTGCTTGGTGCCGGTGAGTGAAATGTCACCCCCAACAACAGGTGGTTATTTAGGAGAGCGCTGGGACCCAACCATGCTGGGTGTCACTTGCAAAGGTCTAGTGTCATTTCTGTCCTTGACCAGCATGAATCAAGGCTCCTTTTCCCTCTGCTAGGCAAAGACCACAGCAGAGACACCCGCCCTTTGGCTATATATCTACCCAAGACCACAAGGATCTCCTGCCACCAGCACAGCTCTCCAGCGTCTTCTTGCTCTGCTTAGGGCAGGTCTATGAGGCTATCTCCAGCCGGCACTCGGCACCGACACAGCTTTGGTGGGCAGAGATGCATGGAGAAAGACCCATCAAAAGTTGTCCATGGTTCTTAAAGCACAGTTTGATCCTGTGGTTGGTGGTAACAGGGATCCCACCCCAGGGCACTGGGATCCAAGGGGTGTGGAGACCCAGGAGGGCAGCACTCCACCTTGCACCTGAGCGATGTCTGTTGGAGACACCACTGCTGCCCTCTGTCACCCATTTATAGACAGAAAAGGGACTCTCCAAACAAGCAAGAGGATGAGATACAAGCGTCAAAGTCGACAGCTGTCAGCACTCCTGCTGGCATCCAGAGGGAAACATCCTGGAGCTGCACACCGAAGGATGAGGGGAAATGTTAAACCGTCACGTTGTTACCCTGGTACCACCTACCTTCTGCTCAGCCAAGGAGAAAAAGCACTATACAGTCATTTAATTAAACACACTGTCATGATCACACACCCAAGAAGCCACAAGCAATCCTGAAATCTGCCTTTCCCTGACTTCAACCTTGCAACAGAAACATAGACAATAATTCATCAGTCACACTGAAATTAGCACAAACTGATGAAGAAGTGTATGCATGCATGTAGAATCATAGAATCACCCAGGTTGGAAGGGACTTTTAAGACTGAGTCCAACCATCAACCTAACGCTGCCAAAACCACCACTAAACTATGTCCCTCAGCACCACATCTACCTGTCTTTTAAATACCTCCAGGGATGGCGATTCCACCATGTCCCTGGGCAGCCTGGTCCAATGCTTGACAACCCTTTCGGTGAAGAATTTTTTTTCTTATATCCAATCTAAACCTCCCCTGGCACAACTTGAGGCCATTTCCTCTTGTCCTATCGCTTGTTACTTGGGAGAAGAGACCAACCCCCACCTCACTACAACCTCCTTTCAGGTAGTTGGAGAGAGCGAGTAGGTCTCCCCTCAGCCTCTTTTTCTCCAGGCTGAACAACCCCAGTTCCCTCAGCTGCTCCTCATAAGACTTGTGCTCCAGACCCCTCACCAGCTTCATTGCCCTTCTCTGGACACACTCCAGCACCTCAATGTCTTTGTCTCAATGTTAACAGTGAGATTCTTTATTAAGACTGAATCCCACTATTTCAACTCATAAACATATTTGTGCAAGAGCAAACCCACCTGGCAACAGCTTGGAGTTCTTCAGGAGAAGTATCTCTGCATTCAAGGAACAAAAATGCTGGCACTGTAATCGCTTAAGGGAGGTGCTGGGGAAACTGGCAGATGCTGGAGGACAGGTTGCTCCAAGCAGACATCTGGCAAGAAGGAGAATAGCTTAGCAAGGTGAACATGTATCGTACAGGAGGGGAAAGAATGGAGGCTACAATTCCCACAAAGAAGGGAAAATTGCATTGATATTAGGCGTATACAACCAGATGACAGCTAAAAATCTCTTTAGGAACAGCACAGAAAGAAACCTGAATTGTTTATCCACTGGCCATTTGCTTTGTAGAACATAAAGAAGAAAAAACAATGGTTTTTCCATGCCCCATCCCCCAGGACATGGTATATTTTGAAGCAAATATAGAGGCAGAGGTGCTGCTGTGTTAAAAGAGATGCGGCTCTGGGTGCAAACGCACGGGCAGGTGAGACACCAGCTTTTCTGGAGGGGATTTAACAGCCCAGGCACTGGTGAGCCTGCTCTGCCCTGCTGCTGCATTGATTTGCAGTGGGCTGTTTTGCAAAATGAATTTGCAAAAAATAGGGAATTGCGTTGTCCACTTGGGCTCCGAGCTGGCTGGGCCCCCCTGGGACCTGGCACTGAAGGGGTTTTGGGAACCACTCTGCCTCATTCTCACAGATGCCTGCTCAAATTACCATCGATGTACAATTTTGTGATAGCACCCCAGGTTTGCCATTTCTGCCTTTGACGATGGGTAGTGAAACTTCCATTCTCCCCTCCTTCTCTGTCTCATTTCTTTCCTCTCCTCCAAACTCTGCAATACTACTATGCAGTAAAACTGCTGTGATTGTTTTGCCATATTATGTGAAGTCAAAAACCTTTTGAATTGTATTTTGCAGTGAACCTGCCTTTGAATCCATGCGTTTTATCATTCCACAGCAACACATATAATTTCAAACAAACAAGTGAACAAACCTGACAATAATGGCCTGAATCTCTTATCAGTCAGTTTTACACTGGCATAACTCCATAAACTTCAGTGGAATTAATCTTGATTTACACTGTTGGGAGAGCAGAAACAGGCACGGTAAATAGTTATATATCAATGCAAGGTACTTAAAAACAAAAGCAGTCACACCAGAACACCTGGCAGCAGATGAGGATGAAGGCTTAAAAAAAGTTTTCCTGGTGGGGCTAATCCATGGGCACATGGATAAACCCAAAGGACAGCGATGGAGAAGTTGTGCCATCCAGCCAGCATTGCAGACACCACAGCCCATGATGCTGCTCATGTAGAGGGCCATTCATCGCACATGGCCCTGCTGGTGGCCTACTGGTTGATGCCAAGACATGCCAAGTTTGGACGCAGCTTCCTGAGGGCATTGCTGATCATAGAATCATAGAATCGTTTAGGTTGGAAAAGACCTTTAAGATCATCCAGTCCAACCATTGACCCTACTCTACCAGGTCTGCCACTAAACCGTGTCTCCAAGCACCACATCTACACGACTTTTAAACACATCTAGGGATGGTGACTCAACCACCTCCCTGGGCAGCCTGTTCCAGTGTTTGATAACTCTTTCAGTGAACAATTTTTTCCTAATGTCCAGCCTAAACCTCCCCTGGTGCAACTTGAACCCATTTCCTCTTGTCCTATCACTTGTTACTTGGGAGAAGAGACCAGCTCCCATCTCACTACAACCTCCTTTCAGGTAGTTGGAGAGAGCAGTAAGGTCTCCCCTCAGCCTTCTCTTCTCCAGACTAAACAATCCTAATTCCTCCAGCCGCTCGTCATAAGACATGTTCTCCAAACCCCTCACCAGCTTTGTTGCCCTTCTCTGGACACGCTCCAGCACCTCAGTGTCCCTCCTATACTGTGGCGCCCAAAACTGAACACAGTACTCAAGCTGCGGCCTCACCAGCACTGAGTACAGGGGCACGATCACTTCCCTACTCCTGCTGGCCATGCTGTTCTTGATACAGGCCAAGATGCTGGTGGCCTTCTTGGCTACCTGGGCACACTGCTGGCTCATATTCAGCCGGCTGTGCACCAGATTGATGAGGTAGGACAGACTGTGAGGCAGCTCCTGTGGGTTTCACATAAAGGAGATGTTGGCTGTGGGGGTTTAGGAAGAACCCCAGGTCTGTGTGTCCTCTGTGGTCGTAGCTGGAGTTGATTTTGGTGTGGATGTTGTGATACATCATCGGCACTTCAGGCTGCCTCCACAGCTGAGCTTCTTACTGTCACTGAGACCACTGGGAATGGGGCACCTAAAAAATCCTTTGGAGGCTCCAACATCCCCCATCAGAGGCATGGGCTTACATGATCCCTGGGAACACTGAGGAGATGTGACTGCCCCCAGGTCCACCACAAGTCCATGAGACAGGCAATGCCATCCTCTCAAATGCCTCATGGGAAACAGCACCAGGAAACATTTAAGAAAAATATCCCTCAAGTGGACAAGGCATGAGGTCAGATTTTTTTACACCCTGTTGCTTATAGAGTGAGGGCATAACTGAACTAAAGCAGGGATCAATCACTCAGCAGTGTCATCTGCAAAATCTCATGACAACCCCACAGCAGATGGCAGCTATTGCATTCCCCTGAACAAATTATCATTAGCAGGGTCATTTAAATTTTGAAAACCAAACTCATCAATTCAGTTTTACAGTAGCAATCACAGGCATGTGTTCGCTGTACAAATGTGAGGAGAGCAAACGGATCGCGTCTCATGCCTGCTAATTGTCTGGGCAGGAGCTGGGGTGCAAGGCATCACCCGAGTCACTTCTCTCACCTCTGATGGACACCACCAATTGGCTTTGCTACTCCAGCTATTTTCAAACTCATTTACTCAAAACCATGGCAGAATACTGATAACAAGGTAATGTTTAATTTTTCTCAGGGATAACATTATTAGTTTTTGCTGAGATTGCACTAGTTAGGACTTAAGGAAAGTATAGAGGATAGTGTATACTACAAGGAAGAGGTGGGATCTACCACAAAAGAGAGAAACTGAATGTGTAGCCTCCATGTCCTCCCAAGCATTTCTCCAGACACATGCCTTGGAACAAAATCCGGCAAAGACGTCAACACGGCCACAGGGCAGCATCTGGGCTGGGATGGATCCTCAGCCCCCTGACAGGTCCCTGAGCGAGAGACCTGCAGGGAAGCTGGCAACTGGGATGTGCCTAAGGGGACACCTCGGCATGGAGGCACCCAGGCTTGCCAGATGCAAGCTGAGCCTGGACCTGTTTGAGGAGCACTGCAGTGCTTGCAGGGAAGTCCACACAGGGCTGTGCTGGGCAGGCAGGTGTCAGAAGGTGCCCAAAGAGGCATCTCAGGTTATTTTAATGATCCAAGAGTCTCTTTCTCCTGAGTCAGTGGTAAATGAGAAGGAGGGTGACCCCACAGCACAGGGGATACCTGCACCTGCTCCTCCATAATGTTGCTTTGGCTCCTTGTGATAACGTTAGCAGATATCTTTGCACACTTCAGCATCCTCCCATCCCCATCTGTAAAATGTATCCTTTGTCCTCCTTTTACATCTCAAGTTTTCCACGGCAAAGAAGTATCATGGGTTAATCAGTACAAACAGCACCTACTTGTTAAAGCTTCAAGTGCTGCCACAATACAAGAAGAAAAAGTCCAAGGTCCCTGTTTCCCTCCTCGGTGTTGCCACCGTGCACCGTAGCATCTCAGCTTGGCAGCTAGCCTCCACCCAACCGCAGGAAGATCAAAGGGTGGTTGAGTAGCAGCCCAGGCTTTATCCAGTTGCTCTTATTAATCTTCATAACAAAGAGAAAACAACTCGACCATCTCTTGAGGGAAATAAATTGAGTACACTTCTGTACTCGCCTATGTTCTCGTTTCTTCAAGAATTAGCCCTATTGATGAGGCCCAGGTGAAGAGCTCCAGAAGCAATTAAAGCGAGTGCTGTACCTTGAGGTGTACCTTGATAATATTTCTGTTCTTCTCTTTTCACTCTGTCCCTATCTCGCACTAGCATCAACACGAGGTGCATTAGAGATGATGCTTCATAAAGGAAAGCTGCACTTCACACTGAGAAAGCCTTGATCCAAATGCACTTCAATTAGCAGAGTGCAGGTCCCAGGGACTCCTGGGCAAGCTGCAGCTGTAGAGATTAAGACAGGGATGCCTCAGAGTCAGGGAAGAGGACCCAGGGTGGAGTTTGTTCTATTTTTACGTCCTCCGCTCCCCATTTTGGCCACTTCCCAGTTGGCCTGCCAAGACCACTGAGCCTAGAGATCGGTTGGAAGCCCCAGGTGATGTGTTCCCAGGCCCATCAGATCTGTCAGAGCAGACACCAGATCTTCGATCAACAAGATCTGAGGCTTAACCTCATTTAAACCTTTTCTCAACAAAGGTCAAAACTTATCTGGCTGCTGAGACACCACTGCTCCCCCACTCTTACACCTGGAAAGGAAACATTTTGCTGTTAATTAATTCATTCAGATGAAACCAGCAAAAATGTCAATGTAACAAATTAGACACTCATTGATTATTGGCTTAAAAATAAGAGTTAATGGTTCTGTTCCGGAGGAGGGGGTTAGGCAGGTCTTTAAAGTGATACACACGTGCAATACTTTATTGCTCATACAGGCTCTCAACTTGGCACTTTGTAAAAATGTGTTTAGAAATTCTGTCTCTTACTGCCTTTCTCTGTTAGGATAGCTTGCAAACCGCCGGGGCAGCTTCCTGCTGCCTAATACACTGTGTGGACCCAGCCCTGCTCCCCTTCGCCAGTGCTGCTGCTGCCCAGGCAGCTCCAAGGGAACACTGGTGCTCCATCAGGGAAGCGGTGCGGAAGCAGTCTGCTCCACGCTGACTTGTTATGGTTTGAGGAACCCACCACAATCTACTGTCATTTAGATGGTGTCGTGGTTTGGCCTCAGCCGGCAACAAAGAACCACGCAGCCGCTCGCTCAACCCCCATGGCGGTGGGGGAAAATCGGAAGAAAAAAGCAAAACTCGTGGGTTGAGATAAAAGCAGTTTAACACAACAGCAAAGGAAAGAGGAAAACAACAACAATAACAGTGACGGAGGAATGTACACACACGGTTACTGTACCAGCGCTCACTGACGGGACCCGGGCAGCCCCAGCCTGCTCCCAAGCTGCGACTTCCTCCCCCTCCCCCAGCCAGCTCCCCCCTATGGACTGGGCATGGCATCACATGGTATGGAATACCTGTGTCCCGTGCCGGAAAATTAACCCTATCCCCACCAGAACCAGAACAGGTGGTTGTTCTACCACCCGATGACCCCTCCCCGCCCAGGAAGCAGAATCAGGAAAAAAACAAGGAAACCCAAGGGTTGAAATACAAAAAGATTTAATAGGATAAGATTAGATAATTAACATTAATAACACTAAAGAACCAGTATTGATCCCGATACCAATATAAAATATAATAGGATTATACTCAGCCCATTCTATCCGTAGGAAGCTCTGCGCTCCCAGCAGGGGACAGTCAATGTGGGACACTGCGAGCGCTATGGCTTGGGGAGGAAGGGAAGGGCTCAGGGCTCCGGCACCAGGGCAAGAAGTTCTCAGGGTCACAGCCATGAATGGATAGCGAGCACTCCTCAGCAAACTTTCCAATTTACATTGAATATGCCATCCATGATATGGACAAACTTGAACGTAGGAAGTTCCATCTAAACATGAGGAGGAACTTCTTGACTTTGAGGGTGGCAGAGCACTGGAACAGGCTGCCCAGAGAGGCTGTGGAGTCTCTAACCCTGGAGACATTCAAAACCCACCTGGATGCCATTCTGTGCAACCTGTTTTGGGTGACCCTGCTCTGGCAGGGGCGTTGGACTAGATGATCTCCAGAGGTCCCTTCCAACCCCAGTGATTCTCTAATTCTGTGAATAATCCTGTTGGCCAGCTTGAGTCAAGTGCCTGGGTCTCGCTTCTCCTCATCCCTGCACCTGGCGAGCTCAAAAACACTGAGACCTTGAAACCAGCACACTGTAGCTGGCTATAAAGTCAATGTTTTCACAGATTCAGACACTAGAGTCTTCTAAAAGTACAGTTTTCCCAAGCATTACAAGAGACCTTACTGAAAAGTAAAATTACTAAAAGAGAAATTAGTCCTGTGTCACTCAAACCAGGACACATCTCTATGGGAAAAGGGCCACCAAGTAGCGTCATACTTGGGAATCATCCAGAGACTGAGAAGCTGCATGTCAAGGAGCACCAAGTGCTGCCCATGGGCCAGCCAGCAGACGAGTCTTGGACAAAACGGGCTGAACTCGCTACCTTAGCTACCACCTGGCCCAGGAGCAACTGAAGGTTACCAAAGATTAACAGGAGTGATTTATGGTCAAACATTATGGAGCTAAAGGTTCTGCAGAGACACATGTCTAATGACATCACAACAGAAGATATCATCTGCCAGCAACACAGAAATGTTCAAATTAATATAATGCCATCCAGGGCTGAAATTCGTATACCAGCCCCAAACTGGATGAACAGCATCCCCTTCTCCCTTCTCTTCCCAGGCTCAAGTTGTGACTTTGTTCATGTACAAAACAATAACAGACAGGATGGTGTAGCAGCAGAATAAAATGGAAAAAAACAGATGTTTTAAATTTGGTGCAGGGTGCTGGAGTAATGACTGAGGCAGGATTCAAAGGGCAATTTTAGCAACATACAATGAAGAACAATTCAAGGCAACAGCAATGACATCTGAGGACTCTGTTTTCAAAACCGCAGTGTGGTCACTGTGAGCAGCTGATTGAAACTGTATATTTTAATCAGAAATCTGTATTGTGGATTAAATTTTAGAAAGAAATCACATAGCAGTATTTAATTAATCAAGGCTTTAAGCGACCTAAATGAAAATACTCTATAATGATAACTCCTTGGCTGGCCAAAGTCAGTTTCTACTGATGATACATATTATATTTCCTCTACACTGAAATAATCACAATTAGTTCCCTATCTAGAAAAGTCACTTTGCCCTAGTAAAACATGTTTAGAGCAACTCTGAAAATAAAGAGTGTGTTTAATGGCACAAGGCACAACAGTCAGCCCGCAGACAGTCTCGCAGTCTGCTTGTAGCCTGGAGGTGACTAAGGCCATACGGAAGGGTTGTAACCCCAAAAGAGATGTGCCCGGAGCCCAGCACTCAATACACTAAGCCACACTGTATGCTCAGAAGATACATCCACATCCAAAAGCCACTCCTCATGTTGCCAAGAGACCCCTCTCACCAGACTTCTTAATGTTTTGAATATAACCAAGCATTCCTGAGCATGGGAAATTTTGCCTTTACCCAGAGAGCAAGGGTTGAGCCTTCACAAGAAGAAAGTTAGCACACACTTGCACACAGGAGCATCTCCATCACCTTTCTCCAAGACAGCAGTCTTGTGCTAGTTGCTTCCGACAGCCATGGGCAGATTGGGCAGTGCTAGGGTCCGTCCCCCCCCGCCCACCTGATTTTTTGTGCAGTCACACGCTACTGTGCTGTCTCAGCGCGTGCAGTTCGTACACTATCCGTTCCTCACAAAATGCATCCCATTTTGCTGTCTCAAATGATCGTCTTTTGACATCACTTATTTTTAGCTGGCTTTTGATAAACCTATAACATGGTGGCTTTCTCTGGCAGCAATAGGAGAAAACAACAAAAATTTCTCCTGTCAATTCCAGACCCCCTGAAAAAGAGCATGACTACAGTCTAGTTTAACTACAGCAGGCATGTCCGAGGGTAACAAGGATATGATGAAACACATGCTTTACAACCGAGTTTAAAAAAAAAAAGAAAAAGAAAGGCTACATTCAATGGCAGAAAAAATTGATTTACCACATAAAAATTACAAGCAAAAATCAGAGGTTAGAAGTAGAGTTGAAATGCGAACCATTACCTCCATTATCCAAAACAGGCTGTTTATTTACAGCTAGAAACTGTAGAAATGGCTTGGCTTAATCATAATTAAAACCTTTTGGTATCTTTAGAGCACCAGAAGTGTTCCACACAAAGGTAGCAAGGCCGTGAGGCGGAAGAGATGCTACAACTTCGAACAAGGACATCTTGGGCTGCAAGGAGAACAAAACAAAACCCTGACGAACATGATATTAGGCTAAGAACAATTCCAACTGTGGCAAGAAAAGAGGGTTTGTAATTAAATTTGCAAAAGGCCATACAGCAAAACTAGAGCTAAACTATTTGCAACATATATTAGTGGAAAGAGGCATTTCAAGTAAGAAAGGATCATCTGTTGGGGAAGGCACAAAAGCTGTCTGAGCTTAGTGCCAGCCTTTGCCTCAGAGCTGGCATCACACCGCTCCCTCCATCTCCCTGGGACTGAGCTGCCCAGCCGTGAACAAGGCGGAAGCTGGTCCCTGCTCCCAGGCTTTTGCTGGCCCATATTGACATCCACATAGATGGCAATTTCCTCCATGAAGAGCCCATATGGTGGTCTTGTTGGGATCAATAAAGGTGCAAGATAATAATATAGGAGATCTTGTTGAGTTACAGGTGCCTCTGCAACTCCCAGCCCTTCTACCAAGGTAGCAATGGGAGCAGTTCTTGCAAACAAGAGGGAGGGGATTCTGCCCCTCTGCTCTCTTCTCATGAGACCCCACCTAGAATCCTGTGTCCAGCTCTGGAGCCCCCAACAGAAGAAGGACATGGACCTGCTGGAGCGGGTCCAGAGGAGGGCCACAAAGACGATCCGAGGGCTCAAGCACCTCTGCTATGAGGACAGGTTGAGAGAGTTGGGGTTGTTCAGCCTGGAGAAGAGAAGGCTCTGGGGAGACCTTATAGCAGCCTCCCAGTACTTAAAGGGGGCTACAGGAAAGCTGGAGAGGGACTTTATAAAAGGGCATGTAGTGATAGGACAAGGGGTAATGGCTTCAAACTGGAAGAGGGGAGATTTAAATTAGATATTAGGAAGAAATTTTTCACTCTGAGGGTGGTGAGACACTGGAACAGGTTGCCCAGAGAAGGCCCCATCTCTGGAATTGTTCAAGGCCAAGTTGGATAAGGCTTTGAGTAACCAGGTCTAGTGGGGGGGTGTCCTTGCAGGGGTGGGTTGAAACTGGATGATCTTTAAGGTCCCTTCCAACCAAAACTATTCTATGATTCTATGATATGCTTATGAACATCTCCCATTGCTGAATTAAGCTCTTCAAGCTCTTCAAGCATTGCTGAAAGAATTGCTGAGGGCAGTCTCTGTGAGAGCAGAAAACATTCACGGAAGGGTCGGGAGCTTTATTTTGCACTTATACAATCTAAAGAGCAGGCACAAATCTCCAAACAAGATGAGCTGAATTCTACCATATTACAGAAACCTGCTCTTTAGTGACAGAGACTGAGCAGCCACAACCCCACCAATCTCCCTGTGGCATCAGCTAAAACTCAGAAACAGAGATCATCCCATCCAAACCTCGATCCATGGCCAGACCACCATGCAGCCTGGTGATGTGCTTCTGCAGTGCTCCTGATTGACTTGGGACCATGCACAGCTTTCTGGCACCACACCCTGGCAGCTCCCATGGTGACATGCTGCCACCTGCAACCTCACCGTGGAACAAAATAGTGCCAGAAAGAGGTGAAAAATAGCAAGAAATGGGTGTGCTGAAGACGGATTCCAGAGCTGGGCGTTCCCTTTGTGCACCATGGTGTCCCAGATCCATGCAGATATTCAGGCTGGGCCATAGTATTTCCTCAGGACCATAGAAATTGTGGGAAGGAGACGTGGATGTCCCTCAATAGATGTCTTGTTTACAAAGACAAAGGAAAATGAATGAGCACAAGAATTTGGCCATAGTCGGAGCAGGTCAGCATGCATTTAAGCTGAGATGCATAGCGATCTGTGAGTTTGAAAAGTGCGTCTTACTTGTTCTAGGCATTGTTTTCTTCCAGTGTCAAAGGTGAGAGAGAATTCCCTCTGGTGAGCAACTCTACCCACCAAGGCACATGCAAGGGAGACAGGAGGTACGCAACATGGCTCGCACTAACGTAGTGTACTCTGAAGAAGTCGTCTTCACCTTGTCCTTCAGTATCTGGTCCCTCTAACCTGGTCTGGACAATACAAGGCATTCAGGAAAAACATAAGTATGCCAGTTGCATCTGCACATTAAACCAAGAATAAAGCTTCAGCTGGGGCAGTATCCAATTCTTGGGCACAACAAGGATGGGAAAGGATGCATGGATGGCTTGTTCACTAACCCACGCTCTGCCTGCCAGAAGTTATCAAGAAAGCTGCAAAATGATATGCTGTGGTAATTATGTGTGCTTGGATATAGATATTTATTTTTTTTACAAGCGTTCTGCCTTTTAGTAAATATTCTTTAGCATCTCTCTTGTCCCATCGCAGCGCAGTTAGCTGTAAAAATGATCACCTCATCCTTATCAGTGCCACAGATGGCTATCCCCTGGCCAGTGGCAAGAGGGCTGAAAATAGCTATGAGGTTTGGAGGGACCGAGAAGGCCATCTGACAGTGGTGTGAGAGAAAGTTCAGTGGCATCAATGAGTTACCTGTGTCTTTTCAAGTGTGGTGATTCTAACATCACTTAGCAGTTGCTCAAAGTAGTTTTTTCCCACCTAAAGCAAAGAAAAAAGTTTCTTCAGGTCCCTTCAAAAGGGAGACATCTTTTGGATGTGCCACCCACTCCTGACCAGCATCTATCATTGTCCCCTATACCAGTTACACAGGTAACACTGCATTTGTAAGGAGCTTTGAAAACTCCTTCCCCTGCATATTAATTGTCGTCTCTTTGAATAAACACGCAAACCCATTGACTGGAGGTGTGTAAATATTTACAGGGCGTGCCCAAGGAGGGCCAGAAACCAGTATATCACCTGAAGGAAGAATACATGCTCAATGACCGTAAAGACCTGATCTCGCATTTGCCCTGAGCAATTACGGTTAAGTAACTGCAATACGAGCACATATTTAAGTACTTATGCAAGGAAAAGGGGCTGATGACCTCGATTGTATTTGCACTGAGTTTCTTGTTGTTAGCACTTCCTTGGCGGAATTGCTGCAATACATCTTGGGACTCCAATTTCATCTGTCAGCTCCACAAGACTGCAGCCAGCCTTTGGAGAGGTCCAAAAACACTCAGAAGTTGAGCTGTATTTCTTCTTGTACAGCTCTTCTGTCCGGTCTCAGCAGCTGCTTGTGTCTCTATACTGTCTTGTCAAGGAGATCAGCAGAAGCAAATTTGCCCCAGATCTCTGAAGCTCAGGCATCATCTTCAGCAGATGGACAACCACAGCTCCAACTGGCTGGCCCATGATCTGCTCTGTTGAATAGCTCCGCTGAAACAACACTTTTCAGAATAGCTTGATTGCTGTTATTTAACTAAAAAAGGGGGCTTATAAATTTTCTGTTGCAAGCAAAGCTGCAAAAAATTCATAGCTGTACCTTGGGGGAGGCGACATTTTATATTTTGCAGACAATTATAAATCTAGCTATTTGCCTATGATTTTTCACCTGAGGACTCCATGCAGGTACACACCCAAAAAAAGTTAAATGTCATAAGGTGAAAGACTAGTTGTTAAACATCACAATTGGGGTGTTTGTTTTCTCATGCCTAAGCCTGGAGAGGAGGACTTCAGTTACGTACTATCTCCAGGCTCTTTTGCCTGCTTCATTCGGCGCACAGGACACCTCAGTTGGGAATGGCAAGGTGGTTTGCAGATGGTGTGCTCAGCGTCTTTATAGTTCATTTCCAACACAGTTCTTCCACTTCTGCCTGGAGAGCATTCTTCACAGTTTGGGGTTGTCCTCACAGGGCTATGCCCCAGTGCACAGTGGACAAAGTAGGGAGTTCCATGGACCCCTCCAAAAGCCCTTTGCATGATTCTCTCTTCCTTATCACCGAGCTAAGGTTTGACTTGCTTTAATTTGACTGAAAACATAAAAAAATTCAAGTGTTGTTACGGTGCGTTGGGGCACCAATTTGGACAGTGCTGTATCCAAAGATCAGGGTGACTAAAGCTGGGAGGGAAGAAGGATTCATCTTCCCAGCTTCAACTCTGCTTTGTGGGCAGACCCCATCCCTTGAAAGTCCACGACACACCTCCTTTCCCAGCGTGGGAATAACTGCTTAGAGCACTCCATCCTGAAACTTGAGTCCAGCCTCAGGGGAAATTAACATTCCCAATTTTCTCATTAACGTGAAACATTCTTCTGCCAGCTCCACCAGAGCAGCACACAGTGCCATCTCTCAGAGGTCCAGCTGCAATATGCATCTCCAGATGTCGGGAGATAAGAACAGCCGGACCTGCTCAAAACAGCACCAGTGTCTGGTGCCAGTGTCACCGTACACCCACAGACACCAGAAGGAGAGGCAGAAGAACCCAGGACAGGCTGCTTCTTTAAGTGCTGGAACGTGGAGGTTTATATCTTCTGTAATGGCTTTTTTCTGTGTAACATCACTGGAGAACTTGGTTGCAGCAGTATCTTGGGGCAATGAATTCCCTAAGCTATGTATAAATTGCACACAAAAGTGTCTTTTTATCAGTTTCAGTTCTGTTGCCTTTCAAGTTTATTCAGTGTCCCTTTGAATGAGACACTGTTGTAATTGTCTAAAAAATAAATTTGATTGCCTGCTTGACCTTCTTTATGCCGTTTATTACAGTCATTTCATTTGCTATTCATTCTCTCCTGGGAAAAAACAGAGACAATATTGTCATTCTAGCCAGACTTGGAAAGATTTGTATTGCCAGTATCTAAGCCTTTGTTGTTTCCTTGTTTCACTTTGGATGTGGCACAAGCAGAACTTCACACCAGCTTCAAGGTGGGAGCCCACACTCAGCAATGGCAGTGTCAGCTTTGCCGCCATTTATGGCTTTTTTTAAAAAAACAAGTCATAGTTTCTTGCTCTTTTTTATCATCAGGAAAGGAATAGAGAGTAAAGCAGAGAGCACTGCAAAGATCCTGTACTGGTCCTGCACTGTGAGTGATGGTGCACATCTGCTCCCATTTCACAAGGTCCCACAGAAGATCTAGAGAAGATACAGAGAAGGGTAACACTGTGAGGGAAAAAGGTCTTGGAAGGCTTCTGTGCTTAAAATTGTTACACAGATGACCTGCAAAATTAGTTAGTGGTTTGCCAAGTCAGGAAGACTTGATCAGAAGAGACCAAATAGGCATAGATCAGTAACTCTTCTCCAGAGCCAGAGCTTGGACATAGGGACTGAAGCTGGGGTTCAGCAGGCTCAGCACAGCTGTGAGACACCAGCTTTCCCTCCCTCCACGGGCATTACCTTGCACTTGCTGATCCCAACATAATTCACCAGGGTAGTGTCCAGTTCCCTGTTTTGTTGGGTCTTCTGAAGGTCAGCAATGTCCAGAGCTGATTGTCCAACTTAACTATGGGATACCTGCAGAGTCAAATACTGACAAAGAACAGTCCTGCTCTGGCATCTCACTCTCTACTGAGTGTCAATCCCTTCTTCCACTTTTGAAGTCCACTTCTAAACAATGATGGATCTTTACCCATCGGTCCATCGCTGTAGGGCATCTTAGCCACCCATTTGATATACTTAAAGACTTCTGCTTGGAGGTGCCTTGTTTTCCTTCATGCTAACTGGTTTCCCTTGTATTTTTCAAAGGGTGTTGCTTGGTCCTGCTTTTGGACACTATGTTGACCTACCTGTTGGCACCAGGTTCAGCCTTGCTGGGTAGCCATTCTTAGCAGCACCCTTTGAGTAGTTTAAAGCTCAGTATGACCCTCCCCATCCCGTCACACAGACAATTGTGCATCCCAGCAGCCCTGATGCTGAGTTCTGCCACATTCGTCCCAGCTGCACCCACAACGACTTAAGAGTGTTCTTGTCATAAACGTGCTGAGCACAACGGTGTTATCGTGGCTGTGGTTTACTGAGTCGCTCACAAGCTATTTCCAAAGCCAACCCACTTCTGTTGTTTTGTTATTTTCCACCCAGACACAATATTTCTTCCTGGTCTTCGTTGGTAATGAATGGTATGAAATAGCAATGAATAACCAGGCTTCTGCAGGGGGGATATGGGATGGGACACAGTCCAGGACCTGCCGAAGCGCTTCCCCGATTATTCGAAGGGGTCGCTGTTCAATGACAGGCACAAAGCCCTTCCTCTACGCTGGATGCATTCTCCCTGCAGCACTGGGAGCTTTTGCCAGCCTGAGAAATGAGAGACTGGGACTCAAAAGAAGTAATCTTTTAAAATATAAATGGCCAAGCTGATTTACTTCCAAATACAGAACAACAAAAAAATTGCTGTTGGGCAGGGACCTCATTTGCCAAGTTTCAACAGAGCAAAATTTTACAGCAAAGTTATAACCACTTTAAATACCATTGTTGGTTTATAATGGAAAAGCTGGCAGTCTGTTAGCTAAGACTGCTCTTCCAAGTGATGCTTTACCATGATGCACATTCCACATATGTGATAAGTTGAAGATCCACGTGATAAATTTTGAATTGACGTGATAAACCACATAAAACAATCTTTAGCCACTTCCCCCATGATTTTCCCAGATCTAGGACATTTCCAGAATTTCCTCTGGTAGTTCACTCCCCTAAACCAGTCACCTCACTTCAAAAGCAGTCTGCCAAAGACACTTTTGTTGCCTCTCAAGGCTGTGAAATTCCCTTCCTAAATGAACCACAAGGAGAGGAGTAACAACAGTCCTGAACTGCCCAGAGCCTTAAGAAATTATGTCTGATAAGTAACAAAAAAAGAATACTTATATTATGGACAAGAGACCATACCCCAGGGAAACCAAATTTGAACATAGTATTGATGAATAAAGTCCTAATATTAGCAATAACAGAGGGACATTTCAATGTGTGTTACTGCTGGCTCCTCCTTGGAGGTGCTGGACATGTACACTAACTGAACCGGGTTTGCAGAAGAGAGCACAGATTTCGTTGTCAGTGTTAAATGACCCTTCTGAGGTGTCTGGAAAGTGTTAGACCTAGCCACTGTTTTCTGAAAAATCCCTTTGGGGGTTTTCACTTGGGGACCCCAGAACAAAGCCAGCCCCAGAGAGTCTCTTCAGCAAATCTTGGCCAGGACAACCAAATCCAACAGGGTGTGGGATGCTGAAAAAAGAAATCTGGTTATGTTCTCATGGACTAGCTTCAGCCCTCTTTTACATTGCTCCTCTGCTGTTTTTTTTTTATGTCCCTCTCACAAGCTAAGCCATGCACCAGCTTTGTAACAGGGAGCTGAGCTTGCAAGCGGTTTGGATGGAGCCTCCCATACCACCCAAGCATGAACAGGGTGAGGCAGGGCTCAAAGGGTGGCCCACAAGCACGATGAAGCTGATGAAGGAGAGCCACCAGCCCATTTCTTCTCCCCGGGGCCTGACCCTGGCCAGGTTGCAGCATGGAGCACGGGCATGTTTCAGAGATGCTGCTGGGGTGCAGCTTCTCACGGCCTCATTTGGGAAGTTCATAGGGAAGCCGGGAAAGCTGTTGCAAGCCTCGTGCTTAGTTTGCATTCATTTCCTTCCCAAACTCTCATTACCCAAAAGAGAAAGAGAGAGAGTGAGTGAGTGCATTCAAGTGGAAATGGTTGGAGTGCACTTAGAGGAATTTAGCCAAAAGGAAAAGGATAGATGATGGTGGCTTTTTTAATTTTTTTTATTCTCTCCCCTAAAAAAAATAAAAAATCCTCCAGAACTTAAAACTGTTTTAATCAGCTGAAAAACATACGTGGGCTTTACAGCTCTGAGACAGCTTGCACAGGCTCTGATAAATGCCTATCGCTCATTTGCATACGCTAACAGCTACACTTTAATCAGCCTCCTAATCCCTGATGATATTAATGAATTTTTTTTATGCTCTCTCTCTCTCTTCTCCCCCCTCCCCCCCCCTTTTTTTTTTAGTATCATGTTTGCTAATTCAAAACCGATCAGCGGCTTCTGTGTGCCTTTTTTTATGCAGGAAATAATGGGTGAGCTTGGTACTCCTGTTATCCTGCTCTCACAAATAATTAAGACTACAAAGGGTACAAATCAGTCTGAATGCACGGCACAAAGGCTCAAGCTATGCAAAGGTCTTTTTCTCTCTCTCTCTTCTCTCTCTCTTTCTCTCTTTTCATTTATTCTCATCTTCTGACAAGAGGTGGCTTAGAAAGATACTTAGCAAAGCAATGAACTGGTCACTCCCAAAAAGCAAGAATTTCCCAGCCATTTTAAATGCTCCTGATATACACATGGACTTTTTTTTTTTTTTTAAATGTTTGCTTGCTCCGTTATTTGGTGCATCCTGCTTTTGGGGGAGGAGGCTACCTTTGTTCTCGTGGTTCTGCTTTTCTCCTCGGGAGGGCTTGGCATGGGAGGATGCCACAGATTTTGAGGGTGGGAGACCTCGAAAGGTCTTTCCTTGCATATGTGGTCACAGGGGAAAGGAGCAGTGGGACAAATTAATCCATTTGGTGTGAAAAACTGTCTGCATGAGCCCAAATGCAGGAGAATTTATCCAGCTTCAGAGCAGATCAGAGGCTCTAGGTGTGTTCTGGTGTTAACCCAGGCTCCAGACTACCCAGAGACCTCAGAACTCCCAGTCTTGTGAATGCCTCCTGCTCTGGCCAAGGTCAACTGATATATCCAGCTGCTTCAGTTGTCCAGACCCTTCTGTGCAACCATGAAACTTCGAGGTGAAGTGAAGTTTGTGTGAGACCCACTGCAAGTCACCTCTACAACCCTACCAGAGTGACCGACCTCCAGGAGAACCTCCATATGGAACACCTTCTCACCTTGAAATTAAATCAGGTGTAAAACCTTCTGGATTTTACAGAGAGCATGGAACACATTGCTCCACAGACCAACAGGCAGCCAATGAAAGTGCTACAGACTGTAATTAATTTGGCCAGCCAAGGAAGACTCTCAGAAAGATACTTTCTCAATGCATTTGGTGACAAAGAGAGGGATCCAAGTAATGCCACTGGCCATAACATCCAAAACTACTACCATAAAAATTATGCACCATATGAGGTCGCACTGACACTGAAAGACAAAACAACAGCTGAACCTGAGTGGGTGACAAAATGAGACATACCGAACGCATACAGAAACTAAACGATTTGGTCAGCAGAAAATAGTCACTTTTGTTAAAGCAAGCAAAATAACAGTTTGAATAAACCAAAAAAACTCGGTGCAACATCTAAAGGACGCCTGCGGGCATGTCTGAAGTGTTCAGATCTAGACTTCCAAATTCAAGGGGATTTTCATGCTAGGAAGCTGGGTAAGTTTGATGGAAAAGATGCATACTTTTGCTCAATAATTCTTCTAGGGTATGCAAGCAAACATCTCTGCAGGGTAGGCTCAGCACTAACATATCATGCCCAGATCTCAGAGATGAGACTGAAATTCAAATGCAGATGATCTGATGTTTAGGATGGCCATGAGCATTGACAACACAAAAATGCTTATGTTCTCTAGTAGCGCTTTTGCAGTTAGTCAGGTGAGGGCAGATGAATTAGGGCAGGTAGAAGTATTCAACAGCAAAGGAGCTGGCCAGCTCCAGGAAAAGCTCAGACCATCTTTGAAAATCTCTGACCAGGAGGGGTTTTGGGAATTCATGAGAACATCAGTACTGGTTTTCCTGTGAATAATATTGGTACTGCAGCAATGACAGAAGGTTACTCACTGACCAAGACTCCTTGTGGAAGGCTTGGTACAAATGCTGAATATAAGTGATCTCTCCCTGAAAAGAGGTCCAGGTAAACAAATATCTTTTCTTCTCACAGTGAGGGGACACTGCTCAATGTTCCTTGCAGACAGTCAAAAACAACTCAAAGATAGCTGAAAATGGAATAAGGTTTGGTGTAAGGAGAAACTGTCAGAGAAGCATCAACACTGGAACATTCTGAGACTAACAGGGAGCTTAAGACCCAAGCTGATGCAAGGTCATTTTGGTCAAGGCTGTCTTGCAAGATGATATCTGATATCTGAGCCACTGGCTAAAACATGCCAAAAGCTATGCTTGCACTCAAAGTGGAATACTGGCAATTGTTTTAGATCATGAGTATTTTCATGAATATGTTTATGGGAAGAATTCAATCAAGGTAGAAAGAGACCATAAAGCACTAGGAGCCGTAGAGCAAAATCCATTGTACAATGAGCCACCTGGACTTCAGAAAAAGGTAATGAAATTGCAAAAGTACTCATTAAATGTGAAATACAGGCCCAGTAAGGAGCTTAGCAGATATGCCTTCAAGAACACCTATAAATAATGAAAGCAATGAACTGCAGGAAGAGGAGTTTGAAGTAAATATGAGTCAAGTACTGCCCATGTCTGAAATGAAATTTGACAAGTTCAAACAAGTAACACAAAATGACCCAAGTTGACAACAGTTTGGGGAAAGTAATTCTACATGGATGACCAAAGAAAATATCAAGCCAGTGCTGAGCATAAAAACTTATTGGGATTAGAGATATGAAATTGCTCCAATTGCACAAAGAACATCCTATCATAATACAATATCAGCACGAGGTCAGAAATGCAAAGTGTTTTTCAGAGACAGAAACCTACTGTGGAGAGAAAAGAGCTGTGAGGGCCCCAGATCTGGATGCCACCATCAAAAGGAAATCTGGTGTCTTCAATATAGATGGGAGCCAGGCTGATGCAAAAAACTCTCTGACGTGACCTGAGGATGCGAGTAGAGTGGATCCACATTTGGTCTATGTCTCTGTGATGGTAAATATGAAGTCTCAGCCAAGATCCTCAGGTCCATCTTCAGCTGGCATGTGACTGACCAAGAAACACATTGCAGACCTCTGTTTTCTGCTTTTGGGATTGCAGGTGACTCAAAACGAAGCACAAACTCATGTTCTAGTGACATGAGAGGCAAGGTGTTTATTGATATCATCAGGAGCAAGACAGTGCACTCAAGTGCCCAAAATACACAAAGGATCTCCTCGTTGTGGATAAATGCTTTCAGCACGGGTAAACTCAGTGGAGAAGAGGAATTGTCCCCCAATAAGGACAAAGAACTAAAAGGAAACCCCAAAATTCCATCACGTGGGAAGGAGATGTTAAATGCACAACCTGCTTGTCTGCGTATTTCTGGATTTACTTCCATACATTGCTAAGGACATTCAGCCCGTGCTTTCAGAGCTGCTCTGCTCATGAAAAGGAATCCTGACGGCAATTGGGACCTCTTGGTGTTGTCGCCTTCCTTTGAAAATCTAGCCCTATCACAGCTCCTGTAGATGTTTCCACTGTTGACAGATTTACTCTGGTGTCAAAATTAATTAGAGCCAAGAAGAGTTATTC
>VFFE01007075.1:311495-408995 GCA_008921705.1 Burhinus oedicnemus | reverse complement strand
TAGCCTGTTGTAATCAAACATACACCACCATTTTCATGCATTAACTTCTCTCTGAAATATCTCAGATAGGAACTGGGGCCAGGAACTTTAAACGGTGCTGTTTGAAACAAGCAAATATAGCCAGATCTTAAGTTGATGTAAATTAGAGTAACTTCACCAAAGTCAAAAATAAGCCACAAGCCCATATGCATTGAAGGTTTTCCCCATACTCAACCATACCAGTGATCAGGAAACTTTCAAACATCCTGCAGCTACCTACCAGCATAAATCTCCGTACAGATAGTGCTGTAGGTAGGATTATGCACATAAACAGCATGAAGACTAGACAAATTAATGCTCTAAAGAATTAGAGGTGCTCATAAAACTTTATTTCATCTCCCCTCCTCGTATACCTGATGCCCCTGATCCAAACTGTGTTTTCCAGAGGATCCTTGCCTCACCCAGGGCATGCAACAGTGGTCCTTCCATCAGTAGATCTCCAATATTCTCCTGAGTTCTAGCTGCATCACAGGTGGTCCCAAGCCTCTGTGCCTGTACAGTGTTCAAGCCCCGCACTGACTACAAAACCAGTTCTTTCCAGTGAGGTGTTTGTGTTTGCAGAGCTGAACAAAAACAAAGCACCTAAACAGAGTATTCTAGCTGGAAACAATTTTTGACATTACAGCCAAAATATCTCAGCAAATCTGATATTTGATGGACTTTGGGAAATAAAAGACTTGGAGGGAAGCTTTCCCCAGCTTTAGCTGGAAGCCTTGGAGCCAGGTGAAAAATGATGCTTCTAATGATGGTTCCCCAAAGTAGTTCCTAATCCTAGGGCTCTCACCTAAACCCCCTTTTGATCTCAGGTGAGGAAGAGACATGGGCACACAGGGCTACAGCCTGGTCCTGCAGACTCTCCAGTCTGGATAAGCAGAATGGAAGGTGTGAGACCTGCCAAGGATTTACCCACCTCACTCTACGGACAGCCACCCTTTCCCCATCCATCTTCCTTGTATGATCTATTCTGTACAACACATCGACCTCCGCCCATCATGGCAGAAACCCCTTGTCCCCATGCAATCAGTGCATGTGTGATTGCCTTCCTATTGCATGAGCCAGCTGGAGAAACACGTCGGGTATAGGAAATCCAAGCTGCGTAATCCAACCACATAAGGGGCAGCTAACCTGCCCTGGGAAGGAGGAAACCCTGCTTCCTTCCTGAAGCCCTGCACTGTGCAAAATCCAGACAAACTTCAGGGCAAACCTTCTCCTCTTCTCATGTTGACAGCAGATCTGCAGAGCCATCTGACTTGGCCAAAACCAGGAAGGGAAGTCTGAAGACAAAAAACAAAGCCCAGATCTGTTACAAAGCCAAGTTTCAAGTCCCTACAAAAATAAAAACAAAGCGTGAAAGTGCCAGACCTTCTCAACAATGGGGGTATCAGGATTTTTCCTCTTAAATAACTCTGAAACAATGCCTTTTCCCTGTATCACACTCTTGGATCTGGTTAAACTATATTTTACTCCTGCTTTCTCACACACACACATATTCATTTTCACAAAGACCAGCCCGAGCCAACGGCCTGCAACTGAAAATTTCAGCCTGAACAGTTATGTGTTGGCAAGGATATAGCATTGGAAAAGAGAATCTTTTAATGGGAAATGTCTGGCAACCTTAATTATAGGCACCACTGCCAGCTCCACCAATAATTATAGCTTAGTTTCAGAATGATCCATGTGCTAACAAATATATTTAATGACAAGAGCATTTGCCAGTGATATTCACCAGGAAAGACTTCCAGCTGGCTAGGAGGCAGAGCCAGGAGATGCAGAGATGACCTTACGTTGTCTGTTTGCCTTCAGGTACGGATCTTCTTCTGCCTGGGCCAGAGGTGAGCCACTCCACTGAGTATTTTAGATGAGCCTCAGGGCTGCTTTGGTTTCCTTCCATCTCTAGCCTCCCCCGGGCAGAGGGACAGCTATATCTTGATCTTACATGTAAGAGGATACCATAGTCCCCTGTGACCACCAGCGGGTGAGTCTCTTCCTCTTTACGTAGCCTGCACTGAATACAGAAAGGATAAACGAGACAGTCTCTCTCTGCTCCAGAGTTCCCCGGTGGAGCCAGGCAGCTTTACAACACGGGTACCTCCAGCGCAAAAAATTGTCCACCCATTTACAAATTTCAACAGCCCCATCAAAAACTTTGCTACTGTCTGCATGTGTGTGCAGAGTTAATTCTCTTCATGGTTGCTAACATGGGGCTGTGGTGTGGATTTGTGCTGGAAACAGTGTTGATAATACAAGTGATAACCCCTTCTCTTGATCTGCTGGCCATGGCAACACGCTGGGACCAGCAGCCACTCTCCACTGTGCCTTGTAAACACAACTGTGACCTAGGACCAGACCTGTATGTCAGGCAATCGCCCCCTGTGCAAGACTAGCAGGCAACTGTATCCTGCTACAGTTCCTAATTCTATCACAACATTAGTATTAAAAAAAAAAAAAAAAATTAAAAAAGAGAGAAAGAAAGCCTTTGATAACTATAGTAACATTCATAACACATTCAGAAAGTAGTGAGAAGTAGGAAAACTAGTGTTTTGAAAATGGCTATAATTTAAGAGAAAAAAGAAAATAGTTTCTCTATGCTGTCCACACCTATGGTTTAGAAACCAGCCAGTCAATAACAAAGTTTAACAGCGGTTAGCAATTCACTACTCAAAACGGAGCATTTGTCCTTTTGAAAGTTTCCCATCTTCACTTGGATTTGGGGGAAAATTTTTTTTTTTTCAAACTTTCAATGAGTCATTTTCTTCATCTTTTCTGCTTTCTTCTACTTCTTTCCCACCCTCCACACCTCCAGCCCCAGCTTAGTGCAATGATACCAGCCCAGGAAGACATCCCTGCAGATAGCATTTTCCATGAAAAAAGGAGAAATCAGTTTTTGGCAAAAAACCCTTCTTTCTCAACATTTTGTTGTTTCCAGAGTTTTAACCAGCTCTAAGATCATCAACCCAGGACCACTATGGAGGAGAGAAATGACAATATGAAACCAAACACGTCAGGCAGGTTCATGTTTCCCATAGAAATCCATACTTGCCCAGAGGGCAATATCCTCCCAACCCCTAATATTCAGAAACTGGTCTTTCCCTTGAAGCACAAGGATTCATACCCTTTCCAAAAGTTATTGGTGTTGGGTTTTAATCCTGGCTTTTGCAGTTTCAGTGGTTCTTATTATTTATATTAATGGACAATCCTGACTAATTGACACCCACTACCGTGTCAATGGGATTTCAGGCAAGAGGCCACGGGTTATGTATTCCCAAACAAGCGTTCCAGTATTGGGGAGCTGGGGCAAAGTACATTTCACAGGCACCTGGTATTGGGGAGCTGGGGCAAAGTACATTTCACAGGCACCTGGTCACCCACACCAAAGGTTGAGAACAAGCTCCAAGCTGATCTCCGGTGACAGCCTGTGTTGCACACACACCTCTCTGCCCATCCAGCTCTGGGACGGCCCCAGCACAAGACAAAGGGTTATGAGATACCTGAAATCAAGTTAGTACCTCATCCATGAATTGAAGCTTTCTCAGATACAATGCTGCACAGATAAACATTATTTCTAGATTTCAGCTAATATTCTAATACTATTTAAAACCCAAATGTTCTTATTCTCCCTTTTCTTGAAGATATTAGCAACTCTTTTGTCCTTAATTCCACTTTAATAACATCCTTGTTTTAGAATTTCCATGGGTTTTAAATACCGTCTTTAGCGTTTTAAGCCAGTCTCCAACATTTGGCAAAGTTTTTGAGTTTCTGTCAAATCCAAGGAGGTGCTGGCAGGCTGGCCTGGGAGTCTTGTAGACTCAGAAACAAGGATGAGATTCGCGCTCTCTCGCTCTCCCCATCCATCACAACTGGAAATGGGTGTCCCATCGTTCATCCCAGGGAAGTCTATGGCAGGCAGCTGTGACACTGGTTATGGAGCTTTGCAGAAATTAGTGTGTTTTGGGCACAAATTAGTTAAGCAGGGCTGCAACAACCTGTTCAGGGTATTTGGCACCTGGAGGCCACTGGAGTTTCTTTCTGGTTGCCCACCTCAGCAGCTGGCAAAGGCAGCTCAGCAAGGGGATAAAGGGGATGCGAGCAGGGCTTGCTTGCCTGTTGAGAGACGCAGAGGACTTAAGGGAGGAATCCTCTTCTAGAAGCACTGGGGAGACTGGATCAGTATGGGGGAGGCCAAAGGAGGTGCCCAAATGCCCCCAGAGAGGTGTCACAGGATGCTCAGGAGAGCTCAATATATCAATACAGCATTTCAGAGGCAGGAATTTACTTCCTGGGAAGGGTGTAAGCTTTTTTCCCTGCCTGTGGACCTGTGCTGCAGAAGATGTCTCTGCAAGGACTCAGAGGTGTTCCTTGATATGCAGCTGAAGCCACTGTCACAACACATAGCGCTTGCACTGAACCTATCTCGGGCACTGAGACTCACCCACCCTTTCTTAATCTGTAACAGCAGTTGGGGCCTCAAAGGCTCCAACCCACTGCCCACCATCCAGGTACCTGGTGATGATCTATCAGAGGTCTCGCATCAGGACAAAAATCTCTGAAGCATCCTCAGGGAGAATTCTGACTGTAATCCGGGCTCCTTGTTGTCCTATTCCCAGCTTGCATGATGCTGTGATATGTAAATCAAACGAAAAATGGCCCTGGTTTCCAGGCACACTTTAAATTTAGTATCTCAGAAGCATTGCATTTAGGCTTAATAAAAGTTATGATGCATTGATTAAATACCAGCTGAGGGCTGAAAGAGTGCTCTCTGAGCTTTATAAGGCTGCAGGCAATAAATTGTTTTGCCACCTAATTGTTCTGTCTGACTGGGATCTCCCAAACAGAACACAATGCATATTGGTCACAATACTGGGGGAGGAGGACCCTGGCCTTTTTAAACTTTATCATAGCTCTGTGTTTGTAAGGCAGGCAGAGGGGCTTTGGCCCAATCCCACTTCTGCCCGCGCCACAAAGCACAGACCTACTTCTGCCTGGGTCTGCCAGGGCCTCAGCATACACACTGCAGAGCCACCACCTCCTGTGTCTATCTAACTTTCCTGGGAGATTCATGTAGCCCATGAATTTCTCACCCTGAGCCAAAAAAGCTCCCCCAGCAGGCCAAATTCATGCCCCGTGTGCGAGATGTATATACCATCCCACCAGCTTCCTGAGAGGACACAATAGCCCTTCTCTACTGCAAGGCCAAGGAGAATGGGCTTGGAACTAGATGATCTTTAAGGTCTCTTCCAACCTAAACCATTCTATGATTCTATGATCTAGAAGCACATACTCTCCTCTCTAATCTACATGGATCATTATATTACTTGCCATATGGGGTTAGCCTTCTCTCTCAGCCCAAAGCAAGAGTAGGTTGGCTTCAACTTGGAAGGCTTGAGGAGCTCAGCATGGCCACTGGCTCTCGGTGGGCTCAAGGCAGCTCCCAACTCATGCCCAGGGGCCAGCAGCTCTTTTATGGGTGAATTACATCTGTGCATAGTGGGTCTGATTCTACAGAGGACAGGTGGAACAAACCTCTCCCAAAGCCCTAACTCAGAGATGAGGAAGGGTGAGCATCCTCACACATTGACATTACACCTTTAACTCAACCAGGGGCTTTCTTGGAAAAGAGGAAGCTGCAGAAGAGGAAAATCCATGTGTTACTATTCCTGTAACCAGTCATGGTTACCAAAATAGCTTTCTGTACTCACTCACAATCCAAACCTGTCTGCTTCAGACCTCGGGGAGAATGCTTCATTATGTGCTGATCATGTTCAGCAAGGGAAGAAAAACCTCTTAAGGAAAATGCTTAGAATAAAACTTGAAGACACTGGAGGACAGGTCTCAGACCCAACTCAGACTCACTCTGTGACCTTGGGCAAGTCATTTAATTCTTCTGTGTCCACATTTTCCTCCAAGGGACCAGCTGCTATCTTGAAATACATTCATGGGGTGCATACGAGTTGTTGGAGTCTTTTTCTGCATCTGTACACCACCTAAAACAATGCAGACTCAATCTGTTATTCCTGTCATCTGAAAAACAATTCATTCTGGTTGTGCAAGATGATAGAAAGAGCTCTTTAAAAAGGGATACAAAGGGCTGATTCATCTTGAATTAACCAATCTTTTCTTTATTTTAATGCAGATGTAATCCACTCATTGTTCCATGGAAGAAATCTGCTGCACGCTGGTGAGTGCCAACCTCAGCTCTCAGAAAGTACATTAGAATTTTTACCTGTCCATGGGGAATACATCTCCAGGCACATGCCTCTGGCCTCTTTGCTGGTTGGTACGGGGCACCCCAGCAAGAAAGGGCATCTTTGCTTGGGGAGCTTTCAGGATCAGCCCGTGAATAATGAACCAACAGTAAAGACAAGTGTTCTTCCCATCTTATTTTTTCAGAGCTGGGAGCAGCAAGAGGGAAGAAGGGAATTTATTTGGGTTTTAACACCCTGTAATAGCTTCAACATTCCACATATTTCCAGATTCAAGCATATGGGAGTCTTTATCCATCGACTGCCAATTCATTCAATCCCAAGCATACCAAATTAAAACAATGACAAAAAATACCATCCTACAATCACACAAAATACTAGCCTGAACTGTGAAGTCCACGCTAGCAAGGGTGAAACGTGTAAAGTGATCCAGAGCTGGGTGTCAAGCTCTCCCACAATAGAATTCAAAATAATTGTGCTGTTTGACAGGTAGTAAAATTCATGGTGGTCTATTAAATCAATGGCAATTTAATGTGGAACACTGCAGATTAAAAAAAAAAAAGCCAGAGAGTTCACAAAGGGAGGCCATTGGCAAGAATCCCTTTGGAGCCCCTAATAGGTTTGATTTGTGGCAAGAAAGGCTGATATATGCAAGACAGAACAGACAGAGGGGAAGACAAGAAAGGAAGAGAGAAGCAGGAAGAGGAAAAACAAAATAAACGTAAAAGAGGAGACAAGTGAGGGGGAAATGGGAATGAAAGACTTGTAAAGAAAGTACTAACAGGTTTTGATTTTATATATATATATGCCTCGATCTTACCACCTTTCATGTGTTGTTGCACAGGCAAGAGTTCCTTATGCCAGCTTGTGGACACAGTCTGCCCTGGCTGCCAGGAAGAGACCTATTGATCAAGTTCAGAAAGCAAAATCTGCTTTTATTATCTTAAGAGGTATTCATCCCAAATGAAGGACACCCCTCCAATTTTATACAAAGAACTTAAAACACTTGTCTCAAAGCCAGCATGTCAGGCTGAGGCATGATGAGTATAGAACTGACATTGGAAGAGTATGGCTTTCCCTGGCTGGACATATTATCTTCTCCTGGCTGGAGACAGATATGGATAAAGTTTTAAATCTTTATTATCTGGAGATGGATAAAGTTTTAAATCCAGTAAGTAACCAAGGTTCTTGGTGTTCATAGTCTCAGGGCCAGTCAAGGATTACAGCCCACTTGTGTCATATACATTTTACAATGCTATGGGGGCATCTTTCACCCAGGAATTCTGGTGGGGCTGGGATCTGGGAAATAACTGTGCATTAATTCCAGTATCTTCATGAGATTATGCTTACTGGTTTCAGGGAGGCGGCTCTGCCGAAGGTGTTTGCAAAGAGCAGCGCAGGTTTGTGTCTGAATACATTACACCCAAATGAGTGGGAGCCAAGGTTGGAGAATGCTGCGCCGGCCATGAGGGTCATGGAGGTTTCACCTCCCAGGTATGGCAATAGAAGGAGTTCCACCTTCTTAAGACACCTGGATCCTGTTCCATAGCAGTGGTTGAACTAGAGCAAACCTTTCAGAACGCCATTTAGTTGCGAATTAATAGGCAAGGAGTCATGACGGATTCACTGCTCTTCATGAGAGGCTGTTCCAGCAGTTAATTGCTCTCACTGTCAGCATCTTATTTTCCTTTGGAATTTATCACACTTAAGTCCAATCAAGTGCTCGCCTTATGAGCACTCTGTTATAAGAGTTTGGTGAGAAGTGATGGGTCTATTAGAGCAAGGATTCCTTTAGTACCAGATGCAGGTGTTGACATTGAGATACCAGTCAAATTACCCTCTAAAGCTCTCTTTGGTAGCCTGACTACGCTGATTGCTATGTCTCTGGTGTAAGCGTTTGCTGAACCTCCAGCTTTCTGATCCACTCATGCCCCCCAACCTTCCCCCCCACCTCAGAGTGTGAAGACCAGAACTGAATGCTGCCTTTCAATTATGATCTTCCAGGCTCCATTAGCGGAGGTAATATCGCATATTTGCTGCAAATCAGTACAACAGGTGTCACGAAACCCTCCATGCCTCGGGACAACAAAAGGAAGGACACATTCAGCTGCTTGTTTACAGTAACACAAAAAATTCTTCAAATTCACTGCTTCCCAGGATATATCTAAATTACAGCCTCCTATAGCCCATCAGTGCTTCCTAAATCTTTTGTTTCTAAATATTTGACCTTGCATTCGGTGGCATTGAAATGTGTGTTATTTGATTTGTGTCAGCTTACCAGATCCAGATTCAGATAGCTGTGCCAGTAATCTCTCTGCACCTCTGCTTGTCATACCATCAATCCCGATTGTCTACAAAATCTAATTTTTTTCCATGCTATCTATGAAAAAAAATAAATTCAAAGACCACGACCCAAACATACTGCACTGAAACGATACCTAGCCATTGGTTACAGCACATTGCTACTTACCATTTTGGAAATATCCATGCATTTTATCACTTCATGTGGCCTAGATTAATTTCATAAAATGTTTTTTTTCTCTCCAACTGGAAAGGTCTGCAGCAGTAACTGAGCAGGTCCCAGCATTCCCATTCAAAGGTTTCTTTCTTTTTTCTTAACTGAAATTTACAATTTCACTGAACAGTTTTTATGGGAGACGTTTTTTCCCCCACAGCAATACTTCCTTTTTGTTAAAAATTCCTGCTATTCTATAATAAAAGCTTTGAGGTAGAATTTTTATTACACCAACAGAGATGATTGGACAAGCAAAAGATCTCATTGTCTCCTACCAGCCTGACTATTGCAAGTATGAGAACACTGTAAATGTATTACATCTCTATTGTTAGCAACAAGTTTATCTTTGTCCTGTCAAATAAAACTTATATCCTTTTAGCTCCATTCACGTTCTGCTGAAAGCTGAAAATCTTGTTTCACTGAAGTTTTCAGCATTTCAAAATCTGTTCTAACTCTGCCTCAGAACAAGCTCCACCCTTGTTGAGTTAAATCCTCAAAGAAAAACAATTTCTCAATGTTTTTTCCTAACATATGAAAAATACTTGATGTTTCACTTTGTCCTTAAACCTTGAAATTCTGCTCTCTATTTTCATGCAATTAATAGAAAAGCAGTAATAGTGTCACATATTTTTTCCATCATCAGAAAGCTCAGTGGAATTTTTTTTCCTCAGTTTAGCGCGTAGCTCCAGAACAGCCCACTCAATCATACCTGTTTATCAAAGACTCTTCATTTCAAGAGTCATCAAGCATTTTAGTCTCAGAGTTCATCCACTTGACACAAATTGGGCCAGCTCTCACATTTCCCTTGGTCAGAAAGAATGCAGAAACTGAGGTTATAAAAAGAGCCATTTTCCCAGAGGAATAAACCCCACCACATGTTAATTATGCCATCATCTAGTAAGTTGTGAATTACGCTGTCCCATGCTGGGCTTCGTGATGGGACATGGTGGGTCACGTCGCCATTGCTGACAGGCACTAGGAGAGATGAGGGAGGCTCTCATGGCCAGCTGCAAGGGGAGAATAGATGGAGAGAGATGTTTTAGAGATAAATTTTTGCCACTAAAACCCTCTCAGTGAAAACATGACCTAGTGCAAGCTAAAAGCCAAACAAAAGGCCCTGGTGGCTTGTAGGATTCTGCTCTTTCCCCTAGGGCACTCACAAGGCACAGGGCAGCCTGACCACAGCTGGGCAGAGGTTAATTATGACCAGTGTCACTTGTTGGCTGATTGGTGCCGACATTTTGGTAAAGGTGTAGCCCAGCAACAGTGCACCCCGTGCCATCAAAGCTGAGCCCAACCATGGCCTTTCGGTCATGTCCACAGTATAAAATTGAAGCAGCAACAATAAATCCCATCCAACCCTAATAATCCCAGCAAAATGCAAATTTCCACCCCCTTAGGACCAATGTTATTGTGGGGGCTGGTATACAATGAGTTTCAGGAGAAAAATAAAACCAGCAGGACACAACTGTCCACCTTTGTAGAGCAGGTTTCCCCGCCACGTCTAATTGATGGTGGTGGGATACTGCAGCACCCTCTCCCCATGGTAGGACACAAGGAGCCCGCAACAGTCACAGGTTGCCAGCAGATATCTTGCCCCTATGGGTGAGAGAAAATGGCAGCCAGCCCACAGCTGAGGGGAAGCCCACAAGCACCAAGGCAACCTGATGCCATGGAGGAGGCCGTTGCAGCCTAGCTGCTATGGAGGAGGCTCTGGAAACAACCATCCTGGCTCCAGTGGAAGAGAAAGGCTGGAAGACATCCCACGCTTCTTGTTTTCTGTCCTTAAAAGCATATATTGCTTGAGTTAGCAGAGAGGCTGGTGTCAGACATGGTCCTTCTGGCCCAAAACCAGAAGACTGGGACAACCAAAAGTTTGTCCTCTTTTCTGCGATAACCACAGAAAAAGCAACAAAGAGGAGGAAGATTTCTATGTACTTCATCGAAGAGGCAAAGTCAGCAGCTGAAGGAGTAAAGTGCCAGCTGGACGCAAATCATGGAGCTGCACAACAGTGTGAGCAAAGGCACTTAATTTGAAGGTGACGAAGCGTACTCTCATTGCCAGTCTTGAAATAAAACCCGGTGACAAATCATTTAGCTTGTTCCATGCACACGCTCTCAGCACGGGATCTCCAAAGAGACACGTAGTTTGGTTTCGAGTACCGCATACTGCAATTTCTAAGAAAAAGTGGTCTGCAAGACTTTGTTTTAGATTTCTGCTGAAAGCAGCCACCATGCTTCAAATTTGTATGACCCTTCTTTTCTGCATTCCTTACAGATGAACCTTAAATCCTTTAAAAATCATAACTAGCTTACCTGCGGATGTAACTCCAAGAAGGTCTCAGCCCAGAAGATGCTCTGTCCTTCCACAAACCTCCCGCCTATACGTTCAAAACATCAGAAATCCTATCAAATCCACACTCCACTTCTGCCCAAGGGCTGTCAGGATTTGACAGCTCATGTAACTCTGAGTTCACTTCTTCACCTCTCATTTCTTCTCAATCTGAAGTACAAACCTTGAAGTCCTTCAGCTGAGGTTCCTTGTTTCCCTCACTTTACAGGTTTGCAACACTCACTGCATGAAAAGTTATTTAAGATTCAACATTACTCCCAAATTGAGATATTTGCAATAAATACACTTGGAATACATTACCTGGCTTTCTCAAAAACACCTGTCTGCTCCGATTTCCTTTGACCACCAATGGAAACAGAAATCTAGAGTTTCTAACTTGTCAAAAAGAAAGTTTAGGAACATTTTAAGAGCGGAGTTTTTCTCCTGCAATTATTCAATCAGGACATCACAAATAAGAAAATACAGATGGATAGAAAAAAGATGTAAAATATTTTTAGGTTTAATAAGTGGATGTAGAATGAGGATTTGCCTAGCATTTTATACTCCTAAAAATCAGTGGAATAACCACCACAGAGAAGCATATATGGATCAAGGCATTAAAGATAACTAGATACGAACCAAACAGCTGTAGTAATTGAGTGAGTCATTGTGTGTGAAGAGTCACTTGGGGATTACACATTAGGAGTGTACCATACCACCCCTGAACTAAAGCACAAATGTAACTATTCAAGGAATTTTGAAGAGACTTAACACTCTGGATTATAAAGTACTTCTACTTTTGTCTTTTTGTTTTTAAACACATTTTCAGGCAGGCTTAATTATATCATGTTTAAAAGTCAGCCAAGTCTTGAAGTTACATTCTACAACAAAAAATTAGGAGTTTAGTAAATGAATGTGTGTGCTGTCCTTTGGCTCCCACTGCAAAGAATTACTTTGGTTTAAACACTGCTGTTGTCAGCTGAGAATCTGTCATTTGCTAGTGGTGTCCTTTAGCCACCCATAAAACACAATTCATACAATAAACCCAGGTATTGCAGTGGTAATTAAAATCCAAAAGCAATTAGCCTTTTGTTTATTTCACTTGGGAATCTGACTAAAACCTAAATGAGAAAACCAAAAAAGAATAAAAAAAGGAAAAGAAAAATCTCCAGCTTAGGCATAGTCCCAGATGTCTGAATGATGTCCTAATTAAGCTGTTCTACAGCATCACAACATAAACCAGCCCACATATATATGTATATATGTACGTGTGTGCACTTTATTATGTGCTGTACAGTCCTGACAGCCTCAACAATTCATTTCCAAGATCTGAGCAGGTGGTGTTTAAGGACTGGAGAGCTGGGCAGAAAAGGCAAGCAACCTTCCTAAAGCTTTCCTAGAAGTGACCTGGGAACAAGTGCCTTCATCTGTGAGGCTGCAAAAGGTCTGGAAGCTACCTTCAAGGCAGATCCTTGGAAGATGGCTGCTTCAGGGTGTTCAGGCTAGAGGGAGGCAGCTGGGTTCTGCAGGAGGAGGCGATGGCCAAGTGCTGGGTCCTGCACTTGTGTCACAACAACCCCAGGCAATGCTACAGGCTTGGGGAGGAGTGGCTGGAAAGCTGCCTGGCAGAAAAGGACCTGGGCGTGTTGGTCGACAGCCAGCTGAATATGAGCCAGCAGTGTGCCCAGGTGGCCAAGAAGGCCAGTAACATTCTGGCCTGTATCAGCAATAGTGTGGCCAGCAGGACTAGGGCAGTGATCGTCCGCCTGTACTGGGCACTGGTGAGGCCACACTTTGAATACTCTGTTCAGTTTTGGGCCCGTCAGTCTAAGAAAGACATTGAGGTGCTGGAGTGTGTCCAGAGAAGGGCAATGAAGCTGGTGAGGGGTCTGGAGCACAAGTCTCCTGAGGAGCGGCTGAGGGAACTGGGGTTGTTCAGCCTGGAGAAAAGGAGGCTGAGGAGAGACCTTCTCGCTCTCTACAACTACCTGAAAGGAGGTTGTAGTGAGGTGGGGGTTGGTCTCTTCTCCCAAGTAACAAGTGCTAGGACAAGAGGAAACGGCCTCAAGTTTTTGGATATTAGGAAAAATTTCTTCACTGAAAGGTTTATCAAACATTGGAACAGGCTTCCCAGGGAAGTGGTGGAATCACTATCCCTGGAGGTATTTAAAAGACAGGTAGACGTGGTGCTGAGGGACATGGTTTAGTGGTGGTTTTGGCAGTGTTAGGTTAATGGTTGGACTCGACGATCTTAAAGGTCCCTTCCAACCTGGGTGATTCTCTGATTCTAAGATATCACACACTACCTTCACCACTTGCAGCTCAAACCTGAATCTGCCAAAGAGCTTCTCAGTTGCTGAGGTTTCTGCCTTCTGACCCACGCAGTGAAACACTGCAAATCATTTCTCCAGACCCTCAGAGGTGATCCCATCAACAAAGTTTCCATCTACTCCAGCAGAGGGCTGATTTCACCATTCTGGAGCATTTTAACGGTGAGGCTGACCAGGTTCTTAGCAGGAGTTAGAAACATCCAGGATTAGGTTCTGGGCCTGGGTGCAGTGCCCAAACAGCAGTTAGACAGGAGAAGGACTGTTCTCCAAGACCAGAACTGCAGCTGTGGAGAAACACAGGTCTTGGAGCAGAAAAAAAGGGAAATGAATTATTTCTGAAGGACACCAGGCCAAGAAAACCCCTCTGGAAATGCTGTACTCAACTTCAGACACTAGCTAAATAATACCTTGATGATATCAGCTGCTTGACTATAGTCTAGTATTCAGTAGAATCACTTGCAGTACTCAGGAATATGCATAAAAATAACAACTGCATAAAGCACCTTCACCCAACCTCTTCCTTGTGCATTATTAATATAGCCCCCTCCCCCCAGATTTGCATACCTGCATAGTCTACATGTGTGTATCCACGAATTTACCTGCAAATGCCTCTAGGGAAACGGAAGGATCACTGTTTGCTGTCATTTATCATGTTGCAAATCTGAGCTATGAGCGTGGAGTAACACCTGATTCTAGCAGTGCAAAAAGGGAAGAAAACTGAGGATTCTTAACCCTAATAGAAGTGTTCAGAAAGTATATTTAAATAGAGTTAAATTGCATTTTATAAATTAGATTTCTTGGTAAAGGGAACATGTTCAGCTTTACATCGGTATTTCAGGACTTACGGGTGCTGAGCAAGGAAGGTGGTAAACCAGTTCTCGCATGGGAGAGGTGGAGAGCTCTCTTGTTCCTGTTATAGCTGAAACGCAAAGGCAGGGAGGTGAACCATTAGATGTTGTTTAACTGAACTTAGCTGGTTAAAACACATTCCTGTCCTAACTAGTCACTAACAGTCCCTTTTAAAGGAACTGCCTCCCCAGGCAGCAATTTGTTATACATTACTTGGATGCCGGATCTGACTGAGAACATAGAATCGTAGAACAGTTTAGCTTGGAAGGGACCTTAAAGATTATCTAGTTCTAACGCCCCTGCCATGGGCAAGGACATGTCCCACTAGACCTGGTTGCTCAAAGCCCCATCCAACCCGGCCTTGAACACCTCCAGGGATGGGGCCTCCACAGCTTCTCTGAGCAACCTGGGCCAGTGTCTCACCACCCTCACAGTAAAGAATTTCTTCCTAATCTCTAATGTAAATCTCCTCTCTTCCACTTTGAAGCCACTACCCCTCGTTCATGCCCTTGTACAAAGTCCCTCTCCAGCTTTCTTATAGGTCCCTTTCAGACACTGGAAAGCTGCTCTAAGGTCTCCCCGGAGCCTTCTCTTCTCCAGGCTGAACAACCCCAATTCTCTCAGCCTGTCCTCACAGCAGAGGTGTTCCAGCCCTCGGATCATCTTTGTGGCCTCCTCTGGACTCGCTCCAACAGGTCCATGTCCTTCTTATGTTGGGGGCCCCAGAGCTGAACACAGTATTCCAGGTGGGGTCTCACCAGAGCAGAGTAGAGGGGCAGAATCCCCTCCCTCGCTCTGCTGGCCACATTTCTTTTGATGCAGCCCAGGATACACATGAACACATACACCCAAGCCCAGTGCCACACGTGCCATACCAGTACATGGTGGTACTGTCAAATACTCCACTTGTGTGGTGCTGCTTTGCAGAGCAGACACTGCTGACAAAAAAACACATTGTGTTATCAGCTCAAAGCCACTAGCAGATGCACCAGCCATGCCTTTGTCGCTTCTGCTCCAGATCTCCTTTATCTATACCATCTGATATTTTGGACGCTTTTCTTATTTCCCTCCTCTTAAAGGAAAGCAGACCCAGATGCTGTCCAGCTGCATTGTTTTCCCCAGCCTCTACAATTGTTTTTATGAGCTGTCTCTGAACTTTCTATTTCCCACCATCTTCTGCCTGCAGCAAGGCATCCAAACTGACAACTGCATATCAGAGTGGGAGCATCACTGTGGCTTCTCTAAGAGTAGTTTAATCTTTTAATGAAGTCTTTAGCAGAGCGAATAAGCTCATTTTCCTGATCTTTCTAGATGTGCTCCAGCTACAGTTCCCACTGTCAGCCATTTTGCCTTCTCTGAGGGTATTGAAGGAGCCTTCTAGATTCTCATAACTTGTGTTGAAACCAATTGATTCTTTGTCCTATCTGCTATTATCCTTCTTGACATGACTGCTTTCACACCTTTGTTTCACTGTCTTCTTCCAGAGCTGCCCTTGCACAGAGAGGTTTTGGTTGCAGAAGCCTGCCAGGCTCTGAGAAGGACATCAGCATAGAGACCTGCAGAAGTCCCTTCCAACCTGAATCATTCTGTGACTGGTATAAAATCACAGAATCACAGGGGTTGGAAGCAATCTCTGGGGATCATCTAGTCCAACCGCCCTGCCAGAGCAGGGACACCTAGAGCAGGTTGCACAGGATGCCTTCCAGGCAGGTTTGGAATGTCTCCAGAGTCAGCGACTCCACCACCCCTCTGGGCAGCCTGTTCTAGTGCTCTGCCACCCTCAAAGTCAAGAAGTTCCTCCTTGTGTTTAGATGGAACTTCCTATGTTCAAGTTTGTGCCCGTTACCACTGAAAAAAGACTGGTCCCATCAATATGTTTCTCAATCACCATGTTGCATCATCCAACGGGAAAAAATAAAGGCAGCCCCCCTGTAAGGCTCTGTGTTTCCCCTGCCTCTTCTAGATGATGATCAGTCCCACCTTTCTAATGCTGAGAGGATTTCAAGGCACAGGGGAAGCAACCAGCTATAAGGAGGACATGCTTGGTGAAGATTCCCCACTGCCCAGCTAGCTGTGAGCCCGTACAGCAGCTAAGCCCTATCCCAGGGGGTTTATGCAGAGCCTTTGTGCCGTGTATAGCTTGCACAGAACCTCCAGAAGGACGTCTTCAGAGAGTAAACACACTGCAAGCTTTGTGCTTCAAAGTACACGCAGCCTGGTCTCAGAAATCTCACTGCGCTACCGGCAGGCTCTCCATCCAGTGCTTGACCTCCGTGCCCTGTGCTATGTCAACAGATGAATTAACATTACCTTTCACTGTCCACTAAAGGGTTAATCTGGATGACCAGAATACAGCATGCATGTGAGCAAAGAAAACAGCCCAACTCAGAAAAGATCCCAGACTGTTATTGCAGTTTTTCCCCTTTCCTGTTTCCTCCATCTTCCTCCACCTCCAAAACGTTCATTTTGCTCTTCTCTTTGATGGAAGAACTAGCTCAAACAGAGAAAAGGATAAAATAAACCCAAATTAAAAAAAGAAAAAAAAAGAAAATAAAAATAAATCCATAACAAACCCCTTTCAAATACTCACCCTTCAAAAGGATAAAATGGTTTCAATTTTGGTCTGTCTCGTTCACATCCTTCTCCCCTCCCTCCCTAGGTGTATATACATATCTGTATATTTAGAGGGTTGGGGGTTTTTTAGTATTATTATTTAGTTAATATGAATTACAGGCCTCAAGCTGCCTCCCCTCTAAACCCAAAATGAAGACGATCTCTTTTTGCTCTTTTTTTTTTTTCCCCTCTTCTTTCCCCCTCACCAACACGATTTACATTCTCAATGTAATGTATTAAAAAGTTGACAGGGCCGAAAGGATTCACATGATGTCGGCTAAGAAACCCAATTTCCATGATGAATTGCCCGGAGCCCCTGAATCACAAACCATTTTTTCCGCTGCTCAGAAGTTGATTTTTTTTTTTTAAATCTTCTTAAAGCTTCTCTCCTAATCTTCGGCTAGAAGAGATGGGTGAAAGGATTTTTTTTTCTAAACTAAGGAAAGTATTAGCATCTTGGTTGTTGTGCATCAAATTTGAAAATGCAAGGTTAGTAATATTTCAAATCGGCTACGGTCCAAGCCACTTGATAAGTATGCTTGCTGTCTCTCACCGTCTCTCCCCCCTCACTAAGTTTCTGTTGGCAGGAGTACAGCACTGCTGCAGTGATTGCGTGTGTGGCTGTGCACACCAGGTGCGCAGGTAGGGTGGTGGGAAAGGAGTTTCAGCCCCCCCCCCTTCAGCTCTTCCTCCCCTCTTTCTTACCCATAGCACATGATTTCCAGCAGAGGAGACCTAGCCATCACTATTCAGGGCTCACATGATTTGACACAGGGCAAATGAAGCAACAGCCAAGTACCTACAGCTACGTTTCCCCTTCAGAAACGACCACTGAGCTCTTCCCTGGGTGCTGGGAGAGAGGCCCAGTGCTGGAACAGTGTGTCCTGCAGGCATGCTGGCACCTATATTTGCTTTTAAATTAACTCCTTCCTTCCATGGAGTTCCTGGGAAAAAATAAAAAAATAAAAAAACCAACCTGCAGAGAGGAAATGAGTCATTTTGCCCACTCTGATGAGACATCCAGCCATTCCCAATAGCAAGGTCTTTAACGAGATTTCCCTCCCTGCTTCTCTCCTTCCCCAGCATATGAAAATCAGAAGGTGATCGGGGGGCTGCCTCTGTGGACGAAAGGAAGGACAGCTTCTTCCCCCAGCGCTGCCACTTCCCAACTGTAGCGTTCCTGCCTCCATCATTTGCAGAGTGCTCCTATCGCTTAGCCATGAAGGAGGAATACACTGGCAGGCAGTGGATGAAAACATGCTGTCACCACCTGCCCAAATGCTTGAGGCTCTCAGGAAATGGCTCACGCCGTAAGTGCTGGATGCAAACCCTAGGAAGATGAAGCAGCACAAACATTAAGGATGTCCAGCAGCAAGTTCTGCATGCAAAGAGTAGGGTCAGAGACAGGGTTAGCAGAGCAAGGCATTTCCAGGGAACGTATTGCTTTTTTCCCCTTTATGTTCCAAGACAAAAGGTATTTGCAGCTCTAGGACACTCAAAATACTACTGGGACCAAGTAGCGACCATCCACTCATGCCATGCCATGGCTGCTTAGTGTTTGGGTCAAACAGGACACTAGCTTACAAAGATAGCCCAGGAGTTTATCCAGAAGACCCAGCACACCCATGGGATAATCATCCAGCACTAAGAGAGCCAGCAGCTTAAATATACACTGTGCAAAGAAACCCGTCCTTCTGTCCATTGTTGGTCTGTTTCCTTCCTAGAGCCATTGCATTGGAATAGACCCCAGACTGCCCTGCCACTGGGAATACAAAGTGGTTGTAAATCTGCTTCTGCAGTGGTATGTCTCACCTGAGCTGACCACAGCCCTCCACGCTTGCCACCTTCTGTGTTCTCCATCTCTTTCAGCTGTTAGCCTAGATGCCTAAAGGCAGGGAGTCAATCGTATCCATCATTTTGCATATAAATTTCTCCCACTAAGGAAAAAAAAGAAAACCTTCTGCTCAGCCAGAAAAGAAGCTGCCTCAAATGCCAGGTTTTTCCTACAGGGAGTGGTTCTGTTATGGTATATTGCCAGAGAGATCCTGGAAGGAATGAGTCTCATGACGTTGGGAGAGCTACCGCGTGACCCTCTGCTACCTTTCTGTCATGATCAGTCTTTCTCAGCACAGCCTTCTTTATTTTTATTTATAAAATCCCTCCCTGGCCACCTCCAAGTCAGGATCAGCTCTGGCAGTAAAGCCAGAAGTTCAGGAGGTCACCATCAGTGCACAGAGACCTGAGGATACCATCTATTTGCTACAGGTATTGGAAGCACAGGGGACATGAGAGAGGCCATGGTGGACTAAATGCCTCTGTTATCCATCTGCAATTGAGTGGGAAGGACGGGAATCAATGACCTTGGAGACCTCTGCCCATTGAGTGGGACCTACTAGTTGAGTAGCTGAAGAGGAAATATCCAACCATCCCTAGCTTTAACCCGTGTCAAGACTGTGGCATCAGACCCTCAGGTTTCTTACTAGCTGTTCTCCCGCTTGCCCTGTGAATTTACACTCCAAGATATCCCTCTGTCTTCAAATACCAGCCCTCTTAATTAGAAAAAACGGCCTCCTTTTCTCCCAAATTTAACCTCTACAATACAGCATCACAGCACCCATTTCCACCCTTCACTACCCAAAAGCCTTCTTTTTTGAGGTTGTTTCCTAAAGCATGTCAACAAAACTCTGGGCTGAGACACCCCAGTACATTAAGCAAAGCCCAGTTTTCCTTGCTAGAGCCATGCGTGTTAGTCCCATCTCATGCAGAGCTGTTGGATCCGTGCCCAACAGCTGACTCAACCCCTTTCCCTGGTGCTAACGTTACTTTCATTGAGGGAGGTGATCCTGAGAATGAAGGCCCAAAGATAAGCCTGATAACTACTTTCTTCCAGGTACAGCAGCTGACTTTAAGGCACAGCTGGCCAGGTGTTAGGTAGGAGTGTCTTGAGCAATTCCAGCCCTTTACAGGTTTAGGAAAAACATAGGACTTCGACAACTGGACTTAAGAGCCAATCAAGCTGAGCTCTGCTCCTGCAATCACTTCACCAGACTTTGCTTCCCTGGATTTAGCACCAGGAACATGTATATGAAGCAGTAACAGGAGGGAGCTGACCCAGTAACTACTGCCAGGAGCTAATCCACGCTGCTCAGACTGATGAAGGCCCCCTCCTGCTTCCTGAGCTCTCAATCTCTGCATGGTTCTGCCTCACAGAGGGGCTGGGAGAGACCCCAAATCCCACTGCCCCCCCTCCTGCTTCCCTGCTGCTCACTGCCACCAGGCATACACCAGCACCCATATACCCACCACACCAGGTGCAGATAAGGTGACGACACCTGAAGGAGCTGGGTACAAACCAGACCAAGATGATGCAGGGAGGCTGAAATAAGAGGACTATCAGGATACTTAGGAGAAGGTGAGAAACACCACCTGTAATTGCTGAAAGCTTGGCAGACCCCATACTCTGAAGGCATTTTGGTGTGAGATATAAGACTTGTGTAATTCAGGGAGTTTTCCCATTTATTTTAAGGGCTTGATCAAATTAGAGGCAAAAAAGCCTGCTCTGCAATCACCATCTCTGTGGGAGTTCTTGAAAACCAACACATCATTCCCTTCTTACTTCTCCAGACAACAGCAGGGAACTCAGATGACTTGGGTTTCTCATAGACACCACCTTTTTCTGATTACAGTGACTATTAACCACAACACTGAACAAGTCTCAGAACACCTTTGGTCACTGTCAGATTTTTACAGAAACACCTTAGAATGTGCTTTGACCTCTCACAAACTAGGTTTAAGGCAGGAGGCCAGTGGGATGTCACCAGAAGCATCAGCTTTTGGATGATGTATGCATGAAAAGCAGCTGGAACATGGAAGCATGAGTGAATCCATGTCCACAAGAGAAGTCAGGTCTCTCTATGCTGGATGTCCAACTTGGAGCTTGCTTCACACCCAAGCTTTAAGTCTGGTAGCTTTCAGATCGTGCCCCATCTAGGTTATCTTCCTCACCCATGAACTTCAAAGTAGTGGGACCTTCTTAAGTTGAAAGAAAATCAGATTCCTCAGCAGCGAGCTGCATACAGCAGAGTTGCTGCAATCAGATTGTGTTTAGTACTACACAGCAGTACTACTGTGCAAGGTGGGATGAGCTGGGAGGCAGGGATGAGCCCACCACAGGCAGTGCCCTCATCCACCAAGGCACAGTCCCTCAGCACCAGAGCCAAGTGCTGGCAACAGGGTCCATCAAGTCTCTGACACAATGAGGGGATGGACCAGATCCAAGGTCCATCTATGGGGTTCCATCAGGAGATGGAGCAGAACCAAGCCAAATACAATAAATGTTTAAAACCTACCTAAGGGGAGAGGCAAGACTGGAGACAAGCACACCTACAGCATAGCTTAGGCCAGGAGCTAATGCCCAGTCTGTGCATAAATGGAGCCTCTGGGCAGCAGGGTGCATGGGCCAGGGTCCCAGGTGAGCCTGCTCAGGGCAATTAAGGCCTATTAGTGCACTCAGGTCCCTGGCATTATGTCAGGGATGTGTGTAATATACCAGGGCTGTGACCCTTTCTTAGCAGCTTCTAAAGCTAAGAAAATATACAGAGAACATTGAAAAGTCCATATTTCTTATAAAAACACACTTGGGCACTCATAGATTAGAAGACCATCCTGCTTCTTCACTGTGGCATCGAGACCCCTCTCCCATCCTAGGATCGCTCCCCAGCCTGTTGCCTTCTTTCCTGTGAAGGAGAGAACAACAAGGGAGGATGCTACCCGGCCCCGCTGTGCTGGCTGGGCAGAGTTCCCCGTGGGTGCTCAGGGATTGCCGGCAGCTGCTGGTGACTGCAAAGACAGCAGCAGCCTCCAGCGGCCAGCTGGCAAACAACACCAGCATGGCTGTGTGGTGTCCCACTGCAGTGTGATCTCATGGCTCACGTCCCCCAGCAAACACCAGTGTGGTCTCATGTTCAATGTCCCATAGTGATCTCCAGTTTGGCCTCACACCCAACATCCCATGGCAAACACCAGCGTGGTCTTATGGCCAACAACCCACAGCAAACACCAGCGTGGTCTCATGTTTGATGTCCCACGGTGATCTCCAGTTTGGCCTCACACCCAACTTCCCATGGCAAACACCAGCGTGGTCTCACGTCCAACGTCCCACAGCAAACACCAGTGTGGTCTCATGTCCAGTGTCCCCCAGCAAACACCAGTGTGGTCTCATGTTTGATGTCCCACAGTGACCTCCAGCTTGGCCTCACAGCCAATATCCCATGGTGAACATCAATGTGGCCAATATCCCATGGTGAACATCAATGTGGCCACACGTCCAATGTCCCGTGGTGAACAGCGTCTTGTGTCTGACATCCCACGACAAACACCAACATGGCCTGACATCCAGTGTCCCACCACAAACACAAGCATGGTTTTGCATCCAGTGTCCTCATGGGGCATGTCACAATCATCCCCTCCATCAGATCTAAGCCCACAGGGTTTAACAGTTGGCCCAAAGCCAGAAGGACATAAACAATACCCTTTTTACCAAAAAGGCAGCTTTTCAACAGCAGCATCACACTTGCCCTGGCATGGGTGGGAACAGACCTTTCCATTTTCTGTCCAGAAACGGTACAGACACATGGGGCAGGTCCTTGCCCTTGTTGCATGGACATGTGACGTGACAATGTCATCCCAGCAGCAAGGCAGTGTGAAGGAGTGCATCACTTTCACCCTGGTGCGGTTACATGATGGCACCATCCTTGGCCAAGTGTGGCTATACATATGGCTGTAGGATCCTGGGGTCTCCTTGGTGGCTATCCCCCATTCTCCCACAGAAGGATAGCCTTCAGTCCTCAGTGTCACCATGCCACTGAGGCCCTAAGTCATTCTTATGGCAGAGCTTTGCCTGCACTGGGTCCTCAGGTCCTCACCCTTCCCCAGCATCTCACCCCATGCATTGCCTGGTTGTCTTGTCAGAGCTGCTGCACAAAGAACATCTCGCTGAGGAGGATCCCACCCAGGTGCCTGGAGAAGCTGCAAAATAGGAGTGGGTGAGCTTCTTTTCTTGTTGTCTGCTTTTTCTTAGTCCTTTGAAATAATCACAAACATAGCAATTATTGCAAAGATAAAATAGCAAGGATTATGAAATCCTCACAGGCAAAGCTCTCCATCAATTAACTAAATCAATCCTTGCTTTAAAATATAATCCACAACAAGAAGCCACAGCAAGAGACAATTAGATGAAAAGCACAAGAAATAAATATTTTTGTGGAAGAAAAGGGTGGGAAGGAGAGAGGAGAGATTTTTATCAGAGAGCAGAATAATTTTGGGTGGTTGCATGTAACATACAAGCACCAAAAATATCTCAGCAAGGAGCACACTGAAACATACTGCTGAGGTTTGAAAATGTAGCTGAGGGGCTCAGGGGGTGTCATGAGTTTGAAGGTACACACACAAAAAAATGCCTGGATCAAGATTTTTAAAAGTGGCGCATAAAATTGGGCTCCTCAGTCCGCATTTATGGACATGTAACTAGAAAAGCTCTCTGGGACCATGAAGACCATTCTCCCACAGCACGGGCAATGCTGGTGGTTAATCCTCTTCATTACTCACCCATCTCAGCATAAAACAAGCTCCTCTTCAGGACGGGTTCAGTCTGGGGGGTGCACTGGTAGAGGGGCTCCTCCACAGCCTCCTCGATCTGCGATGGGAAACTGGTTACTGACAGTCAGCTTAGGTTTCTCCCAGTTCGGCCCCATTCCTTCCAGTATCAATATCCCTGTGTAACTGAACTTGCTGCCAACAGCTCCAGTGCCTCTGCTTGGGGACTGAAGTAGGCAGACTGCTTCTCAGCAGCCCCAAGTCTTCTGCAGCAAGCGCAGATGAGGCTGAGCACTTGACTGATTGATTAATTACTGTTTTAATTAAAGTTTTGCCTAGTGACTCTAGCCAGGGATCAAACCTCAACATCAGGGGGAGATGCCAGCGTCAGGTCAACAAGCGGACACGTGTCCTTCTGGGGCAGCCCAAACCAACATACATGGGAAGGACACAGGAGTGGTGGGCGCTGATGAGCAGCATACAAACCCCCAAGGCCTTGGAGAGATGTCCACCAAAAGCTGTAGACTCCTGTGACACTCAAGTTTGCCCCCGTATAATGGAAGCAAACCGGTTTTGATGTTCCGTACAGCCTTAGCACTGGGGTGGTGCCTTGAATAAGGATAACTAGCCTATCTTTTACCAGGTAGATTTGGGTTTATGGCTTAGATGAGCCCCTCATTTCTCTTTGTTCACCACTTCTCTGTCCTCTGCCAAGGCACAAGGCAAATGTGCTTTCTCCCTGTGCCCATGTACAGCACCAAGCACAAAAACCTGCCGTGCTGGAAGAGTTGGGAGAGCCCTGGGCTCGGCAGGCAGAGAGCTGCATTTCAAACCTCTTTCTCTCGCATGCTTTGTCTTCCGTTTGAAACTCAGAGCTCTTCTGCTGCGGCGGAGAGAAACCATAAGGGATGATCAAAAAGGTTAATAAAAAGTTGAAAACGTTCTTAAATGACAGCTCAGGCTTGAAATGTGAGTCTTCTGTTTGTTTTTCTTTGTAGCTTGACTTGAATATCCCTGCTAATTTTTTGAGTATTGCTGTAGTGTGCAGAAGAATTGCTGATGACACGTTTTCCTGACACACGCATTACACAAAAGGAGATTATATTTTAGCCTCTTTTAGAGACTATAAAATCAGATTCATCCTAATGAAACAGCAAATAAAAAGGGTTTTCCCTTTTCTTTCTCAATCTCTTGGCATTTTTCCTCCTGCGGTTTTATTCTTCTCCTCCCCCCTCCTCTTTTTTACGTTATCTATGTTTCCTGCTCATTTCAACTTGATGACATGTTGCTGGGACAACTAAGTCTCGTAACCTTCTTAACTTTGCCATTGTTACTGCCTGGAGTGTATTTAGGAGGAGTGTTTTAATTTCTTTTCGAAGGCACAGCGCCTGCCCCGTTGAAAGATATTAGAAATGGAAGGGGGGGGAAGGCTTTTCTTCTATAAATGTATGCTATTCAAATCATCTCTTTTTTTATTTCCTTTAAACCCATCATTTGTATGCTGTAGGTCGCTACTTTAAAACCCAGCTCGCTGTTGCTGAAAGGAACACCCGTATAATGATGTCATCCATATTCAGCTGAAATCTCAGCTCCGCTGGAGCCCAGCGCTTCCCTCCCTTCCTCCTGGAAGCCCCGCCGCAGGCTCCTGACCTGTCTGCACTCACCCCAAATTTCCGTGTGGGAATGAGCAGACTCAGCCGGGGATCAGGGAGGAAGGGTGTCCTGGCGGGAGGTGCATGGAGCTCATGGAAAGGCACCACGACACACAGTTTGTATCAGAGCAAGCAGTAAAACTGGCTCTTTTGGAGACATCTCTTTTCTGGGTTTGGTGGTGGTTTGGGCAGTGTTAGGTTGATGGTTGGACTCGATGATCTTAAAGGTCCCTTCCAACCTGGGTGATTCTATAATTCTGTGATTCTATGATGTTGATGGAAAGTCCTTCCTTGGGGTCATCCCACAGAGGAGAAACGCTTGCTCTCACCAAGACCGAAGGATTAGGTCTGAGCTGGCCATCCCAGCCCTTCCAGCTCAGGGAAAGCCAGGTTCCACAGCATGCTGCAACACCCCAAACCCGCAGTTGAACGCCAGCTAGATGCTTCCATGTCTGCTCCAGTTTGACTATATTAAAACCTAATTGTACACATGTTGAGCACGCGATCTCCCAGTTCCTTCAATGTCAGCTTGATGTCTCCCTGACACACTTATTGTACCTGGATCAATGCTCTTTTAACAACTAATTGATCTTTTATTAACATATAATAACTTACTTATTAAATCTAAATTAAAGACTTAATTGAGACACAATCTAGAGTGGCTCAGTACATCACCCTCATAAGCATAATGTATAATTTAATTAATTGACAGAGCTGATAATAGCACGTCATCTGTCACCATTTCTCCTGACCTGGGAGCTGGTTGCAGCCTGAGGGTTTTGCCATGGATGCGAATACGGGGCTCTCCCAGGAGCAGTGCTACGGGGCTTGGGTTGTGCTGCTCAACACGCCAGGCTCAGGCATCTGCAAGCTGATCCCCACCCCTGCCCAAAATACCTGCAAATAAATTGTCCACTGCCTAGGATCCCAAAGCGGTGTTAAAATTTTATCTGCTCAGAAGGAGAAGGCTGAACATGTGCCAGGTGCTGATGGTGAAGGACCAGCTCAGCCCAGCACTGACCCAGGGCTATTGCAGGAGGACGGCACAGACATCGCTGCCCTGCCTCTCTCCTCCCTCTAAGCAGACATTTCGGTTCCTCTCCTGCCTGGCAGCTGCCCCAAAAGCGGGGTGCAGCCAGCACCCCCCAGGTGGAGAGGTGGCGGGTGGCCCCACATTCCTGGGGACACATGAGGCCAACCAGGCAGGGCTTTATTTCATGGAATCATGGAATCACGGAATCATGGAATTTTCAGAGTTGGAAGGGACCTCTAGAGATCATTTAGTCCAACTGCCCTGCTGTCACAGGAATGCCTAGAGCACATTACTCAGGACTGCATCCAGGCGGGTCTTGAAAATCTCCAGAGAAGGGGACTCCACAACCTCCCTGGGCAGCCTGTTCCAGTGCTCTGTCACCCTAACCGTAAAGAAGTTCTTTCTTATGTTTGAATGGAACTTCCTGTGTTCCAACTTGTGCCCGTTGCCCCTCGTCCTGTCACTGGGAACCACTGAAAAGAGTCTGGCTCCATCCTCCTTCAACCCACCCTTTAGATACTTACAAGCAAGAATAAGGTCTCCCCTCAGCCTTCTCTTCTCCAGGCTAAAGAGTCCCAGCTCTCTCAGCCTTTCCTCATAAGGGAGGTGCTCCAATCCCCCAGTCATCTTTGTTGCCCTACCCTGGACTCTCTCCAGTAGTTCCCTGTCCCGCTTGAGCTGGGGAGCCCAGAACTGGACACAGTATTCCAGTTGTGGCCTCACCAGTGCCGAGTAGAGGGGGAGAATGACCTCTCTCAACCTACTGGCCACACTCTTCCCTATGCAGCCCAGGATTCCATTGGCCTTCCTGGCGACAAGGGCACATTGCTGGCTCATGGATAATTTCCTATCTACCAGGACCCCCAAATCCTTCTCCTCAGAGCTGCTTTCCAGTAGGTCCACCCTTAGCCTATATTTCCCTGCTGGTCACTATTCCTTCTGATCTACCTAAAATCTGGGGCCATGCACCATTTTTCACAGCCAGGCACTTACGTTCCCCACCCCCACCCCACCACCTTCTCCCAGCAATAAAGAATTTCATTTTAAAAACTAAAAGATTTAATTTAAAAATACAAAATGGCAAAGGGAGGGCTTTTAAATAAAAAAATAAAAGTAAAGAGATGATGGTTGGAACAAAATGTTCTAGAAGAAAGCTGTTCCCTTGGGGTTTCTTTTCTTTAAGCTTTGCATATTACAATTTGAAATTTTTGTAAAGAGATCCCCATTTTATATTCACACTGGTAGCCTGAATTTAAATATCTCTCTCACCTGAGATTAATACAGGCTTCACCCTGAATTACTTCCTAGCTCTGAAGTACAGCTCTGGAGAGCTCAACTCTCCACAAATTCACTTCTCTTTTAGAGGCATAAAAGCTTATGAAATATATGAAATATTAAAATAGCATGTGTGCTGGGGCAGAGAGGAGGGAAGGGAAGGCTGGGTCAGTGAGGGGGGGCTCCTTTGATATGAAAACACACTTTTCCTCAAATGAAACCACAGATCTGTTAGCACAGGACAAGAGACGCATTAAACTCTAAAGGCAAAGATTTCAGCCCAAAAGAGGATGCTCTTTTTTTTAATTGTTATGCCCTGCAAAGGGAGCAGAACGCAATCCATGTTGTGCATGACAGAAATCATTATTTCCATCAGCAATAGAAAATATCAAGTTTCTCCGGACCAAAACAAAGTATTCCCTGCAAATGAGGTTATAAACAAAGTTATAAACACCAGCTCTTTATTATGCTAACGAAATATTAACCAAATCCACCTGACAGGGGAAAAGTACTTTGTTTTACCTGCTGAGGACCCATTAGCTAATTGCCATAGAAATCTGGCATTTTATATAATTATTTAACCCTTGCGGAGCTGTCAGGCGGGTGGAAAAAGGCAGTAGGGCTTTTTGACTGGAGGATTTCGGTGCTGTGAAAACCAGCCCCTGCTCACCCTGCGCTTGCTTTCATTCTCTGCACCTACAGAGGAATCAACTCCATCAAATTTAAGTTCTTTAATTTAGCAGGTGATGCTCAAAGACCTGCTGGTCCTTGGTAGCTCCTTGCACTGTCCCCTGCTGCTCCCACACCTCCTCCTCCTCCTGTCCCCGTCTCTCTTTTCCCTTCCCTGGTGGTTTTTTGTATCCTTTCCTCCCTGCCTGCCGTCACCAGCTTGCACAGCCCAAAGGAGGAACTCCTGTCCCCAGCCGGTGGGGAGGAGAGGAAGGTCTCAGCCAAGACAGGTGGGGTATTGCAAAGTCGGACCTCTTGGAGACCCAACATGGTTCAAAAAAGTAATCAGGAGCCAGCAGTGGTGCAAAACCCTGTTTGCTCATGAGCCATGAGCAGAAGACGCTCAGATGAAAATTGCTGGAGTCTAACAAGGATGGCAGAGACAGTCCAAAAGGGGCCAAAGAGCGACTTTATACCATGGCTCTGCTTCCAAGCCCTAGCTAGCCCAGACGTGTCACACCCTGCCATGCTCCACAGCCTATCGGATGGTTTGGGGCTCTGCTGGTGACCACCACAGTGACCTGCCAGACTCGTGAACCACTGGCAGAGAAAACCTTTCTTCAAATGTACGGCTCCAGTAGAAGCCTTTCTCAAGGGGCCATCAGCCTATAAAAACCCACCATTTTCCTCCTTCTTGGCCCTCTGTAGTCCCCAGGGCCTGCAGAACACCCAGCACCATTGTAGCCCTGTTGACAAGCACTTCTGGGCCAAATCCAGAAGGGATGCTGTGGTGCCTGCTGTTGCACAGCTGCAAACAAGCTGGTGACATGGATGTAGGGACTGAGTGCACCCTCGGCAAGTTTGCCGACAACACCAAGCCATGTGGAGCGGTCAAACACTGGAGGGAAGGGATGCCATCCAGAGGGACCTGGACAGGCTCGAGAGGTGGGCCCATGCCAATCTCATGAAGATCAATAAGGCCAAGTGCAAGGTCCTGCACATGGGTCAGGGCAATCCCATGCACAAATACAGGCTGGGGGGAGAATGGATGGAGAGCAGCCCTGAGGAGAGGGACTTCGGGGTGTTGGTGGGTGAGAAGCTCAACATGAGCCAGCAATGTGTGCTGGCAGCCCAGAAAGCCAACTGCATCCTGGGCTGCATCAAAAGCAGTGTGGCCAGCACGGCGAGGGAGGGGATTCTGTCCCTCTGCTCTGCTCTGGTGAGACCCCACCTGGAATACAGTGTCCAGCTCTGGGGCCCCCAACATAAGAAGGACATGGACCTGTTGGAGCAAGACCAGAGGAGGCCACAAAGATGATCCGAGGGCTGGAACACCTCTGCTGTGAGGACAGGCTGAGAGAGTTGGGGTTGTTCAGCCTGGAGAAGAGAAGGCTCCGGGGAGACCTTAGAGCAGCTTTCCAGTGTCTGAAAGGGACCTACAAGAAAACTGGAGAGGGACTTTTTACAAGGGCGTGTAAAGTGATAGGACAAGGGGTAATGGCTTCAAACTGGAAGAGAGGAGATTTAGGTTAGATATTGGGAAGAAAATCTTTACTGTAAGGGTGGTGAGGCACTGGAACAGGTTGCCCAGAGAAGCTGTGGATGCCCCATCCCTGGAGATGTGCAAGGCCAGGTTGGACGGGGATTTTGAGCAACCAGGTCTAGTGGGACGTGTCCTTGCCCATGGCAGGGGGGTTGGGACTAGATCTTTAAGGTCCCTTCCAACCCAAACCATTCTGTGATTCTGTGAAATGGGTGGCCCATTTCCAGTTTGGGACGTGCCAGCAGGGTCCTGCTCCTGGATGTCTCCGAGGCAAACATCGCAGCTGCTGGAGTCAACTGGACAGGCACATCTTGGGATATTTTGTGATACCAGCGCAAGGCTTGGTCATAGTGCTTTCTCTTTGCAGCAGCATTTTCCCACACAGACTGCACACATGTGTGTGCATGGATGCTGTTTTCTTGGAAAAGCGCTTGCTGCTGCGACAGAGGGACTTCTGCGCAGCTGCTCCATTCTGCCAGCTGCAATAAATTCCTTTGCTAGTGCTGCTCTTCTGAATCAAATATAGTTTATTTCATTTTAAGAAGTCTTTTTTTTTTTTTTCAGGAAAATGAATGTTAGAGACAGATAAGAAACTATAGTCTGCTTTCAAGAAGGTTACAAGAAAACTGCATCTTGCATTACTAATCCTTTATCTTTCATGTTAACAAAAAGATTACTGACATATTTTTGAATGAAAGAAAATAAAACAGCAAATGCATCTAAAGAACTGTGTAACTTTCACGCAACACACAAATCGGTTGTTAAACATGGAAAAAAAAAGGAGGGGAATGAAGGGAAAATTCATTATACACTTCCCTTTGTAAAGTGAGCAAACCAACTTTCTATAATAAGAGAAACTAGTGGAGGACTAGAAGATGCTTCTTTCATAAACGGAGAACAACGTTATTTTTACTGGAGGCTGGATTCAGATGTCAGAGGAGGAAATCTCCCTTGCCCAGGTTTTCCAGGGAGGGCATCAGGCGGTGCCAGCCCCAGGGCAGCCATCCTGCCCTCCTGGGGACCAGGCACCTGCATCCCCCAGCCCCTTCCACCAGCCTGGACTTCAAAAGAGGCATCAGTCTGCCAAAAATCAGATGCAGGGTGAGCATGTCCCACCACGTAGGCCATCTCTGGGACAGAGAGTTGTCATGGGGGACCTGGATGGTGCCTCCCTCCGTGGTGCATCACTCTGTCCCACCATGCCAAATCCTCCTGGATAAGCTTTTCTGGTGCTTCTCTCCCCAAACATCCCTGGAAATCCCAGTCCTGATCCTCAGCCCTGCCTTTCCAGGAGAAAACATCCCCCTGCCTTGGCACGCAGTAGTTCATTAGGAAACCCATAATTGAATTCCCTGACCATTCAGTTCTAAAACCCCTTTGATCAAGAATTAGTTAATTACATTGGGCCCAGTATATTCCTTGTTACAAATATTGCCCATGTCCCCCAGATAGGCGATTGCAGGCTCCGCTCGCATTGTGTCCTTTGAAATGCATTTATGAGCCTTTGAAGCTCTCCCCCCTTAATGATGCATTGTTCGTTAATAAGTTGCCTGTAACATTTCCCCATTAGGAAATAGCTGTCTGTTACTCACTTTGGCTTGAATGAGTAATAATAATCCAAATGTAATTGATAATGTTGGAGAATAAACGGGGATAGGTGCTACCTGGAGAATTGGCTTAAGCGAGGCGGAGGGGGAGAGCATGGTCCCTGCCTGCCTCCTGCCACTGACCTTCACTGTGCTTGCCCTGCCAGAAATCCATTTGACTTTGAGACAGGGGCTGAATGAAAACTCCCAGCGGCAGATAAGAGCCAGGGAGATCACAGGTAGGGAGTCTCGACACAGACAGACGGCTCTGCCTCCAGCTGAGGGGAGCGGAAGAAGCACGCCGGGCTTCTGAGGAAGGTGAGAGGAGATAAGGAGCATCTGGAAGCGTGGGAGGAGAGGAGGCAGATGGGGAGATAACGCCAAGATGGGGAGAATGTGTCTTGCTACTCTCAGGAAGGGGGCAGTTTAATGAAGCAGGTCGAGGGGTCCGTGGAGCAAAGGCGGTGGAGCTCCTTCATTCTTCTCCTTTAGTGCTGGAGTCCAGTTGTGCCCTCTCCAAGCAGCAGCATCTCAACAAAAGGCCTGTCCTAGCCTCCTGAAAAAATGTCCTCTTCCCCAAGGCTTTGTCCCCAGCCCTGCACCACAGCGGCTGCACCACAGTGTGGGGTCTCTGCCCAAATAACCTCCCCAGCTGCTTGTTGGGGTGTCAGGCCATCCTGAGGACACTGCACCCAGGCAGGGTACTGCTCTCCAGCACTCACAGCTCCCTGCCACATGGATTTTGCCCTTCCATTTCAAATAATTGCTTTTTTTCCCAAAAAAAAAGAATAGGTCTCGTCTCTGCATCCTGGTGGGAATGTTTCCAGGAAAGATTTCCCTGCAGTATCTGTGCTGGTGTCTTGTCCTGGCTGGGAGGGCACCTGTAGGATCACGCTCCTGCCAGAAAAAGCTTTCCTGTATCCCTGTGTCCCTTCTTTATCCCTCTATAATTGCAAACAGTTTGGGACACAAAAAAAGCTGAAAACTGCATATAGGAATCCCGCAACTGGGATGTGAATACCTGCCAAGCCAGGCAGCAGCAGGAACGCAGTGGGGCAGAGGCTCTTGCCCAAGCTGGTCCAGCAGCAGGGACGTGGAAGGGATGCTCTGCCTGCCTCTTCCCTGCTGCTTCCCCCTGAAAGCCACTGCAGTTTCCCCTTTGCAGGGCAGAAGGGAGCCTGTGGGCAGCAGCAGCCCCAGCCCAGCACATCCCTCTGGCCAGGGAGGAGTTCAGCAGCCAACATGTCTGGGCACATGTGGCTATGGTAGAATTTGATTTCCAAGAGACCAGAGCATCCAGAAAGAGATCCAGAAACTGAGCTTGGCTCAGTCACACAAATGGACCAGGTGGAATATAATTGGTGCTGGGAACTCTCAGAGCCTTTCTTTCCAGCACCCTTCGCTGGAGGTGTTCAGCCATGCCAGTCACTTAAAAACTGACCTAAAATCAAGAAAGTTTAAACAAAAGGGGTTAAATATCTCCTTTTCCTTCTCCATTCAAACCCAAAGCAATTAATTTTGGACTTATGAAAGCATTGTTTTGCTTTAACTCCTACCAAAATATCCTTGAATTGCTCTGCTTTGCTTTGATCTCCTTCTCAAGCCCCCTCGAACACTGCTCCCACTGCACCTCGCTGTGTCTGCACATCGCTCCCGTTCACTCATTGCTCTGCTCACAGGTGGCTCTGGCTGGGGAACTGGTCCTCTTGCACATCGATTGCAAGGTCTTGTCTCTTCCATTTGCTTCTACTGCCCTCTGCTGGGGACTGTCAAAGGGAAGGCTGATCCCCTGGGCAGTGCCTTCTCTCTGTCTCTCTCTGCGATTTCAAGGGAGCCGCAGAGTCCCCGGTTGAGGTCCCAACATCTCCCTGCAGCAGCAATGCCCTGTCACCACTCGTGTGTCCCAGAGAGACAGCTCTCGCCTGTGACACTGCATGCCCGCTCGTGGCCATGGCCAACCCAGTGCATGGACAGCACAACTGGCCAAGAGGACATGTGTGACCATGAGCAGACACTGGAGGGATCACAGAATCACAGGGGCTGGAAGGGACCTCTGGAGATCATCTAGTCCAACCCCCCTGCCAGAGCAGGTTCACCTAGAGCAGGTTGCACAGGATGTCCAGGCGGGTTTTGAAGGTCTCCAGAGTCGGAGACTCCACCACCTCCTCTAGGCAGCCTCTTCCAGTGCTCTGCCACCCTCAAAGTCAAGAAGTTCCTCCTTGTGTTTAGATGGAACTTCCTATGTTCAAGTTTGTGCCCATTACCTCTTGTCCTAGCACTGGGCACCACTGCAAAAAGACTGGTGCCATCCTCCCACCACCCTCCCTTGAAGTATTTATAACCATTGATGAGAGCCCCCTTCAGTCTTCTCTTCTCCAGACTAAAAAGACCCAAGTCCCTCAGCCCTTCCTCATAAGAAAGAAGTTCCAGTGCCCTGATCACCTTTGTAGCCCTCTGCTGTACCCTCTCCAGCAGTTCCCTGTCCTTCTTGAACCAGCGAGCCCAGAACTGGACACAGGACTCCAGGTGCGGCCTCACCAGGGTAGAGTAGAGGGGGAGGATAACCTCCCACGATCTGCTTGCCACACACCTCTTGATGCACCCCAGGATGCCATTGGCCTTCTTGGCCACAAAGCCACCTTGGTGGCTCATGGTAATCCTGTTGTCCACCAGCACTCCCAGGTCCCTTTCCACAGAGCTGCAGGGTCTCCAGGGTGTACATGTGGGTACGCAGATTCCTGCGAGATACGAAGCAGCTTGGCTCTGCACCTACTCGTGCACAGCTCAAAAGCTCTGTGCACCCTGAGCTGAGACAGACTTTATCCACAAGCTCAAACCAGGATGGACAGAGCTGGTCTTGACCGTCTCCTCCTGAAACTCTTCGCTCTATGCAACCTTTGCTTTTCAGCCCGTGTCAACAGGGGATGCATAGGGTGGTTCGCACATAAAACAGAAGAAAGGAGGATGTCTGGAAGGGCTGCACTGGCAAAACCAAAGTATGTGCCATAATCACCAGTGAGGACCTTCAGAGGCTGCCCAGGTATGGTCCAAGGAAGCTGCTGACTCTATAATAAGGTCTTTGGTTTCAGCAAGAAGGGCTCCAAGGGAACCAAATGGTAATGAAGTGTTGCACTGAAGTGACATTAATGACCTTTGGTGGTGGGGGAAAGGGGACTGTATCAAGTTGGCTGATGCCTCAAAACCAAAGAGCATCAACAACCCCAAGAGAAGACCCACAAAACCCTGAGGACCACTGCAGGCAGCACGCAAGCTCAGGCCATGCCTGCAGCAAGCAGCAAGGAGGGTTTTTGCTGCAACCTGGGAGCATCACCGCTGGAAAGCCCAAAAGAGGAGGGCAAACACAGGAGCACGGGCTGATCATGTCCCTCCCGCCATGGTGAGAGCTCCAGCCAAGCCCTTGCTGTGGCTGCCGTGCCAGCAAGCTTGCACCATGAGGGCCTGGGAGCAATTCTGGGGGGGTAAAGCTGAGTGCGAGTGTCCTACTGGGGCCACGCAGCAATCTCTCCCAGCCCAGGCAGAAACCCAAAGATACGATGCTCCATCGCAGAGATAACCGTGCCCCATGCTGGGCCGCCACCAGCCAGCTCAGAAAAGGAACATATTGGCAGCATTCAGAGGAATATTCTTCATCTCCAAGCATATAATTTCTGTCCTCTGGCAAAAAGCCCCCCCCACCCCCCATCCCCCCAGCTTTTTAGCAGCTTTTACATTTCATTGGGTTGAATCCAAGGTGGAAAAAGGGAGGGAAGAAACTGGAGACCAGTTTCCTTGGAGAACTGGGGGGATTTCAGCAGCAGAGAGGTGCTGCAGGGGCAGGTTGGGGCTCTCCTGTGCGGCGTGGGGAACAGCACTGGTCTGCACCCAGAGCTGGAGGGAAGGGACGGGCCAGCAAGGATGGAGAAAGGGAAGCCACCATTCCACCAGCCCTCACAGAGGGTGTCCTGGGGTCCCCTGGTGACAGCCAGCTTTGAGGGGAATGGTTTTTCCTCCTTCAAAGTGTGTGCCACCTCCCACCATTCCCCAGTCCTGCCTGAACCTGCTTCTCTCCAGCAGCTGGAGAAAATGTTTGGAGGAAAAGAGGGGAAAACCATCAGTGGGTCTTTGGGCACCAAAGGGATGAAAATGAAGGTGGCTTCAAGATTTCAAAGCTAGCCTGTGGCCCTCGGTCACAGCCAGCGCCAGATGGAGGGGACACAGACAGACGCCCACCCCATGGTCTCTGCTTCCAGAAGTCCTTGCATGCCCACCGGATTACAGATGATGGAGGAGAGGAGCGCCTTATACCAATTAATTCCCAAAGTGTAATTAACATCTGGGCCAGCTCCATGTGATCCCCAGCTGCTAATGAAGCATGGCACTGCTTTAATTCCTGCTATGCCGCACCATCTTCTTATTAAATCCAGGAGTAGGTTCCATCACATTTCCCTTAAAGGGAAAAAGAGGGAGAAATGGAGCAGGATTTGTCTCAATGAAATATGATAGATTAGAGTTCGCCGGATAAAGTAGGAGTGGGAGGAGGGCACGGAATGTGAAATTTTGTAGGTGTGTGCGTGCGGGCATCTGTATATTCTCTCTCACAATGACCTCCTTACGCCCCATCCATCAGCCTGGGGTTGGCTTATTCTAACTAGCAGAGTTTTTTCTCGTGTCTAACAGGCCCATCAGACACAATCTGCATGCCAATTACCAGAGCAGACCCCCTGATACTGAAAAATGGAAATTAGCTGTCAAGCAGAAAACAGCATCAGCAGGCTGGGTTCGGATTGCCTGCACTCCCCGCTCGCTCTCGCCGCTGCTCATATCCATACATGCTCTGCTCTGCCTGCAGCCGTGACAAGGGAGCCCCCGATGGAAAAAGTCATCTAGAATAATAATAAAATAAAAAATAATAAAAAACACCCACACCTAACTAGCATATTTTATTGTTCAGGGCACAATGCAAAATTCAGCAGAGGACAAGAGGAGGAGGGGGGAAAAGAGTAGGGATAATTGCATTTTTGTGGGTAGATCCAGCGTGTAAGGGAAGGATGTGGGGAGGAAATATTATCATAAGGTCAAACCAGAACCAGGTGTGGTTCCTCCAATGCTTTGGGGGGGATGTACATCAGCAGCCACGGGGCTGTAGCACCCCAAATCTGCCCACTGCAGCTCTGGCACCCACTGCAGGGTGGGACAAATCCCACCGCAGTGGATGTAGGAGGTGGAAGCACGCTGCCCAGGCAGACATTCCCCAAAATCAGGGTGGGAAGATGGTTGAAAACGCACCCCCCAGAGTATGCCTACTTGCAGGAGATTTTCCTTCCAAAACGGCGACAGCAACAGGCTCCCTGCAAAAATAGGTGGCCAGGTCATGCTCAAGCCGGTGCCTTGCACAGGCAGGAGCCAGCAGCCCTTGGAGAGGCTTGGAGAGTTTTGCCAGGAGGAAAAGGGGAGCTGGAGCTGGGCGCTGCCAGGGCCAGTCGGTCCTGGAGAAGTATTTTGGGGAAAAATGCACTGAGACCCAACCCTAATGCCAAATTGCCTGCATCCTGCTGACCCGTGATGGAGGAGAAAGGACCAAAGTTGGTCAAGAAGATGCATCACCCTGTCGCAAAGGGCTGAAACAGGGCAGCAGGCTAAGGTTGGGGTGGGTAAACTGCAGGGTCACAGCAGGAGGAGGAGGAGGGTGGCAGTGACTCTCTTCAGCCCACCTTTGTGCTGAGAGAAGCCCGTGGGGCTGGAGCGGCCCCTCTCAGCAACCCCTTCCCACTTCCCGCCGGCAGCTGCGTTCCCGGGGGGTCACAGCACCGCAGCTTGACAAGTATCACTTAACCTGCCTCCCTGCTCCGTAATAACCTCATACATCAACTGGGAAGAGACCACGGATCATGGCTAGAAGGGCTCTGCTTCTACATCCAGTGTCATTATCCCAAGGTCCCTTGGCTCGATATGCAAACAGGCTGCGGGTCCCTGGGGTGCCCAGGAGGAGAGTGCCCTGCGCAGCAATCAGTTATTCCTGCATGGGAGGCTGCACCTGGCCATGCGGCCACAGCATGGGTCCAGCCTGACATCTAGTGGCACTGGGCAAAATGGGGTGCTCCAGCTGGCAGCAAACTGGGCTGACAGGGAGCCCGATGGTCCCCTCTGCTCCCTGGACCTCTTCCTGCCCCTCAAGATCATTCAGCAGCAACCTCCCATCCCAGGATGGCTTTCAGAGGCGCTCACCGTCTCTCCACATCCAGCCTCTTCTTCCCCTTCCAGCTGCACAGTTTGATGTGGTGCTTAGCCTCATTTTAAGCAGCCAGATGCCTTGCCTCACACGTACAAGGGGCATCCTGTACCTGACACACTGGGCTGCCAGGTTCCCCAGCATTCCCCATGGAGAATGCAGCCATCTCCCTCCTGCCTGCTCTGGAATCCCTGCCTCTTGTCTCCACTTTGGCCCCAGTCCCGTTGCCCCATGTATCACAAGAGGGACGTGTTCCTCCAGCAACAGGACATCTGCTGCCTGCTCAGGCTCCCCAGGGGGGTCTCGATGCACATGGCATGGATGCAAACCTCATGCCTTCTCCCAAGCTGCCACAGAGCAGCAACACAGCAAGCAGGGACTCCCCAGGGTCACAACAGGATGAGTCACCCACAGCCAGCACCAAAAACTGGAGTCCCGAGGATGGGTGGTCCCACTGCTCCACTGGACTGGCCAAACACTGGGGCACAAGCTCCAGCTTCAGGATGGCTTTTTCCTGGAAAGAAGCAGCGGGATTGAGAGGAGGGGTTGGGGCCAGCCTGGAGGAAGGAGAAGACAGCAGAGCCAGGGCTGGTGGAGGGTGTTTTGCTTGGAGGAGGCTCAGCTCCACGCCAGCTCTGCCAGGGGAGGATAACTCGTACGCAGACCCCAGGAAGAAGCAGGACAGGCTGAGCAGAGTGACTCAGTTCCTTTATTGATGGCCGCCGGCAGCCCAGTCAATGGGCTGCCTCACTCAGTGATGCTGCGGAAGGACTGGATGGCAGGGCTCGCCGCTCCCCACTCCACAGGTTTGCGGTATTCCCCCTTGGGCAGCAGGTACTGCCTGCCCCGGTAGTTGGGATGCTCATAGAAAACCCAGGTGCCCTCCAGCACTCTGCAGGCATGGACCTCGCGCATGTGCCACTCCTCCATGATGGAAGGGCAGTCTTCGGTGGCTTCGAACATCTGCCCACCAAAATCTCCCTTCTCAAATACCTGGATGTGGCCCCGGCCTCCACTTTGCTAGAAAAAGGGGAGAGAAAATGGGAGAGCACTGGAAGGAGGCACCAACACATCCCTGGCACTGATGGTCACCAGCAGATGGGAGCAGCACTGAGGCACAGTCAGACTCAGATCAGGTACAAACCACCCTCCCAGCACACCAGGACAAGGCTGAACAGCTCACGTCAGCCCCAAAAAGCACAGCTGAGGTAACTCTTGGCCCAACATCATGTGCAAAGAGGGTGTAAAAGCACCAAGCCAGAGCAGAGCACTTTCAGCTCAAACCTCCACCACAGCCCTGGTTTCACAGGGAGGAAGGCTGCAGGGAGGGATGACACCACATCAGCAAGCGGTGGGCTCTCTCTCCCAGGCAGCCTGCCCATCCTGCTGCTGGCTTGAACCCTTCAGCCACTGCACATGAGCATCAGGAGAGACAGACCCCCCTCCACTCCCCGCTCCTCTGGGCAACGAGGTGTTTAATGAGCTGGTGACCCCAGCTGGGTTGTATTACAGGCAAACACAGCATGGGTGTTTTCCACCATGATTTGAAGCGCTGCGTTGCCTGAAGGCACTGCGGGCAGTTTTAATCTGCAGCTGCCTGGACACAGTCTTCCCCCACCTCCCCGAGTTCCCTCCGTTGCCAGCCCCAGCCGAGCTCCGCAGGGTCTCTCAGATCTGTGTGCTGCCGCTGCAACTTCTCCAGGGCACTCTGACCTACCGCCTGTGAGCAGCAGGTCCCCGTGCAACCTCCCCAGGTGCAGGAGGGGAAGCCAGGCACCAGGTGGACATGCAGGATAAGGCCTCCACATTTCATCCTGATGGAGGAAGCTGCATTGCTGTTTTATCTCCCACATGTTTTGGTTCCATCCCTTACACCAGATCAGTGCCCTGAACCGGCTGGAAACTCTCCCTGCCCTATGCAAAGGGATTTAGACCTAGTTCAAACCGAGAAGAAGCACAAAGTGGCATGAGACCTCCAGACATTAAAGCAAAATCCCTTCTCAGCTGTGAGACCTGCTCCACACAATGGGAGACTATGGCTGCGCTACTCAAGTCAGCGACACGCAGATCCCCACCAGCGTCTGCCCCACTGCTGGCAAAGACACAGCAGGACTCAGTGTCTCAACCCCAATCCACACTCCACCCACACGCCCATCCCTGCCAGTTTTAAAGGGTACTTCTTCCCACAGGCTTCCCAAAGGGACTGTTCCCTCTATTCCTTTCTCCCCCACCAGCATTTCCACAGGGTGTAAACGCTGCTCCCTGTCAACCTATATTTATCCCATCTCCTGCTGGTCGAAAGACAGCTGCTGCTGGAGGCTGCAGAAGCATCTCCCCATCATCAGTTAGGAAGGGATGAGCACAGTTCCCATGCTGCAGCAGGGAGACACACATTGCCCTGTACTCTCCTAACACCAGGAGACATTGGGCTGCTCCAAGCATGCCCAAGGAGGGCTTCAGGCATCTCTCCCACTCCTGGTCACTCCAGGTCTGCTCCTGGGGCTGTTCTCCCCATGCACAGAGGGGCTTGGTGATACCAAGATTCGGTTCTCTGTATCAGAAGGGAGCCCTGGCTTGCTAGAGAGGCTCTAGGTGCTCACGCAAAATCTACATTCCGCTGTTACAAGCCTTGTGGCCACCATCAGATTTGGATCAGTTGGCAGCACATGAGGGGGGAAGGCAAGAGGCAAACCTTGGAGCGACCTGCCCAGACACTGAAGTCCTTGGAGGAACACACAGATAAAATTATGCTTCTGTTCTGTGGAAACTCACCTACAAAGCACTCAGAGGGATCTGTTTTTTCCCATTGCAATCAAGGGTGGAAGAGATTTACCTTCTCCACTCACCAAATACCCTACTGTTGCCGGAGCACGCCTGCAAGAGCAAACTCCCTTTAGCTGTCCTCTCCAAGGGAGCTCCCATGGCTCCCCTGGAAGATGGGGACCACCCACAAGCATGCTGAAAACCCTTTAATGATAGGTATGTAAATGAAAATGTCCCTTGGGAAGAAGTCACACTTACTATCTGGACAGCTTTGCAGGAACCGAGGCGGTCATTGAGGCCCATCCAGTGGTGGTAGTCAGGATACTCTCCATGCGTCAGAACATACATGTTGCCAGAAAAGTTGGGCCTCTCATAGGCCACCCAAGTGCCTCCATCCACACGAATGGAGTTGCAGCGGCTCAGGTAGGTGTGAAAATCAGGGCAGTCACTGTTGCACTCATAGCAACGGCCTAGGAAATTCTTGTCTTCATAGAAGGTGACCTGAAACGCAAGCAGAGGAAGGAAAGCAGGGAGGTTCCTTGTCACCTAGCATATGCCTGCGTCCATAATCTAGCCACATCACGGTGTGAAATATCTGAAAACAGATCCCTCAAGATGTCAAAAAGTCATCAAGCCCAACCATTGAGCAGGATCAACTGCATCCCAACTAACCCTGGCAGCCGATTCAGTCTGTCCCCAACGTCTCTAGCTGCCACCAATATCTTGCCTGTCCCAGCACCTAGTTCTGTCCCAATCAAACCCAAAGTTCCCCTTGGTGAACTCCCTGTCCTCTTTGCAGCAAAATGGTATTCATACTTTTCCCTCCCACCTTCTCTAGATCGGTAGTTACTAAATTATGGCCAAGGGAGCCATAAGTAGTCAACTGACTGTACTAAGCAGAGTTTCATTTATATTGGTTTATGGAGTGTTTGCAGTTAGACCTTTACTGTAAGGAGGGGGTGAGGTCTCTCTCCTCCTGGGTCACGTCTTCTAGCCCTGCGATCGTTCTCCTTGCCCCCGCTTTATCAGGTCCATAGTTTGCTTTCTCAAAAGTGAGTGCCAAAAGCTGGACATCACTTGAGCTTTATCAGTGCCAAGAAAAACTAAGGGAGCGCTCCACATACGTGGTGGATAGCACAGTTCTTCAGACATCTGAGGACTGCATTTGCAGTTGGCTGCTTCTGCTTTGGTTGCTGCAAGTTTGCGATATGGCTGCCAAATTTCCGATCCATCACCACACTTGTTTCCCAAGAGCTGCTCTACAGCCAGGCAGCTGACTGCAAAGCACTTTGCTTAGGGTTACTTTTTCCCTATTTGATCACAACCTGTTCTGACATGATCTGAGAGCTAGTAAGCAAATCCCATTCCTCTTGCCTGAGGTATCACCAACCCAGCCAGACCTGGAGAGGCGACACATGCTTTCATCAAAAATCCCTTCATGGAAATATTGCCAAGCCCTAGACCCAGACCAGTCCTTTGTACAGCCCTATTTTTAGATCCCTCCAGATGACAATTACTCATCAAGAGCTGCTCTTTGAAATATGGGTTCCCGAATCATCATGTCTACTTTGACTATATCCCTTGCTTGCTTACGGTACTGTGAAGTCAAACCATGCTAAAAATTACATTAGTTTGACATGAATTGGTCTCAGCAGATCCCTTTCAGCTGCACCCAATCACCAGCCCATCTTCCACCTTAATAGGAGTTTGATGACTTACTTCAGTGTCTTCTAGAGCCTTGCATTGAACCAACTGATGTGCAAGTTGGTTGATTGAATGCAATACACACTCAAAACAACATTTCACCTTTTCCAGCTTCCCAGTATGGCACCAGCCCCATACATGCTGCCGGTTTATTTGGTAGCGTCTGAGGTTGCCTCAGCCGATTCCTCCAGATGCTCTGGAGAGAATTTTTCTGGCCACAATGATTTAAACATCTAACATGCAGAACTCTGTAATCCATTTTTGCCATAGTTTTTCCATAGCTTGGGTATTAAACCTAAACCACATGCCTAAACCACGACAGATACACAGTCACCCTTTGCTCCTAGCTAGCTGTACTCCACCTATGTGCTTTGGCTACTGGTATTGATCCAACACCACTGCTGTTAAAAACACTGTTCATTGTCACAGTTTCAACCCAGGAGGCAGATTCAAATCTAGGACAACCCGCTTAATTTTTAACACAAAGTGAATGAGGAAAAAAAAAAGTAAGTTAGCCATGGTTTTCCTGGAGCTGGTTGGTCAGCGTGTCCCACCAGCCTGACCAGACATATGGGGACTCCGACTAATCATGCCAGAGGATTTATGTCCTTGGTCTTGTGGCCTGTTAGCAGACCTTTATTAGGATAATGTTATTGCCATCTCATTTTCCTCTTACTTTCAAGAGATTGATCTCCCATTACAAAGCAGTCAGCACACACAAAGCAACCTGTCCCCACCTCTCTCCCTCCTGGGCAAGCTCTTCCCATCTTCAGCGCAATGGAGAGTTGGGAGATCACTACCATCTTTCCAGCAAGCAAATAAAAAGTTGTAAAAGGTGTACGCTAAAAAGTCCAATTCCTGTTTTCCCCCACTGCTACTATTGGGTAGGTAACCATGCTGGTCTACCCTTGCCAGCCACAACCCCGCTGTTGTTTTGCAGATCCTGCTTCTGGATCTTTGTCCCCAGAGGTATCACCTGAAAAATCTGCCAGCATGAGCCCAGAGGCAACACTGAAAGCCCTGCTCATTGAGGTCTGGCAGTCACTCACCACCAGCAATCCTCTTCTTGAAGCTAGTGGTTGAGGAAGCCACAGCATCCCAGTAATACCCTCCACAGGGCAGTACACAGGGATGCATCTCTTCCCAGCTCAGCCGTTACCCTTCACTTGGACAACTGATGAGCTCTCCCCCTCTTCAACCTCACTCCCAGAGCTCTGCAGCCCCTTCTGATCTGCAGTCCCACTCCTGCTCGCACAGTGAGTGTCCAGTACACTCGATGATGAACTCCGCCCAACGTCTGTAAGACCACAGGTCTGGTCTCTGTGCTGGCAGCACCTCACCTGGGCAGAGGGATGCCTTCTCCTGCTTCAGGGCAGGGCGGTTGGCAGTGAGAAAGGAACGCGTTTCCCTCATCTCTGGTCCTGAGTCCACATGAGCTGACTTGATTTTGTGGCTGGCATCCTGCAGAACCAGCTCCTCTTGCAATGCCCTGTCACAACAACTGTGTGTGAAGTTGGTTAAGTTGGCCTTGAATTTTGTAACAGAAAAGAAAAGCTCATTTGATGTTCCTTCCCCACCCAGTCTAACACAACTGAACTTCAATTTGACAAAGCTACCTGGTGTTCCTAGGAGGGCATTTTCCCTGTACTTATAAAGCCACATAGCCAAAGCCCATTAAGGGTATGGCCATTCCCACAGAACAGTGACCAACCAAGTGTTGTTTGTTGCTTTATTCTGAGACCATTTATAGGAAGACTTAAGGAGAGGGCTCCTGCACACCTGTTCTCCACCACAGCTCTTTGCACATACCCTCAATTCATTTCAGACCTTCACACTCAGCACTTCTCAGCTTTCCTCCAATGACTCGGGCACAAACCGACCAGACTGACGTTTTTCACCCGCAGGATAATGACAGGTGAATTAGAGATTTCAATTCCAGATTCATCAGTTCGTTTCAGTTGCATCTGACTCCGATGCAAATCGCCTTCCTTCAGTAAAGCTATTGAGTTGCTCTGCTTACAGCACTAACTCACTGCCCAAATTTTTATTTTTTTGGGGCTTACCTGGCAGACAGAAGAACTGCTATGGCAAATCTGTTTTACAGGACTGTAAAACTCTTACTCCCTTGGCCAACTCATAGCAGTTATCATATTTCTTCCCAACAGCAGCTCTGTTAGAAGGAAACTCATAAACAATAACTGTAAGCAATAATTGGTAGTGCCTACTGCTTTCTAAGCAAGCAGCACAGAGGCAGTGATTCCTTTCTAGGGCAGACCGATTGCTTAGATTGTGAGAAATAGTTTTTAATTCTTTCCTTTGTCCTTTTCTTCTCCCTGGAATGTGCTAGGCAAGAGCACAGCACAGAGAAAAGACGAGATTTGCACTCTGTCACTGACTTAACTCCTCTTGGACATTTTGCTGCACCACAGCAGCGCATAATCAACAAATTCCCTGTAGCACGCTCACAGGGGACACGGCTTTCAGCAGGGATAAAGGCAGTATGTGTTTAAGTCTCTTTAAGTGGACAGGAGACTTGAGCATGAATCAGTTACATTTCCCAAGCACGTTCTTTATGCACAGGTACACAAAGACTGTACCACTGCAATCTGACAGCCACCAGGTTAGAAGGAAGGAGCAGACCATCCTCGGTTCCTAAAGAATGCTCAGAAATAGCCAAATCACTTTGAGCCAAGATCAGATGAAAGGCGCGGAGAAGCAGAGACTGAATCCAGATCTTTCGCAGCACCAGCCAGTGCCTACAAAACAACTCTGTTTCTAAGCTCTCTGCCCCCTTGGGTCTTATGGTCTCCACAGGTTAAAAGGAATGTAACTCAAAAGCAAAACTAATAAAATGGAAAGATGTACATCTGTCCACAGCCTCTTAACAGTCATTTAACATTCCACAGGAGAAACTGGCCACTCGCCCAAAAGCCTCGCCTTCCTTTCCCAGCTGATTATCCCTGCTCAGTCCCAACCCTGCAACAAGGTCTGCGTGACCAACCAGCTCTGCTCTGCTAACTTCAAGACTGAAGACCACAGCATTAGAGCTAGATCCCCATCTGATGCACATCACTCTAGCTGAAGTTGAGCTTTCTCTTCTACCTCCTTCTCCAGTTTAAATTCATCTCTGCTGCTTCCACCACATCACAAGGCCGGTTTACATCTCTCGGGGAATGCTATTGCCTTCAGTGCTATGGTCATCATCCGGGTGTCTTTCTGCAGCGGCACACCCTTTGGTCCACCATGGAAGGGGGATGTGGCAGCTGCCACTGGCATTGGGACTCAACTCCTCCCAAGGAAGCCTTGCATGAGACTCATCTCTGCAAATGCAGCTCCTCACGTTCGCTGCTGGCACAGCAGCCTCCACCGTCAATTTACAAGGCATCATGTCCTGGTGAATTTTAGAATATCCCCTCACCAGTCACTGTGTTCAACTCCATCCTCTTGCAGAGCCACACCTAGAGGAAACAGCCAAGATCTGGGAAAAGACTACGGAAGGCTCAGCTCCAGCTTCCCTCCTTTTGGGGAGGGATTTCAAGCACCTCCTCCTGTTGACACACTGACAGAGGGGGAAGCTGTCGGCAGAACAAAGAAACCAAAGCTTCTCTGTAACTTACCCCTGATAAATTCTGTACTCCTAGCCACAATCATGTACAGGCTACAAATAAACTTACCTTGGTTCCAGCTCCGGACATTTTCCGTTCCAGCCAAGCTCCCCAGTGCTGGAGGAATGTCAGAAGCTGTTACAAGCAGCCAGGATCTGAGGCGCCCTTTTTATAATGGGCTTGTTTTAAACCAGACAGCCGCTTTGTCATGAGAATAGCATCCAAAAATTGACTCAGTGATTCTGAGGCTATAGACGGTTTCCAGAAAAGCAAACAGGATTATGGAATAAAGGAAGGCTTCGCCATCCTCCCTTTGTTACCATTTGCTGAGTCAGAACACCAAAACTCTGCCAAACACACTCAAAACACGCAGCCCCCTGCCAAGTCCTGGAGGACGGGGGGCAACTTGGCTGCTCTCTCCCTTTCAAGCACGTTAAACAAGAAGGCGTCCTCGTCAGCTCTAAAAGGCCTATCCCCGTTTGTAAGGAAGAGACCTGGTATTTATCAGTGAATCTTTCCATGCAGTGAAGGATACAGCTAGGAAACGGTGAACATGTTCCCAGGGCAGTCACCACGGGCTGGCAAAGAAGAGCCCCTGCGTAGAGGCTCTGCTCCAAAAGCTCCCAACGGAAACATACGTGCAGCAAAGGGGCTGTGTATTTTTATAGCACACCCTCAGCTTGAGCCATATTTCTCCAAATGGTGCCTGATGGAAGAAAAGAAGTATGCCTGGCTGCACACCCTCAAAGTGAGTGATTTCACACATCAAATAGTAAAGAACGGTGCCCAAATTTCTGACAAAATTTGCCAGCGTCACAAATTTAACTCAAAACTCTTATACCACTGCCTGCGGTTTGAGCAAAAGGATTTCTTTTAGCCACACTCTGGCCTGCTGAGCAGGAAGGGCGAGGATTGCTGGCTTATGTACACCCACACCCCCCCACCACCACTGCATTATGAAAAAACACCTTTGCAGCTATTCACTGCACCAGCCTAAAGGCTTAGTGAAACAAAGGGAAATAAATTTGGCACAGCAGCGCCTAAAACACACAGATCCTATTTCAAATCTGTCAGGACAAGCAGTCTTACAACAGCAGTTCTGCATGCCACCCCATGCACACTGCCACAGCTCTGCTAAACAGTCAGATATGACAGTCTGACACAGACACGCTCAGCAACATCTCGTCCTCTTCCCATTTCAGATGTCTTGAATTGCCTAGCGCTGCTGTTACAGCTCTTACTGCTAGAAAGCTGTGAGGCCACTTACAGATATTTTTTATCCAAATGCTGTCTTATGAAGATCGAAGTCCAATCACAATCCAAGTCCTATCGAAAGGCAACTCAGTAGGTTCATCAGGACATCTCAAAGCTCCACTGCAGTCGCTTTGAACATCCTGCCTTTAAAAGTTGGTCAAATATAATAAACTCGCCTTGTATTTCATCGCCTACCTCCCCCACAGCCAAGAGAGACCTTGAAAAAAATTCTAGTATCGCAACAGCCGCATACACCAGAGCACTAAATACCCCTGCCTTCCTCTCACTCTCAGGTTGGATAGCTCTTCAGAAGGCACATATAGCTGCTGCATTCAGTCATCCATGCCATGCCTTTGCCTATTTTGCCCAGCTTGTTTAGGTGCTGAGCTACGAGCATATCTCCCCAAGACAGGTGAGAATGGTACTCATCCAAGTTGATAATCTTTACAAGAAATACTAAAACTGGAAAGAGCGTATTAAAATGCTGTGCTAGGGAAGCCTTCAAAGCCTTCAATTCCATGGCTGTTAATAAATTAGCACTTTGCTCTCAGCTGACCCGTTCACATTTCATTAAGCAGCAAAGATGTATCCCTCTAACACCCACTGTACAGGTAAAACTCCTTCCCTAGGACATATGCCAGGCTTATCTGAGATCTCTGTTTTATTGACATTTGTCAAAACAATACAAACGTGTAAGAAACTTAATTCCATAAATCACATTGCTTAAGTGCCATCTTCATATAAAAAATCCACTGAATTTCATTCATTAAAAAAAAAAAAAAATCAAACATTTCTTTTTCACATTTATAAAAACAGTGCAGCTGGCTCGTACCACAAAGAAGCATACAATGCCCAGGGCCCTGCGTCCACCTCTGCACCAGGAAGGGCTGCTTTGCTGGATACTTGCACACCACGGACATTAACCATGATGACAGCCTCCCCACCAAAGGATCTGCAACAAGGCATACTTCATCATCCTCTAGTGACATGCACTTTCTCAGTTACCAACAGAATAGTTACAGTGCATTCCTGGGAAGGTGGCAGTGATTAGAAATCCTAAAGCAGACAGACAGACAGTCCGATCCACGCCAAGGCCGGACATCAGGTCCACATCAAGTGTGTTCAGGCAGGATGGCTGCAAAGTCTTAATGAGAACTGTTTTCAGTTTATCGCAGCCTGTTCCCAGAACTCTGTAACAAAACAAGAGGAGCAAATTTTACTCCCAACAGTTCTTTAAAAAGCAACTCAAAGACTAAAGAAAAGGAAAAAAATGGAACTTCCTAATGGTTTGAAATATGCAGTGGCCAAAACACACAATAAGGACTTCTCTCTAGCTCCTGACCTACCTCTGCTTGGGAAGAGAAAGACACTACAAAGTAAGAATTATTTGAAGTCTCAATTCTCTTAAGCAAAAAGTGAGACAGGTAAGTACAGACATTAATGCACACAGCCTCCTTGAAAGAGCAGCTGTTCAAATAAGTTTTACATCAGATTACATACAATATGCCTATCTGCCTTTACAGACGCACACAGATGTTCCTGACAAATCAAACAGAACACCTGCAGAGAGCAAGGGAGGTGCTGAGTACACAGGGAATAGGTTCAAACTGAAAAGCAGTTTTGGCTGCAAAATAAGAACTAAAACGAAATGCAAGGCTCTTGGGAGAATGTCCACTGAACAGCCTCCTACGCCTTCCACCTCTGCCTAGGCTGTGCACACAAACATGGGACAATTCTTCTAGATAGAGAAGAATCAAGAGAAACATGCCCTCTACTCACCCTTCCTTCTGCTGCACAGGAACACGATGCTATCCTGCTGCCTGCTTGGAGCCTACTGCAGGAGGGACAAGGCTATCCAGCTGCTGACGGTTCCCTGTCTGAACCAGCCATTCATAGAATTTGTTTTCTACCAGCATCTGGAACTGTTTCCTCTGATCCCTGAAAACAAAAGAAGATCAGCAGGGAAATATGCAAAGGTCACATTTATTTATAGTACTATACCTCTAAACCTCACCATCACTACCAAAGCAAGCCTCCATACGTATCAGCAAAGAGCTGGGCTTGGTTCATGAACTGCCCATACCAGGAAGAGAAGGTTTTCACCAAGTGAGTATTGCTATAATGAACCCTAAAGGCAGAACTTGGTGGAGTCAGAAAAGTCATGCAAACTTCCCATCCCGCTAGCACAGCAACCTTGCTCCACAGCGCTCCCTCTGCTTTACTTTTAGAGCACAGATCAAACCTGTCTGAAAAGGGAGAAGAAGATTAGTAACCACTGTTTAAGCACTGAAGACACAGAATTCTGTTCTGACAGCATCTGAAAGCGAGAGGATGGAGATCAGGAAAAAAAATGTGCATAGAAACAACACTCCTCAAATAATTCCCATTACTGGTAAATAACTTTGGGGATGTTTTTTGTAAGACCAGCAATAACAGGGTATATCACTCAGCTCAGGCTCTCTGTCTCTGCCACTGGTGGATGTCCAAGAGCAGTGCAGGCTTACGGCAGCATTTCTCCAGAATAGCATCCCAGCCATCTGGGATCAGCTCAGCTCCACAATTCCTTAAGCCAAAGGTGGCATGAGTATTGAATAACTCCTGCTGCGCTTTTTTTTCTATGAGCTTATGCAATTCCTTTTGGAACTCACATAAAACATGAACATTTTCAATATCCTGTGGAGTTTACGTGGTTTTCTTTGAACCCATTCCTAATTTTATGTGCTGATCCCATCCTAAAAGCAGCAAACCAACGCTATTAATTTTTGTGCCACTCAGTTTCAGAGGGGCTCGATGTACCCAGACCCTTTTTTCAAGTTAAAGGCTCTTCTTCGTACTATTGCTTCCACTTGAGACATTACCCAGAAAGCAGGGTTCTAGGACAGAAACTAACCTAAATTCCTCCCCAGTGAATGTGAACACAAAGGCAGCCACTTCTTTCTTCCCTTATGGTTTTCTCTTCTCCAAGTGCTTTTTATATACCTTGATCTGCTACTGACCCTGAAAGACTTTGTGTCTGATATGCTCGGAAAATGAATAAACAGGATTTTAGGCTTTTGCAAGTTGTTCCTCAAGCTGTCTTACTGGTCCTGTCTTACAGGGTTTTTACTTTCAGTCTGGCAGGATTTACATTTTTTTTGCCCCACCTTCCTCATTCAGACAACTTCAACTTCTTGAAAGACATCTTATTTCAAACAGTCTCTTTCACCTCCCAGTTCAAGCATGGCAGCATTTTTCTTTCTACAAGTCTGATATCCTGTTTGCTTTAAGCTTCCTAATTGTCTCCCTAGTTGTTTCCCTGCCTGCAGGAGACAGAGACATTTTACACTGTCAGCTGCCCGGTTTCTTTTCATCAAGCTTCTAAACCTGGCACAGTTTTCCCCCTTTTAATAAATAAGTCACTCCAGTACAGAGCTCTTGCCTCCTGTGACTGCTGTAGAGGATGTTAAATCTAAACACATCATCCATATTACCTCACATTTCTTTAACAGTAAGATTTTGACAGGGCAAACACCTTCCCAAAACCCTGCGGTGAGAAGCAGCAGCCCTGGGAGGACAATGGCTGGAGGGAGAAGCAGCACCTTAGATGAGGCTGACAGACACAACCAATGATTCTAGCACAAGGGCTGAAGTTAAAACTTTTCTCTCTGCTGCCCTTTAAGACTCAAGGACTGAGAGTTTTGAAGGTTTTTTACACCTCTGCCACCACTACTGGGTCACTACTGCTCAGCCATGCTCCCACCTGTAACAAGATCCTGCCCCAGAATCCTTTCTCTCTCCCAGTCTAGAGCTCTTTCAAACTGCAGGCTCCTCCACACTCAGCACAGAGGCATCTGTGTTTCAGAAAAAACAAGGGAAACAGAGGGAGCTCCTCCAAAACAATGAATGAGCAAATGGACTAGAACTCCTCAGCTTGGTACGATGGGAAGTGTTGATAGTTTAACCCAAGAGGAGGTTTCCATATTCTGTGTTCCCCAGAGGATAAACCCCTCTGAGATCACTGCTTATCAGCACCCAGTTACATGCCCATTACAAGTCGTTGACTGAGCACAGAACAGCAAGAAAATCTATACAGCTCAAGCGCAGCTTAGAGAACAACACTTGTTCTCATCTCTTCAGGCCTTTACAACTGAATATCTGGGTTTCTATCCCCATTCTGTGTTTGTGAAAGAAGCCAGGTCCTTCAGGTTACTGCACCAAAAAGGTTCACAAAAAGATAAAAGCAGCTAAACTGGAGTCAACAGAGATTTGTAACCTTGCCTGATCTGTCTGGCTGCAGAAGAAAGCACGCTGACAAAGGAGGCAAAGTGAACTTTTTCAGAACCCCGCAACAGGTGCTGAGAAAGCAAACAGAAGCATATCAGTAGCTGGCAGTTGACTATTGCTTCGCAGACTGAATTTTTTGTCTGATTACTTGCATGGCACTGAGGCAGAGTAGAAAAAGATTTTATGATTGCAAGTCCTATTTCTAGGACTCACATAAAAACAAAATATGTTTTTCAACATCACAAAGGTAATGACAGGAGAAAAAGGACTATTAAGCAGAGAAATATACTGATGAAATATGAATTTGAAGGTTAGGTTTGAATCTTCTCAGTTCTGTCACTGCAGCAGTTTCAAGCACAAGAATTTTTGATATTTAGTACTTGTAAGGACCTGCTGCTAAGTACATGAGATGGGCTAGGACAGGCCTAGCTGGCACAGTAAAAGTTGGGCAGAGGATTCAATGCAATCTGATAAAGAAGACTTTAAAAGCTACTGTCCATGAAGTGATCTATTGGAATGATTCACATGCACATTCTTAGCTCACCTCAACAACAGATGGGACAGTATTTTAAAGCTTCGATCTTAATGTAAAGGTTGGGCTAAGAGTGACCACCAATCAGCTGCAGGCCAATAATTAGTCGAGCTGTTGTTCAGGGCATGCACCCAGATCTCACCCAAGGCAGCATGAGACACTGGAAGCAGAACAGAGACAGCAGAGAGACAGTACTCAGTGTGAGGTAAGTTGTAAACTCTTAGTGCCAGGGTGACCCCTCACCTCAGCCCTCAGCAGTATCTATGCATGCTTTTCCTTGAGTTTCGCAGGCCAGGAAAACGCAATCATCACAAAGCACCACCTTCACAGTTACAGTTGTGAACATTATTCTTCTCACTATATTAATAGCAAAGACCAGGATCCCAAGATTGCTAACTACTAGTACTCTAGAAATGGCATGCAAGACAAGGCTCACGCAAACCAACCCATTATTAAAGCACTTTTGTTGACCCACATCAAATGAATCTTCTGTTTGTATGTCCGAGCTGAGCTGCAACACAGCTCACACATTCCTGTTCGGATCCAGCACTCACTTGGTCAGGCCTGCCTCCTTTACATTTTTCTGCCAGATCTGCACCTTCTGCTCTCGCTGACTCAGTGCCTTCTGATATGTGTGAGGAAGCCCTCCTGGGGTCTCCGTGGTGTCTCCTTCCATCTCAAAAGGAATCACAAAGGTGTAAAACTCCGAGGGTGGCAGGAGGCGGAAGACACTTGTGTCACCACTCTCCTTGCACACCAGCATGGGACTGTCCCAGTAGTTTGGCAGAGTGGCCAAGCCCACCTGAGCCATGTGGTCTTCAAGCATCGGATAATGGGTGTGGAAAGGAGCAAAGCTGACTGCTTGGTTCCCCAAGAGGATGAGAGGCTGGGTAGGCGTGAGAATGTAAAAGGTACAGCCAGCAGTGGAAGAAAGGCACAAACGATGACAAACCACAATGACCTTGACGTTGTCACAGCTGTGGACGTGAACAGTCACTTGCACAGGGCCAAGGACAAAAGTGCTATTCCGGCACTTCTCAATGGTCACGGATCTGTGATAGAACAAGAGGGTGAGTACACAGTGAGCAGGAAAGACCAAAACCAGGACTCTTTCACTGCTTAGTCCATCTAAAAAGAACTTGGTGCTTGAACAAACTTGCTGAAAAGACATCTAACTGTGCCTCAAGAGAACAAAAACTCACCGGAGAGGAGAGAGAAGATAAATAAAGGACTCGTTGCAGCGATGAATTCTTATGTGAGCCCCCACCAAGGTGTCCGAGCTCTTGGCCAGTGTCTGCTTGTACACCTGGCTCATTATCACCATGGGGAACACCTCAGGCACCACAGGAGTATTGCAGGCAATCTTTGCTCTCCTGATTGTTCCTTCAACTGCAAAATAAAGTTAACCAACACATTTAAAATGGAAAAAAAAGCACAAAAAGGCTATAGCTGATTCCTACAGAGGCACAGACATGATGGTTCACTGTCCACATCACTCAGCAAGAAAATAGTAAAACTTCAAGGACAGTACCATCAATGACGCACCAGTCATACCATCCACCAATGCCTACTGGGCAGGTCAGCAGAACAGAGCAGTCAGAAGCTCCAGAAGTCGGGGCACATTGAAAGATCAAAAACACCTCAAGATTATTGAGGGGCAGCTAAAGCCTCCCATAAGCTACAGACAGCTCTGATTTAGGCATCTCCATTTCCCAAAGTCTGTTCCTGAACACAAGACTTAGCTTGGCAGGAAGATCCATAGGGTAAGTTTTATGTTGAAAGCAGGAACCATATGTTTTAAGACAGTGAAATGCTCCCTCTACAGTACAACCCTTGAGCAACGTCAGTGTCCTACCTAACGCACTGCCACTCTTATGATTGTGCAGTCAGAGGAAACAAAACATTAAACTGAATGTTTTTCTCCTAAGGTGAAAGGTGCCATGGCTCCACTGCCATGTCCTTGTAGGTGAAGGAATACAATTAAAGGCAAGGAAACCTAGACCAGTTCCCAGCTTTGCCACAAACATATCACGTTATCTGTCCAGCTGTACTTGGACAACGAGGATAGTGATGCTGACCTCACTCAGAGGGGCCTTTGAAAAAGAAAGTCATTAATGTTTGCTCACAAAATTGCTCCAAGTACCAGAAAAATACACACAGATGTCCCACAGCACCCTCCAGTCCCCCCAACTCGCTTCTAAACTGTCACTTTCCCCATATCCACTGACAGTAGGAAGAAAAAGAGGCAAGCCTCCACACCACTGCCAGATCCCCAGTCAGCACGAGAAGCCAAGAGTAGGAAATTATTTCTAAAAATAAAAACAAAGCCTGTAGCTACCTTGCTGCGCCCACGCGAGTTTCTTCCCAGACTTGAGGCAGGCAGTCATTCCAAAAGGGTTTGTCATCAGGCAAGACCGCAGCCAGCTCTCAAGCTTGAGGAAAGAGAATGCTCTGGAGACCTTTGAGTAGCCATTCTGCCTGTGACAGGGTTGCCAGAGGGCAAGCTCGTGCAGAGGATGGACCGTCCTGGATTTGTTCACAGTCCCTTCAATAAGAAAGCTAAGGGCACAGACGGCTTCATAGGACACCAAGCTACTGTGGGTGAAATGGGAGGAGACAGTGAGCTGTTCTGGCTCCAGAAGCAGTTCCAGCATATCTGAGAGGCGGCTCTGCACAAAGGCACGGTGGTCCTGATCGTTCCAGTTCTTAATGGGCAGAAAAACACACAAGAAGGAAGTGAGTTCTCACAGAGCTCACAAGCTCCGTCAATTTTATGCAGTGCATCCTCGCTTACACTCATTCTAAAAGAGGGAAAGGAAGTCAAACATGGTGCTCTCTCCTGATCACTGCTTCTGCTGCTCTGCTCTTCCAAAATACAGAAAGCAATCTCCCCTCAAAAAGAAAAAAACATTTTATTCTAACTCCAAGTACCAAAAATTTTGTTCTAGAAAGCAGAAACAGTCTGTCCTACAATCCTTCCCACACAAATTCCGCCAGCTGCTGCTGGTAATTGAAGGTAGGAAACAAATCAATAACTGACCGTCAAGGTCTTGCAACCACTCTATTGGAAAATCGCGGTATCTGTTCCAGACCCTTCAGATGTGATTCAGTGCCGCCTTCTGAGGTGTGGCAGGGAAAAAAGCAGAGGGTCATTTCTTCACAGGCGAGCAGACCAATAAACCAAATGACCTCTGAAAGAATCATTACTTCAAATTCTAAAGGGCTCCAGACAAAAAAAAAGGCAGGAGACTAGAATTATGGCAGACATTAATAAATACAACCTTTGCTGGCCAGCAAACTGCAGAGGAAGCAATACACGGCTTTGATTACACATTGAACTCACCATCGACAAGGGCTGTAGCCAAAAGGGTGTAACAAGCAGCTGTGAGTGTCTTGTCCAGCTGCTGGAGATCCCTGCACTGTGACAGAGACACTCTCACACTGGACAAGCCTCACCACATCATTTCAAAAGGGGGCATGGTTCACATTAGGCATCGCTGAAATTGGGGGAATCTCACCCAATCGCACAGAGAAAAGTAACACCAGTGGAGACAGCCCCAGTCTCGTCGGGACCAAAACCTCTGGCAGGGATACAGTGGCAGCCAAGACGCACCTCCTTCCTGTCCAGAGTTTTATGTAATGGCTACATCTGAGCAGCTGTTAAAAGAAAACGACGACTTCTAAATAACACTGGATGCTCCACGACCACCCAATTCACAGCCCTTATCAGTTCCTCTCATCTCAGGAGGACTGGGGGGTGTTGGTGGATGAGAAGCTCAACATGAGCTGGCAATGTGCGCTGGCAGCCCAGAAAGCCAATCGCACCCTGGGCTGCATCAAAAGAAGCGTGACCAGCAGGGCGAGGGAGGGGATTCTGCCCCTCTGCTCTGCTCTGGTGAGACCCCTCTGCAGTGCTGCCTCCAGCTCTGGGGTCCCCAACATCAGAAGGACACGGACCTGTTGGAGCGAGTCCAGAGGAGGCCACCAAGATGATCCGAGGGCTGGAACACCTCTGCTGTGAGGACAGGCTGAGAGAGTTGGGGTTGTTCAGCCTGGAGAAGAGAAGGCTCCGGGGAGACCTTAGAGCCCCTTCTAGTACCTAAAAGGGGCTACAAGAAAGCTCGGGAGGGACTCTTGATCACAGAGTGGAGCCACAGGACAAGGGGTGATGGTTTTGAACTGAAGGAGGGTGGATTTGGATTGGATATTGGGAAGAAATTCTTTACTGTGAGGGTGGTGAGACACTGGCCCACGTTGCCCAGAGAAGCCGTGGCTGCCCCATCCCTGGAGGTGTTCAAGGCCAGGTTGGATGGGGCTTTGAGCAACCTGGTCTAGGGGGAGGTATCCGTGCCCATGGCAGGGGGGTTGGAACGAGATGATCTTTAAGGTCCCTTCCAACCTAAACCATTCTATGATTCTATGATTTCTTTTCCTGTTTGTTCAATCATTCAGTATAAAGTTGCCCAGTCCCTATTTTTAATCATTTCAGCCTGTCCCAAATTACATGCTACTACCTTGTAATCTCATAGTCACGACAGAAATCTGCTGAAGTTTGCAGCTCGTCTTCGTGACGATGCTCTCAATCTGTCATTCACTCTCAAATACAGAGCTGTCCACAAGCTGCACCCAATACACTCAGCTCAATTCTCTTCTTTCAAAATATTTTGTAGGGGACATTACATTTTCACATTGGTCTATAGCCGATCAACTCCTCTCTCTGAAATACAGCTTAATGTAATTTTGCTAGGGAAGACCCTGGGATCCTAACAGTCTACAGCAAAGTAGAGGAAAGCAACCTCTAATGTAAGAAAAGCTTCCTGTTTAGCTAACAGAAAAAGCAAAGAGGCAGTTGCTCCTTAAAAGGAAAAATACCAAGACTCTAAGAGAACTTTCCCAGTTAGTCAGATTCTAGGAAGCTCCCATGGACAACTTTTTCTGCAGAGAATACACCAACTTAATGTCATTTACCGTTTCGCTAAGTATCTCCAATTTGACTCTACTTTAGACTTTACCGCAGGCAGGGTTACAACCCCCCAGGAACAAACCAGCCACTTTTCAACCCACGTCAAGGCAGGACTTTGCAGTTTCCCACACGCCCACGTAAGGAGAATGCTACAGCCACGAATACCTTATTCTCGCTGGCGGATTTTCCAGTCAGGCTGGGAGACCTGGTCTTGAGGCTAGGCCATTCCTCCCCGATGAGAGACCTTCGCAGAGAGACCTTGTTCACCTGCTGGACGTACAGGAAGAGCAGGAACTGCAGAGTGTCTACCGACAGCTATCCAAAAGGGGAGAAAAAGAGGCGTTAGGATGGGCTGGGCTCTCCCCACGCCGCCCAGCCCGGGATGGGGTTCCTGCCTTGCTCCGCTCCCGCTCCAGCTCGTCGGGGCTGGCGCAGGCCGCCTCGGCCTCGGCCCACTCAAGGTGGCGCGGCGGGTCCCGCCGGACGAGGCTGTGGAATAGCTCGAAGTAGAGCCAGGCCAGGCCGCGGCCCAGCTGCAGCTTCCCGCAGGCGATGCGCCGCCAGCGGGGCCACGACAACCGCGGGAAGCAGCCCTCGGCCGCCCGCGCCCGGGCGTAGGCCGCCATCTTCCGCAGGTAGTGGGGGCCAAGGCGGGCAGGGGGCGGGGCGGGCAGGGCCCCCACTAGGAACGGCTCCGTCTTCACCCACAGCTGCACCGGCGCCGCCGCCGCCTCCATGGCAGCCGCCACCGCCCGCTTCCGGTGCCCGCCGAGGCGCCGCGCAGAGCGGCGGCCGCGCGGAGCGACGAGACGGCCCTTCCCTCACAGCATGGAGGACTCCGAGCAGGTCCGTCCCTTCTCCAAGGAGCCGGTTACGATTGGCTGCTCGAGCCAGCGCGGAGGCGGGCATAAAAGACGTGCCGTCTGATTGGCTGTCTCCGGGTGAACTCATCCCTTCGCGCAGCCTTGCGCAGGGATAGGGCAAGGTGGAGTATGACGCACTGAGTCGCGATTGGACCGGTGGGCTGAGAGCCGACGCCCTGCCAAGCGATTGGCCAGCGGCGTCGAGCCGGTGGTGAAGTGTGCACAGCCGATAGGCCGGCTACACTCAGTATGCGGCGCCGCGCTCCCATTGGTCGGCGGCCTCGTCGCCGGGCGCCGCTTCACGTCTAATGGTGGCCGGGCCAGGGCGGGCGGCTGCGGACCTGCCTGGAGAGCGCCGCTCCCTCTGCCCGCCACTTCCCGGGCAGGCCCGGCCGCCGCACCATGGCCCCCGGCTGGCTCGGCCGCCTCTGCCTCCTGCTACTCTGCCTTTGTGGAGAGGTCACCGCCGGGTGAGTGTGCCACCGGTCCTGCTTTTCCCCCGCGCCGCCTCAGCGCCGGGCCCACACACACCCCCCTCCCCGCGGGCTCGGCGCTGACGGGGCTTCCCCTCTCTCTCTTCCCCCCCGGCAGGAGGGACTTCTACAAGATCCTGGGGGTGTCCCGCGGTGCGTCCATCAAGGATATTAAGAAGGCCTACCGGAAACTGGCGCTGCAGCTCCATCCCGACAGGAACCCCGACGACCCCCGGGCGCAGGAGAAGTTCCAGGACCTGGGGGCTGCCTACGAGGTGAGGCCGGGGGTCCCCCTGCCCCCCGTGCTGCTGACCACTACCTGCGATGTAGGGCAGGGTGTATGAGGCCTGGTGTAGCTGCTGGGGAAGAAGAGGGGTGAGGTTGTGCGCCCTGTTGTGAGGAACTTGGAGAACCTTCAGTCCTCCCAACCCTTCCCAGACTGTGAAGGGTGCATGGGGTTCATGCTGGGAGCATGAAGCTGAGCTTGGCCAACAAGTAGTTTCATGAGCCTTAGAATTATAGAATGGTGAGAGCTGGAAGGGACCTTAAAGACTATCTAGTTCCATTGCCCTGCCATGGGCAGGGACACCTCCCACTAGACCAAGTTGCTCAAAGTCCCATCCAGCCTGGCCTTGAACACCTCCAGGGATGGGGCCTCCACAGCCTCTCTGGGCAACCTGGGCCAGTGCCTCACTACCCTCACAGTAAAGAATTTCTTCCTAATATCTAATCTAAATCTCCCCTCTTTTTGTTTAAAACTGTTCCCCCTCGTCCTATGGCTCCAATCCGTGATCAAGAGTCCCTGCGTAGCTTTCCTGTAGCCCCTTTAGGGACTGGAAGGGGCTCAAAGGTCTCCCCGGAGCCTTCTCTTCTCCAGGCCTGTAGTCTTCATCCTGTAACACTCAGGGGAATGAGAAAGGAGGGCTTCTATAAGGTGCAGGTGCAATTCATCCTCCCCCTGTTACTGTATTGAATTTCAGTCATTCTACCAAATAAAAAGCAAAGGTGGAGAGCTCCTCCTGTTGGAGGGCAATAAAAGATCTTAGCTCACTTAGCCAGGAGAAAGCGAAGGCAGCAAGTTAAAGTTATTTGGTATTTATTAATAGTTCTTTGAGGAAGAAATAGTATTGCAACAGCTATAAGTATTGGCACAGGAGCAAGTATGTGTATGTATAGGGCCTGACTGTGAGTAAGTCTGAGCTGATAAGAGGCAAAAGGTTGTTGGCTTGCTTTTTAGAAGACATTAAGGTGGGAAAAAATAATTGTAGGTTGCATATTCATGAGGATTCCTGTTGTTTCTATGATAATATAATACAAATGATACCTCACATTAATAGCACACTACACTATATAAATTGCATACAGATTAATTTATTAGCCAGATGTTTTAAGTGAAAGCCTACTTTCTCTGCCATGTACATACGTGTTAATACAATTTAGGCAGCTTGATAGGATCTGTTTCTTCCATGTTCTCTGTCCTTTTTGCCTCCCTTCTGTCACTGTTCGTTTCCATCTGCTCCTGCCATCCCCTGTGGAGCAGAGGACCCCTGAGGAAGATGGTGTTGACCAGCAAGAATTCATAGCAGCAGTTCCACCAGGACCTTGCCTGCACCAGTGGGCTATTTGAGTGGGAGGTTTGTATCCTCTATGAGGAGTTGAGCTTCAGAAGGAAAGGGTTTGCATTCCTGCTGCAGTCTCATGGTGCTGCTCAGCCTGCAGCTGTAGTGCGGCTCCTGCTTCTGTCCCTGATGCTCCTCTGCTCTTTGCATATGGAAATATAAAATGAACGAGTAAGTGAGAGAAACAGCTTGAATGTATTTCTCTTTGGTCAGAAAGAAAACACAGTAACTTTATTTTTGTATCAGAGGTGGGACCTGTTTTTGCTTCGAACTTACCTATTCTTAAATAAATTGGCTGAACTATCACAGGGAAACCAGTGAACATAAGGAATTTTTTTGGGGAAAAAAAGTATTTGTTAATTGTCATTTGCAGCATCTGAATATTGATATGTGAGGTTTACTTTGAAGGTGTGAGTTTGTTGTTTCTGTGAGTTGGGATCTTGTCACACTTGACAGGACTTTATGCATGGGAAGCATTTCTCTACCTCTTCCCTGAGTCTCAGTTTATTTCAGTCTTTGCCATAGTAACAGCTGGGAGTACTTTTTCTATTAAAAACACTAGGGAGAAAATAGTTGTAAAATCAAATCAGGGGATGTGGTGGCAGGAGTAGCTGAATATTAATTTTTGAGTAGTGACTGAGTCTTCCTGCTCCTAACCAGGGTATTATTGAAGCACAAGAGTGTCCTTGTTAAACATAAAGTTGACAGCCAACATAACAGAGACAGTATGAATGCAATGAGCTCTTGACGGGTGCTGGTGAAGATTAAACTTGGAAACCTCCCTTCAAAGTCTTCATTCAAGTGTTTCTTGCTGAAGACAAATGCATCAGAACATTAAAATTAAGCACTGATGTATGTGGTTTTTGAAATAGGTTTGGAAGAAGTAACATTTTGATGTCCTGCAAGGTCTTTGTTTCCTTGTTTAGCCAGTACAGCTTGCAGATCCCTCTGCTAAACTAGATATGAGATGCAGTGTATTGATTTGATTGTTTTGGGCAAAAGGGAGCTAGAGTTTTATTTCCCTTATAACCTAAACCAGGATGCTTTTTGCCACAAAGCAACAGCCTCTGTTACTAGTACTGCTGCTCAGGGTTTGGCTAGCTGACTATAGCAAAGTCTTAAAAAAAAAAAAAAAAAAAAAAAAAAAATTGTGGGGAAAGTAGGTTAATTAAACTACTTGGTCTCCTTCATTTTAACAGCCTAAGTGATTTCCACCCTGCAGCTGTGTGGTCTGAACAGGGTTGTTTCAATTAGAAAGGAGAGTGATCCCATGTGAGGGAACTGAGACTCCTCTACATATAGTCATTAGTCTCAGGATGGTTTGGGGGTGGAGTTCCCATGGGGTTTTTTCTAAGCTTACCCACAGTAGTTGCTTTGCTTTCAAGGTAACGTAACAAACAAGAAGTCTCTTCCTAGTACTTGAAATTGTGTTCTTGGCATTGTGTTTTCCAACAGCCTGCAGAAAGAAGAAAAATGAATGGAAAGGCAAATATTTTGTTCTTAATTCCTCCTTTATTGCTGATGGTATTGTCAGTACTGTGTGATACTCTACCAGAAAAATTTTCCTCTGACACCAACAGATCACAAAATGGAAAGCTTATCCCAGTTTTAAGAAGTGTGTGTTTTAATGCAAAATCTGAAGTGACAAAGGGAGAACTGGACTGTTACTTACTAGGTGAAGCTAGTAAAAATACTGTTGGGTTTTTCCCTGCTGCTAGCATTGGTTACAATTTCAGGCTGGTTTTCATCATTTAGTCAGCTTCTCCACCTGTTCAGTTCGTTCTCCAACTGTTTCCGCTCCTCTCTAGCCTTCTGAAAGCTAACCTGGCAATTTTAACCTTCCCAAATATGATCGACAGGGGAGGGAAAACTAAATGTGACTGGAAACTTCTGGATCTCTAGGGGATGAAAGAACAAAGATCAATACTTAGGAATTAAAATTGAAGCTTTACAGTCGACAGTCATATGTGTTGGGATGTGTTATTCTGCCTCAGTACCAAAGTTACTTCTAACTTTTGCTGCCTTTAGGAATGAGGGCCAGCATTCAAACTGGTGCAGAGTTACCATATTGGGCAGGTTGAGCTTGTTAGGCAAACTTGCCATAATTGCTAGTTGTTAGAAAATAGTAGCTGGAGAAATAAATGTTCTGTGTGCTTGAAGAACAAACTGAGAAACGGGTGGTATTCTGTGTGGGGGTTTTTTCCAGTGTCTCCTGCTTTGTAGCAACTGATATGAATTATTCCTTCTGATTCTTTTTTTAATGCTTAAGATAAACTGTGTTGTTTATATTTCCTGTGTTGCTTCTGCTGTTTTAATAAACTAACTGTACTTTTTACGGGGTTAACTGACAAACGTTTAACTTTTCTAGTCCAGTACAGCAAGCAAGTTCTAGCCAGTGCTTCTGTAATGTAAAGCATTGCTGCTTGTCCCCCAGTGAAGAGTAATGGTGAGTTTCCTTTCAGAGCTGTGTTTAAATAACCCAGTTCAGCTGTGGATTAATGTCTTGTTGGCTTACATCCCTTTGCCAGGTGCTGTCAGATGAGGAGAAGAGGAAGCAGTATGATGCGTACGGCGAGGAGGGATTGAAGGATGGGCACCAGAGCTCCCATGGAGACATCTTCTCACAGTAAGGAGACTTTCTGCCACTTGAGGCTATTTTGTAGTTGGAGCTTTAATTTTGTGATGCTCATGCACGTGTTTGACATGGTCAAATTCTATGTTAAGGTCTCTTACCCAGTCAGGAGGCACTGATCTGAAGTAACAGTTGAGAATTTGAAGAAATACACTTACATTGGATATCCCATGTGCAGCTGTCAGTTGTCTGTCTTGCATCAGTCCTTGCTTCAAGAGCAGTGGTGTATTCCCATGTGGGCAGCTCTTGCTCACTTGGCAAGCTGTGTCACCAGTTTGGGTGGTTTGTAAGGTCCTGCAGCTGCATTAAACATGTTTCTTATGTTATCTGGTATGTGATTGATGTTTAACCTGTTGTCACAGATCATGTGTGCCCTTTGGCAGTCACTTTTTCTTTTGCAAAGTAATGCTGTAGTGACTGACACTGTTTCAGAGCAACTGTAGAATTTGGATCTTTAAAATCTGAAAGCACTTGCATGTTGCTCAGACAGAACTGGATTTTCTGTTTGTTTAAAGCCCCTTTGGTTCTGCTAGGCACAAACTCACTAAAACAACTCCTGAAGTTGCTCAGCTCATGTAATCCTTCTGAGTGAGAATTTGTACCGTCTGCTGGTATGTTTTGAGGAAAAATATGCAGACTTCATAGGAAGGCTTTTTTTTGCATCCCTCTTGTCCCTCAGACTACTGAAAACCAAGCTGCTGGCACTGACTTGCAGTGTCAAGAGATGGAGTGGTACTCGGAGTTTGCACCTCGTGGTGATGGTAGCTGAGCAGCAGTGCAGTACAGGGAGGACTTTCCTTAGGCAGTGGTCAGATGTTGAGGTGTTGGCATTCAAGTCCTGCTCCAAAACTTGTTTTCTTTAGTACAGAAAACTCTTCCAAAGTGACTGCTTTGTTTGAAGGCATTAGCTTGTGTCCTGGAGGAGAAGAAAGAGGTATCTGGATTTACTATGGCGCTTTTGTACTGCAAGGAGGCTATTCTCTAGCAGATTAGAAGCACTTGCCAAGCAGCACATTGGTGCTGCCTTCTGTGGCTCTCTTCACAAAAGCCTTGTTTGATCAGAATTGCTTCCCGGACTAATTGATGTGCTTTCCTCCAGCTTCTTTGGGGACTTTGGATTCATGTTTGGAGGGAACCCTCGCCAACAAGATAGGAACATTCCCCGAGGAAGTGACATCATTGTGGACCTGGAGGTTACACTGGAAGAGGTGTATTCGGGAAACTTCGTAGAAGTAAGTTTGACTGCTTGCCTGTCTGTTTCTCCAGTGTGTTTTCAGGTTTGAGAAGTCTGTCCTGGTCGCTGCTCAGAATGGTATCTTCGCCCAAAGAATAGAACTGAAATGTTCGTTTGCTCAGTATCTAGCAGTGACAGTGGAGGATGTTGTGATGCTATTTGCTCATAGTTAACTGAAGAAACAGTACATTTATTCATCTTTGTTATCTGGCAATTTCTCTATAAAGGGGTGCTTCTTGTGATAATAGCTTATTTATTGGCTGTCAGTGACTAGCTGTAGCTTTTTTATTGCAGTAGCCCAGTTGGAATAGGTGTAAGTGGTCTGTCTCTAGAATTTGGCGATATTTGAGGGCCCATTCATAAGCCTCAAATTCATCTTGCAATTCTTGCAAAACCTTGTTGAGGATTTTTCATAGCCTCTTTATATGGCCAAACATGTCACTGCAAATTTCTGATTACGTACTTGGCAAATGTACAGTGGCCTTTCAATTTCTTTTTTTAAGCAAGTTACATTTCTGGTGCTGACAATCCCTGCTATTCTGCATGTTAGAATTTGTGTTGGTTGAGTCTGTGTTGTGAGTGTCTGGGTAAATGGGGAACTCCAGAAAATTTTGTCCATTGTGTGGAATGAGGAAGCTATTGTAACCAAAGGTGTTGGATGTTTCATCCTAGTGTTACATTTCCTATTTAGAAAGGTGTGCCAGAAAAAGAAAGAAAATGGTAATAGTGGCATCAGACTTTTTTTTTTTCCTGATATTTTGGTATTTAATGTGTGGTCAGCAAGAGGTGTAGGGTGAAAACTTATCAGGCATCTTTTGCCAAGACCATGTGGAGCTACTGTGGGGGCAGCAGAGAATGCATTTAAAAAAAAAAAAAAATGTTCAGGCTGTTTGAGAAATCCAGACCCTTGTGGAGATACAGGAGTGCTGGCCTGTGTGCTGGTGTCAACCTCTTCCTCTCTCATGTAGGTTGTCAGAAACAAGCCAGTGGCAAGACAGGCACCTGGCAAACGGAAATGCAATTGCCGACAGGAGATGAGGACCACCCAGTTGGGTCCTGGACGTTTCCAGATGACTCAAGAGGTTGTTTGTGATGAATGTCCCAATGTCAAGTGAGTTTTAAGCTCTTTAAGGCTATCTGGCTGTTTATTCAAAACCTGCCACTAGATGGAGGAAGGTGCCTGTACTACCAGTAAGACCCGGGGAATTTGGGAAAACTTAACACGGGTTTCTCAACTCCAAGGAGCCGGTCTTTATTCTTACAGTAGAGATGGCCAGCTCTATTAGATGTAGAGCTCCCCAATTTGCTCTTTCAGCCTCTTATTCCTTGAATAATCAGTCATACTACAGTGGAAATTCTACAACTATATCTGAATAAACAAAGCCAGGGAAGCCCACAGTTTCCAGCTGGGAACAGTTGGACATGGAATACCATGGTGTAGTCACACATCCAGATGCCGGCTGTGCATTTAGGAGCTTAACTTTGCCTTTTCTACTAAACGAATATCGGCACACGAGAAAGGCAGCACTATCCCTCTTGTTTTAGATGTGAGCAAGGAGAAAGTATTTGTTAACTTGTGGGGGTCTTCTCATTACCCCATTAACATAAGCAGGTTCTGCCACCTATTGTTGAAAACTTAGTGCTTGCTTGCTCTTTCCCTTTGCAGGCTTGTGAATGAGGAGCGAACACTAGAAGTGGAAATAGAGCCAGGTGTGAGGGATGGTATGGAGTATCCCTTCATTGGTGAAGGTATGGATATAGGCACTGCCCTGCTGCTCAGCTTTGATTGACTTGCTCCTTTTCCACGATGCAAGGCTGGTCTTCCTGATAGTGGAAGTGTCCAAGCCCTGCTTTGGTAACTGATCAGCACGCGTGGTTTTAAGTGCTGTGTCCTCTGCATGCTGCTGAAATCCAGGAGCGTACTCTGCTAAGTCTGGATAACGCTCTTGAGTTCCACTCCCTTTGCTGGTACTGGGGGCACACAGGGGGAAAAAAAGGCTCTAAATCTGATGTTTCGGGTAACTTGAGTAGGAGCATCTGTTCCAGGCTTGTGTATGCGAGGGAATCCCCCTCTGCCCAAGGCAGATTAAGTCCTTCAACAAGTAAAGGACATCATTAGCATGCAGGCAAGTCTTTCAGAACAGCAGAGGGATACGAGCTCACTGAGGCAATAATCAGAAAGTCTAGGCTCTTTAACAGATATGTGTAAGCAGGGTTTTAGTCATGTGAAGATCAACTAGTTAGTTTTTTCCTTTAACATGTGAGCTGCAGATCTCCAGTGTTTAATATGCTGCTTGTTCTTCAGTTGTTACTAACTAGCTCCTTGAAACAGAGCTTATCCTTCTTTTTCACAGGTGAACCCCATGTGGATGGGGAGCCAGGTGATTTGCGCTTCCGAATAAAAGTTCTTAAGTAAGTAACTGGTCTAGTTGGACCACTCTTTCTGGTTAACATAAAGAAACTTTGCAAGCAACTTCCAGTGTTGCCTGCTTGGCTAGTGTGTAGCTTACCCTTCAGCAGAGTTGGTGCAGCCAGGGATCTGGCTGTGTAGAATGTTCAACCATGATGATGCTAGAGTAGCTGGATCCACCACTGTTAAGATGCTGCAATAATTCCACTCTTATTTGGTTTGGCTTGAATTCTGGTGCCCATTAGTAGCTCCTGTGTGAATCACATGAAATACCTCCTTTTTCCATAAACATACTATCTCCCTATAGTAAGGAAATGCACTACTAAGAAAACTGCTGTGTGAGTCACAACTTCTTGACACACCTCACCACTCACTGCACTAGAAATAGAAAGGTTACCAGTAGTACATATTGTGCACAGGAAAATGAAGCTAAATTTCATTCATTCCTCGCTTCCTCTCTGATTTGTGAATTCTCTAAACTCGCACATAGAGGGGAGGAAGGTAAAAGACCTGTTTCCCCTATGGGGAAGGAGAAAAGTTCCAATGTCTTATTTCCACAGGCACCCAGTCTTTGAAAGAAGAGGAGATGACTTATATACAAATGTGACAATCTCGCTGGTTGAGGCACTTACAGGCTTTGAAATGGATATCGCCCACTTGGATGGGCACAAGGTGAGGCAATGGTTTGCTTTCTTGCTGTGTGTAAACAAAATTTAACTGTAGGTCTCCTGTGCTGAGGGTTAGCTCGCTCGGGGTCTGTGGAGTTGCTGGTTGTATGCAGTATCCCCTCTGCTAGAGACTTCCAGACCAATTCCTGTGGAGCCAAAACAGGCTCTGTACAAGGGGTGCACAGTGTGGGTCTTGCTTCCAGGCTGTCACAGCAGTTACTGCATGTGCTGTCTTAGGTGGCATTAGTGCTGGCATGTGCCCTGGCAGTAATACTGCTTGGACCCCTTGAATATCACTGACTTTGGCAAGGAGTCAATATTAGCTGAAGCTTTTCAGTGGGTTGGAAGGGGTATTGGGGTATGCACACAGAACCACTAGTAACATTCTGAAATTTCTCTTGCCTTTAGGTTCATGTTGCTCGGGATAAAATTACGAAACCCGGGGCCAAACTATGGAAGAAAGGAGAAGGTCTTCCAAATTTTGACAACAATAATATCAAAGGCTCACTAATAATAACATTTGATGTGGAGTTCCCCAAAGAGCAACTGACAAACGAACAGCGGGAAGGTGCGTGTTTTAGATCTCTGTCATGGCAGCAGGCTGCACAAACCTCTTGCCGAAGCTGATAAGAACTTTGCACATCTGAACCAGTGGCCTGTAGCGATCAGGAGGGGCTCTCCTTTCCCGGAGCCCTTTGTACAACATAACACAGTTGGCTGATGCCCTGTGATTAACTTCCATTTCCCTTTGAAGCAAGCAAGGTTGACTGCTGCAGTTGTAGCGAACCAGATTAGATTGGGATGTGCCACTGCTGGGATGTAGCACTTGGCAAGTTAGCAGGTGCTTTGTTTTGTAGCTGGCCATCTGGCTGAGCTGAAAGCCCAGTAGGGCTTAGCCTCTCTCTGCTTTGCCTTCGCTGGAATGGGATCACAAGCTGTTTTCCAGCCCCTGTTTCCACTTTCTTGGAGGCAAGACTTTTGTGAAAATCCCTCTACTGTCAAGGGTAGAGTGTGTCATGCAGCATCAGGAGAAGGATTGTGCCTCTCTACATCTCCTATCCTCAGTGCTTTGTGGCTGTATAGGGAAGAAGGATGCAGATGTCTGGTAGGAGAGATCTGCTTTTCAGTTTCCGTGCTCAAACGAAAACTTGATGAACCATGTAGAAATCTTAAAAATGACGGGAGGGTAAATATTATATGCTCCTCCCTAGAAATTCCTCTTTGCTTCAGCAGCCTCTGTGGCAGGTTCTGCTGCTCTCCACGAGGCATCAGAGTAGGCATCAAGGGCTACATCCTCTGCTATGGGGCAAAGAGGTTCCTGGCACATACTAGTGCAACTCTTAGAAAATTCCCATCCCCAGAACTTCTTTCTGCTCGTCAGGGCTATCGTATTTTCTTCTTCTGAAGGTGCCCTTTTAGTGGATTCTGGCAGCTGTCCTGGTAGAATGAGGCAAACGCGCAGCTTTCCTGGACTCCTCAAGCTTGTAGAGGGAAGCCAAGCCCTGGGTGGGCTTTTTTCAGCCCTGTGGCACTTAATGCTGTGTTGATGACACTGTGCTAGCTACCACAGCTGGTAGCTGCAGCTCCAGGGCTGGCTGACTGTTCTGTGACTCTTCCTGCAGCTGTTTGGTCTGTGAGGTCTGTGCCCCTGGGCTGTGCTTTGAGTGAACCTGTTTTGGGTATTGACCCCTATGCTTTTCTGTTTGTTGCAAGTGTGGTGTGCCCAGTGAATGCACCGGTGGGAAGTTTCATTCCAGGTTCTGCTGGCCTTGAAGCTTTGTAAGGTGACAGTACCTCTCTAACAGACCTGAGGTTTTTGCATCTGCTGCTTTTGGCAGTTTGTGAAGAGACTGGGCAAAGAGCAGTGACGCAAGCCTGCATGTTTGTCAAAATTGCTTGCACGCCTTTATGGATATTCTGGGAACAGAGAGGTGACAGTACTGGCATTAGTGTGTTTAGGCACGGGGCCTATGGGTGTTTCACTCACTCCAAAAGCAATTCCATGCTTCCCAGGGGAAGACGACTGGGTAGGCAGTCCGATGCATTTCTGTGTGCTATAATATCTCCAAACATCCAGTGATTTAAGGATTTTTATGAGGGAGTAGGTCTGTTCATGTTGTGTGGCAGCAGTTCAGTGTACACATTCAAAGGAAGACTGTAGGCTTCAGAATTCAAAACATCCCTTTTTTCTTATTGTTGGCAGTGGTCCTAATTTCTTATCTTGTAACCATATGTACCACTCCTGGGGCAGTCAAAAGATACTCTGACTCGGAGAGCACCACTCCAGTCAGTGTAAGCTTTGGAGTCGGAGAGATAATATGCTTTCTTTCCTGCCAGTGTGACATCAGGGAATTTTGCCTGCTGATAAGAGCTGACTTTCTCTTTGACATAGCTCTCATTCATCTCTACTGACACTTTTTGTTGGGGTTTTTGGAGCTTTGGATCCCATGCTTTAACTCTGGAGTGCTCAGAGAGCAACGGCAGGTAGGAAAGTGCCCAGGTTGTGTTGTAACCGGTCACCTGTCAGTGGTGTCAGAAAAATATCGAAGTTGGCTCTAGTAAAAAATGCCTGATGTGCAGTAGCGCCAAGTGTCAGGATTCCTGGCTGGAATTCCTGATTGAACATCAGATATATGTTGAAATACCCTGTGCACTAATGAGGGTATCCTTCAGGCCAGCAGGCAGCTGCTAGAGCTAGCTAGCAGGAAATGAGGTATGGGAATGGTGCTAATCCCACTTTTTTCAGGGTTATTGAAGCACACCTTTCTCCAGCTATGTCCTTCCTTTCAAAGAACTACACATCCAGGAGGCACATCCTCTTACCATCAGCCAGGAAGCAGCTTTGAGCCTCTGTTGGCTGTGGAGGGGAAGTGAACTTGCCTTGCGCTCCCCTGGAGAATGACTTAGCCTTAATGATTAGCAGCTCCTGTAGAGGGGCTCACTTTGCCCTGCTGTTGAGGATGTTTCTGAAAGTAGAAAAGAGTTCAGGATTCTCTGGGCAGCAAGAAAGAGGCATGAATAGTTCTTACCTGTCAGAGAGCCATCTCGGTTCCAGTTATCACTTCCAGGACAGTGTTCCAGTATTTTAACAGAGCTACTGTGACTCTTATGTATCAAATCACCAGTCTTACAGGACAGTAGGATTTTTACCCAGAGTGATTTAAGGGTACACAAGCAGGACAAGGTTTGCAGGGAGACATTCTCTCTTTTAGCTGGATTTCCTGAAGAAGGACTTGCATGCCTGAAAGCTTGGGGTTTTTAGTGCAAGTAAATTGGTTGATTTAATTACTGATCTTCCTTCTCACTGCCTACGTATCTCACTTAAAGTTAAAAGCTACTGTGGTATTTTCTAGGCAGCCTAATCTGACCTGTTGTACAAACATGTAAAGCATCTAGCCCCTCTTTACTATGACTCTGGCTTCAGTGGAGCAGCAGAGCAGGCTGATCTGAGGCAGGACTGCGGTCCTGTCCTCTGTCATGTTGAGGTGCAAGCCAGCTGCCTTTGTGCTTTGTTGCAAGACTGCTGTTTTGGGGACATCCAACAGCAGAATTATAGCAGTTTAGCTTGGGTTTTTAGTGGTTTTTTTTGTTATTTGAAAATTACCTATGGCCTGGGGAGTCTGTTTTGGGTCCTGACAGCCCCTGCTCAGGCTCAACGGTTTCTGGTGCTGGTCAGAGCTGAGATGCTGCCATGCCCTGAGGGACCCCATGGCCAGGGCAGTGGGACTCCTGGCAGTGTGTCACCAGGCTGACTTTAAAGAAGAAGTCGCCTCCGATTATCTCTGGGAAAACTGTGTGACACATCCATTCTTGCCAGTCCGCTTCCTCTGTTTCATGCGGACATGCTCTTCAAGTAGCAGTGAAGACCTGCCAGTCTTTCCCCACATGTGCTGACCCCAGTGGATGAGCTATTATGGTTTTAAGGGCCGACTCGCTCTTTTCTTACTCTGCTCTGGTAAGAATTTGCTACTGATAGGACCTCAGAGCAGTCAGTTCTTTGAAATGTTTTATGAATGGGCTTTCACGGGTCAGGAAGATGGTATTTGTAAAGTCATCTAGACTCCTTTGTGAAACAGTGGGTTTGAAAAAAAACTTAAGATTTTCAGGCTTTCAGTAGCCCACAGTTTGCTTCTTTTACTTGCCTTCAGGGGCTACTTCTAGTGGACAGTGGTGTCCCCAGGCACCTCATACTGGTGTGAAAACCTCTGCTGTCTGATTACCCTTGTGGGTTTCTGTAGCTGGCAAATCCAGAAGGACTCAAATGTAGCCCTCCCAATCTTCTGCTAGCAGATTTCTCTTAGGCTGTAGAAGGAGCCTGGGGAGATGAGCTAGATGAATTAGACTCTGGAAATACTCAGAAAGCTGTTTGTTGTTGCAGTTTTACTTAAGAGGATAAAATTGTTCTCAAGTTCAATAGCAAAGCAGCTCTGGGAGTCAGCTTTATCCTGGTGAGGATCTTGAGGGGTGCTCTGGGCTTTGAGTTTGTAGTGGAGGAGACTTTTTCTCCCTGGATCCACTGACCTTGTGTGGTCCCAAGAGTGCATGAAAGCACTGGTATGGCATTGCTAACCTTGGTCCTATTGCTCCTTGTAGGAATGCTGAAGGAGCAGGAGTAAAGCTGTTGCACCGTCAGGTTTGGAGGGGATTTTTCCTTTTTTCTTTGGTTTGGTTTTTTTTTTTTTCCTTAATGGTTCTCTTAGATTAACAGTGTTTGCATTATTCAGATACATGGAGCTCAGCTTTGAAAGGTTGGTGCCACGGGACCTATGAGCCAGATGTGTGAGTGCAGCAGGAACAGCAAATGCAGAGTCTTCCTCCTGTTTGTGCTGTACAGTAATGCTTGCCTTTCTCTTGCAGGTCTCAAACAGTTGTTGAAACAAGGATCGGTGCAGAAGGTGTACAATGGATTGCAGGGATATTGATGTGTGGAAAAATTGGACTTAACTGAAAATGAAGTCAGATTTGTTTGCAGTCTTTTCTCCTGCCCACTGTAGAATGGAAAAGAGGGAGGGTGGGGCAATTGTTGAGGTATATATAATTTTTTCTTTGTAATTTGTGGAAGTACTCAGATGAGTTGGGGGAAATACTACCCTTTTCAGGACATAACTGGTGCTGCCTATCATGTTCCACGTCCTGGAACAACAAAGACTCCTTAAGCAGAAAAAAATGGGGAAAGGAATTTTAAATTCCGCACAGATTGGAACTTCTGGTTTTTAAATATATTTTGATGTGACTTTTCTTGACCATCTCAACATATTTTCATAGCTTCTCCTGCTTTTTATGTCCTTTGTGTCAGTCACTTCTGAGTTTCTGTTGTTTTGGCTTTGTTTTTTGTTTAATCCCAGTCCTTCCTGCCCTTCTCCTCTGAGTCCAGAGTGTGGTATTGCTTCAGAGTCTGTGTTTCTGGGGCAGGAGTTAAAGTGCTGTTGGGAGTGGACTGGCAGGAGAGCCTTTATGGGCTGTGTTGGGCCCCATGGATGGTTCAGAAAGCAGGGGAAAAAAAGTCTCTTAAGGCTCCTGTGGACTCTCTTAACTTCCGAGAAGTCCCCATGTCCCAAAAGTTAATGTTTGGTTTTAAATTTGAAGTCACTAACAGCTTAGCAAAGACTCAGACTTCCATGGTGGGATTTCTGGAAAATAATGGGAATGGCTGCTCGTGGCCTTGGTTCTTCCTCATTGCCCCTCAAATGTAACCAACAGCTTGTCTGGAAAAGTTCACTTACCTCCTGCACTCTGTCCTCCATGAGGACAGGTGAAGCTAACAGCACAGAAATAAAGATGTTTGAGTTGGAATGGCAAAAACTACCTGGTTATGTATTCCAGCAGCCCGGGACAGTGGCATGTCATTGGACTAACAAGGAATGGTCCCTTCAGTGATCTGAGCTGTTGTGAAGGGTGAAACCACAGCTGCTAACAGCAGCAAAAGCTCTGCAGCTGCTTTATTTGAACAGAGGACCTGGTAACCTGGCAGGGGGTTACCTGTGCTGCTCTGGTCTCTGTCATGAAGACCTTGCTGCTTTAAGCATCTCCATCAGGGACTGTCGTCTCCACATGTTCATTCAGGAGTGGTAGCTAAATAATGCCTCAGAGGTGTCTTTGTCAGTCAGACTTGTGCTTCACTGTGGCAGGGATGTAGGCAGCAAGAGAAATAGGTCAGTCGTTCGTGTAGGATCGTGTTCTCCTCCTTCCCTCTGGGCTCTTAAGGGCTATAAAGTGGGATCCTTACAGCTGCTGCCTTATACCTCCTCCCTTGCCTGGGAAGTGGATGGGATCTGGTTCTTCTACATGGGAACGTTTGCTGGGGAGCAGGAGACTCAATGTAGGTTTTTTGGGGTTTGTTTTGTTGTGAACTTCAAGTAGCTCAGATCTGAGCCTTGAAGAGGTGGAGAGCAGCTCTGGCCCCAGCCCTTGTGTGCTGCCCTTGGTCTAGCACTGTCCCACCCAACTCTTAAGCTCCAGCAGGAGCTGACGCAGCGGAAGCAGCAGCAGCGGGAAGGTTTCCTGTTGGATCCTTTGTACCTTTGTCTTGGCAGAGCAAAGCAAGGGCTTTAGGAAGAGCTGAGAGAGGGGGGTGAGACAATCCTGGGATGCTGAACCCTTGGTCTCAATGCTCATCTTCCTCAAAATCTGTAAGCTTAAGCCATTAATCCCAGGTGAGGCTGCTACCTGGAGTGTCTACCCATTTGATGACCAGGTCTTTGCAGCTGTCTGTAGGAAGCTCTGCCCCTGCTTCCCCCCTTAGCTTAGATTTCAAAGAAACTCCTCCTGATATCCCTGTGCATGGGGCTAGTTCCCATTATCTCAGCCCCTCGAGGGGTGAATTTGATGATTTGATTTGATGATTGCCTTTCTACCTTCCTGTTCCACTGGCGCATGACCATGCTGCCAGTGCTTAGCTCACAATAAAGCTGAAAAGCCAGGACTTCACACCAAAGTCTCAACTTCTGCAGGAGAAGGTGGTGCAGCCTTTACCTGCACCCCTAGCAGCAGCCAGTGCATTTATTTCAGACATGAGTACTTTTTCCTGCTGCTGCTTTTCCTTTCCCTGCTAATTCTTTTCCTTCCTGTAGTTTTTGGGTGTTTTTTCTTTTCATTGTGGGTCTGTACTCCTCTGAGGCCAGTGGAACAGCTACAATAGCTGCAAAGCCCCAGCTTTTACCAGAAGAAAAACAGGAGAGAGAGCCTGAAATCATACCAAGCAGCCCTGCTTCCTTCCATCTTCCCCCACCCCCCGCTGTGGGGGTGTGCAGAGCTGGGGTCCTCCGCCTTTCCCACCTTCAGACAAAGCTTCCAGGGTTCCTATGCTTTCTCTGCAGGCAGGAGTGTGCACTAGTGCCTGCCAGGGTCTGGGTCAAACATTTCCACTTGTTTTGGTATGCTTGCCTGAGGAAAGTTGTGCTGTTTCTAGGGTCATGGGGGAGGTATTAGTTCTCCAAGGGGTGTCTGGCCAGGGGGGATGTAGAAACTCTTTGGTAGCTGTGACATCCTGCGTCTCCTACTCCAGTAACATTTAGCTGGTGTGAGTGAGTCAGAGCGTGCATGGACTCCTTTATCTCATATGTAAGCCCCCTAAGAAACATTTATGTTTGCATCACCGCTTCTTCTTGGTTTGGAAGCAAGCAAGAATCCTGAAGGTGCCCACCTCTGAGCTGGGAATCCTAACGCACACTCTTAATTTCCAGCCCCTTCCACACAATACTGTTGTTCCCAAATTGGACCAAATGAAAAAAAAAAAAATTTTTGGTCCCCTTTTACCCTAAATCCTTGCGCAAGTCAAGGATCATTGAGGGTTTAGATACAGGCATGTTATTCAATTCGTCTAGCAAAACACTCGTCCTTGAATATATTTCTAGAAGTCCTTGCTGCTTTGAGAAGGGGGATGTTTAAACAAGCACAGGGTCCTCAGCTGGCTAAAATAGGATCCTGATTTATTTCTGAAGTGAATGGGTTTGATCACCTCCAGAAGCTGTGTGTGTTCCTCCAGGGCCTCGCCACAGGCTCACTTTGAGATACCATTGCCTCTGTGAGCACTATGTCACCACCCTTTGGCTGGATGCCTCCCACCCTGGGAGAGGTGAAGGAGTGGATGGGGTGAAGACTCTGTAGCAGGTAGATGATGGAGGTGAAAATAGGCTTCAGATCTGCTTTTCCAGAAAGTATCATGTCCCAGCAGCCTTCTCTGCTTCTCCTGTCCTTCTGCAGTCTGGGCTTGCTGCATCTAAAGCCATGTTTCCCATCCCAGATCAGATATTGAAGTTTTGGGGCTGCACAGAGGAGCTTCAGCATTAGGTACGTGGATCCTGGGGAGCAGTCTGGCCCAAGAGGGTGGTTTGTTCCTGGTGGCTTCAGCCATGCAGAGGGTCACTGCTATCTTATTTCTGGCCACAGCAAGTGGCACTGCTTGCACAGAGCACTGCTGGAGTCCAGGCAGGGGCTGAAAGTGTTCCTAAACACCGGTTTCTTCTCCATGGAGATTGCTCTGCAAGTGCAGTGCAGACAGGCTTCTTTCCAAATAACTTGTTATTTTAAAGTACTTATCTATATCTAAACCTTTCTGTGGAGATAGGAGGGGAGAAGTGACTGGTGCCAGGAGAAAATTGCTCTTAAGACACATAGGTTTGCAATGTTCCTGAATATATCCACTCAAATGGCTGAAGACTGAGGTGGGGGGTGGGGGGAGGCCTCTAGCTGGGAAGGGAAGGTGAAGTGATGATTCCTCGCTGGAGCAATTTTGAGGTTAGCAGTCCCCTTGGGCTGATGAGTGGTGTTGCAGGAGCAGCGGTGGAGCATCTGGCATGGGGTGGCTTGCTCAGACCGAAGTGGTCCCCAGGGAGGAGGGGACAGCCCAGCTAGGGCAGGGTGGGAGGTGTGGTGGGACTGGTGGAATCCTGCTGCCCAGGAGCCACCCTTCATCCCAGCTGCCACGTAGCCCTGCTGGCTGTTGACAGTGGCCAGCAGCCAGCTTTCTCCTCCTGTTTCCTCTGGCTCAGTCAGGCATACTGACCTGGGAGGTGAGAGGAAAGGGAAGAGGGCAGTGATGGGTCCTGGGCACCCCTACACCCTATGTGGAGGGACTCACCAGCACAGCCCTTTCCTCTGCCATTATGTATTTCCAGGGACTTGCCTGTTCTTGTGTGGGAGTAGGAGGCTGCTAGAAAGCAGATACCCAGCAGCCTCCACCCCCAAAACTATGTTGCTCCAAAAAAAAGGCATCCCTTGCTAAGGGAGGGCTGGCCAGAGGCTGCATGTCTTGCAAATCCCCTTGCCCTAGTGCAGCCCCTGGGTTAAAAAGGATGTTTGAAAACTGGTGATGGCAGAAATGAAAACAGCTGGGGCTGTGACAATGTGACCTCTGGGGAATCCAGAAGAACGGCGCTTGTTTAGTCCAAAAAAGCGATGATGACACCAGCACAGGCTTGGAGTGTGTAAGGGGTGTTTATAAGGATAATCCCTTCTTTCTATCCTCAGAGACTTAACTCTGGGTATGCTACCCATTTCCATGATAAGCACTGATACTGTCAGCCCAACTCCTGTTCCCAGCTGCTGCCTTCCCCATCCTCACCTGAGCAGGCACAGGAGCCCATCACTATGTTTTCAGGCAGCTCCTAGGGACAGGCAGAGCACTGCCAGGACACAGAGCTAACAATGCTGTGCAAGTGGCCAGAGGCTCCCGAAGGACATGGCCGGGGACATCAACCGTGTAGTGGGAGCTGATGTCCAAAAGGCAATGGGGAGGGGACTGTGTGTCCCTGCTAGGCAGGAGGGGAACCTGCCCACCCTATCTGAAACACCGGTGGGATGTGGGCAAAGGGGAAAGCTGGTTCCTAGCACATTGGCATAGTCTTACTCACTGGAACAGTGTTCAAGGCTGAGTGTATTATCTCAACCCTTATCCAAGCCAGCAATAGCAGAACTGGGTGATGGAAACCATGTGGCACAGGGAAAGCAAAGTCTCATGTGGCAGCTGGTGCGGATAACCGGGAGGCTTTGCTTTGGGGGAGATGCTGTGTTAGGAGGGTTGGTTAAAGCCTCCAAAGGTCGGTGTGGTGGTTTGTTCACTGTCTTGCAGAAAGCAAAAATACCTGAGAAGCAAATTAAAACCAGGATACACAGTTAAGTGTTGGCACTTGTCCCAAGCTGTGATCAAGAGTGGAAGAACTGCCAAATTTGGGAGAGGATTGGCCATGGATGTGGCTACCAGCTGCTGGAGAGGTGATACATGTTGGAGTGGCAGTGGGCAGGGAGCTCAGCTCACACACTGGGGCAGCTGGGCCATGTGGCCCTAGCATACTGCTCCAGGACAAGTGTTGGTGGCTCTGGGATGAGGTGGGTTGGGGATAAGGAAGAGAAACTTTGGGCCTGTGCTGGGGCAAGGTGTGGATGCTGTTGCCATATCTCCTTGACTCTTGGCTACTGTGCCCACATGGGGCACGGGTGCTGGTCGCCACCAGGGAGGGGGCCCTAGGACAGAGAGAGGGGTGGCAGCTTTGGGTGTGATGCCCACAGGCACAGTTCTGGATTAGGCTGTTTCTCAGGATCTTGCAGTTTTGGGGGGGATCCCTGGAGCTGGGAGCTGCCCCATCCCCTTGTGAGCGCTGGTGGAGACTTAGAGGCCAGCAGCAAAGTCGGCTCCTTTCTGGAGTACTCTCCTGCTGCAACTGACACACACAGGGGGGCCTGGGGGCAGGAAAAAGGCTTCTCCAGAGCTGTTCAAAGCAGAGACTTCCTCATCTGTCCAAAAGATGACACATTTCAGAAACAAAAAGCAAAACAAGCCTGTTTGTTCCAGACCTCCCCGTTTCTCCAGCCTGGGTCTCTGCAGGGTGCTGTCCCTGCTGCCAGCCCGTGTCCAATGGCACCTTCTCGGCCTCAGAGCATCGCTCTCCCGTGGGATCTGCACTCTGCCCTCCCAACCAGAACAAGGAGCTGCAGCCTCGGAGGGGTGGAAGTTGGCAGGAGAATCACTCGAGGGTCTTGGGACCATGGTGCAACATCTGCCTCCACATCCAGGCAGTAGAGATGCCCCAAAAAACAAAGCAAAGCTGTGAATGCAGTGGTTTCTCCTAGCTGGAAGCTGGCTACAAGTGGTTTTATCCCTTCATGGGGAGCAAATCTACCACATTTGACCTTCAGCATCAGCCTCATGTCCCCTGATGCCTGCAGCAGGGACACACAGTGCTTGGCCCGCAGCAGAGCTCCCACCATGGGCGCTTCTTTAGAGGCTGAGCAATGACGTTCACATGCCTCAGCCTCCTTGTTTTGGATCCTCCGGCCTCTTGGCTGTCATTTCCCTTTTGCAAAGGAGCCCGCTGAAGGGTGGGGAGCACCCCAGCCCCTGCCCCAGGAGCCTGGTGGAGGCGGGGGCTGCTCCGGGGGTGGCCAGTGGCCAGGGTGATGAGATGTGGTCTTTGGAGACCTCCTCCTTCATCCTTCCTTACAGACAACCACTATGTCATCATCCCATCCCCTTTCTGTCCTGTATCTCTTTTCCTGTCTTCCCCTCTGCCCACCCTTTGAGCCACAGGGAAGGGTATTTAGAAAGGAATGAGCTGGAAGTTAATCCAAGAAAGCTCCTGGCTCCTGTGCTGTCCCCACTTTCAGTGGACCAAGTCAGCTCCTGGCTCATCCCCAGCCCTTCTTGCCCTCGGGACAGCGGAGATGAGCGCGAGGGGGGTGTTGTGCTCAAAATCTTGCTATGGGTGACAGGGAAACACAGCCAAGAATTTATTATTGATATAACCAAAGTCTAAACGGTCAAAGGGCAGTTTTTAGCTCAGACCTAGATTGTGGAAAAGGAAAATAAAGCAATGAATGCTGTTGTACAGTACTAGTAATACAGCTCTGCATCTCCTTAGCCACTCCTCGGGGAGCAGTTTCCTGCCTTGGGCTCCCCAGCACATCGCTGCGTGCCTGCCCTGCCCCTCGCGCGGCATTCCCCAGGCTCCCATATCCCTCTGGGATCCACGTCCTTACAGGAGAGGGGTGAACACATTAATCTGCTCAGAAAAACTGTCCCGTTACAGCTGCCTGTACTGAACCTCGGTGTCTCACACAAAAACAAGGATATGAAAAATAAAAGAAGTGTCACCACTTGGTCATTGGAAAAAAAATCCCTCGACTGAGTCAAACCAAAGCTGCAGGCACGCTGAAATGAGCTCAGGAGGCACAAACCCCACCAGCCTCTATCCAGAGGCCTTGCAAACTCGGATCTGACGCAGGGCTGGCAACGCTGACAAGCCCACCCAGCACCAGCAACCACGGTGCCCCCACAATGGATCTGTAGCCCCATGTTGGCACTGCTGGTGGGAACTGAGAGCGACCAACCACAGCGCGAGAGCTGAGGGGTGGGTTTATTGCATGACATGTCAGCAGCACCACAAAGGCTGACATCCTCCCTCCCCGGCATTTATTCCCACTGGAACAGGGATAAAACAGGGTTTCAGTGCCATCCTTTTAACCCTTTTTTGGCTGTTTTTCCTGCCACTTTCCCTCCCAACCCCTCTTCCCCATTTTTTCCATCTGTACCGAGCGTTAAGTCTCAGTGCACCATACTGGCCCAGTGTGGGGACCATCCCCGGGGCAGGGTGCCACTGCTGGGGGGGTAAACCCAGCTGGGACCGGGCAGGGAAGCCACCGGTGTCCTTTGGGAGCAAAGCCTCTAGCGTTGGAGAGATAAATCCCTTGCAGGGCATGGGCTTGGTCCCTGCTGCCACGGGGTGATGGTGGGTCTGTCCCCTGCCTCCACGGGGTGATGTGGGATGGCTGCTGGCTCTGCTAGCACCTCCCTCCTGTGAACAAGAAGATCCCCACAGCCATGCCCAGCAAGGTGAAGGTCCCCAGAATCAGGCCCAGCACCAGTGGGGCGTGTGACCGGCTGCTCTGTTTTCCTGCAAGAGATGAGAGGGATGGAGGTGACGACTGGGGTCACCACCACCGTGCCACCCTGTGTGTCCCCCCAGACCCACCACAGACCCATCCTGGTGCTCTGAGCCTGCAAGATGCCGACACAGGTGGTGTTGAGGAAATGCTGGAGGTCCTGGGTGGTCTTGGGGTACTTCATCAGCTCCCTCTCGGCAAAGGCGGCCACCGCGTCCCTGCCGGGCCAGCGCCTCTCCCAGGTGGCATTGGGGACGTGGAAAGTGAGGAAAGCTGTCCTGTTGAGGGTCACCTCGTAGAAGCTGTGGGCTGTGCCGTTGGGGAAGAGCTGGCAGCCCAGGCAGCAGCACAGGCTCTGGGTGTCTGCGGGGACAGAGGGAGGGGGTTGGGGTCAGCATACTCCCACCCTCGGCAGCCCATTGCCAGCATCAAGCCATGCATTGAGTTTGCAAGGCCTCAGCCTTGTGCTGCCCAACCCAGCCACAGCGTTGCTTTCACTTGGTTTAGCTGCAGCAGCGACTTTTCCAACCACTGGGCAGCTGTGCTTATTTTTCCCTTCGTTATCTGCGTACAGCACAGCTTCGGTCTTACAGGGACAGGAGGTTTTGGGGAACAGAGCGAGAGATTCATCACTCTCAGGGAAGGATGCAGCATGGGGAGTGTGGGGACACTGGGCGAGAGGATGTGTGGGGCTCCCACCGGAGACCTTGAGGTGAGAAAGTGCTCCCCGAGGGCCAGGTACAGAAATGCAGAGCTGGAGCAAAACTTGCAAAGAAACCAAAGGTAAAACACGCCCTGCACAGGAACATCGGAGGTAACGGGGGGCTTGTGGAGCAATGCAGGCAGGAACATGAAACCATTGCTGTCGGCATCCCACTCCTCCCACGAAGGCTGCGGGGTACAGGTGGGGTGCAGGCCGGGTGCAGGCAGGATGGAGGTGTGATGCAGGTGAGATGCAGGCAGGGTGCAAGCAGGGTGCAGGTGGGATGCAGGCAGAGTGCAGGCAGGGTGCAGGCAGGGTCCGTACCCCCCTGATTGCAGCCCCCAGCCCTTTTCCCAAGGGACAGTGGGATATTGAGCATCACCCTGTTCCCAGGGTGGGCTCCAGGTAAGAAATTCCCAGCTCCGTAGGAGGGCTCTTTTTGCCCAGAGCGAGGTTTTGCACATGGCCGTGTCCCCACCCCTTTGCCCAGCTGTCCCCAACCAGCCGTCCCTGTGCCCAGGCAGTGCAGGGGAGGCTCCCCTTCCCCAGTGGGACTTGTCCCCCCACGAGGCCATGCATCCCTGTCTCTGTGCCCTCCTGGGGAACCACTCACAGTTCATGGGCCTCTCCTTGTTGAAGAGCTTCACCAGCTGGCCAAAGTAGTCTAGGTAGGTGGTCACATCCTGCTGCCGCTTGGCCCAGGCATCCGGGGGCTCCAGCGGCAGCACCTGGGTGACGTTAAGCCCCTCCAGGAGATGGCTGAGCCGCCCGTCCAGGCTGGCGTTCCCCCAGAAGATGGAGCTGCCTTTGGAGACATGGGTACGTTGCAGCATGGTGAAGGCGAGCGGGGCTGCAAGAGACACCAAACATCACCCACCGCCCCGTCCCCTTCCCATAAGCCGTGTGTGTCCCCCATGCCAGCCCCAAATCTCTCCAACCCTACCGCCACTGTGTCCTTGACTTACCCGCCTGGTCTGCCCCACAGCCCAGGGCTCCGCAGAGCAGCAGCAACTGGAGCATCATGGGGACGGGAATGGTGGCCCCGCAGCTGGCCTGGCAGGGAGTTAAGTGTGGGGACAGGGATGGGGACGGGAATGATGGTCCCACAGCAGGCCTGGCGGGGACTTAAGCCGGAGCGGGGAGGTGGGGCTACGGGAGGAGTGCGGGAGTCTGGCCAGGTCTCTCCCATTTCCTTAACCCGAGCCACCCGCACCCCTTCCCTGCCGGACACACCGGGGGTGCCTGGTCTTGCAGCGCCCCAGGGATGGTGATGCGGGATGAGGCTCCGAGCTCACCCTGTGGCCTGCGGGACCATGCGGCACCGCTCCAGTCAGCAGGGGAGAGAGTAGCCAGCGCCCGCCTCAGTTTCCCCTTCCCTTTGCTGGGCACAGGGCCCTGTCCCCGCTCCCCCCCGGTGATGCGGGTGGCCAGCGGGCACGCAGCGGTGGGGGCCCGCTCCGGGAGGAGGAGGGAGGGACAGAGGGGAGCAGCCTCGCAGCACCACGCTGCACCTGGACATCCAGCACCGGTAGTACCGGCAAGCGCTGGAGCGATGGGATCCCCATCCCCGCAGGGATGCAACCCTCACGATACGGTATCCCCGCAGCCCCCGTGATGGGCTAGGCGGCGGAGCCGGGACCGAGAAAACCCTAGCTGGGCTCGCTCCGTATGTTTGTTTTTTAATCATACTTAAAAGAACAGGAGATTAAAATTTAAAAAAATACAAAATTTATATTAAAATATCCAGCTCGTCCCGCTGGCACAGCGTGGCACGGCCTGGGGTGGCATATACCGGCACCGTACTGCCTGCCACGGCGCGGGATGGCGCGGGATGGCCGCGCCGCAGCTGCGGGGAGGGGCGTGGCCTCACCGGGAGGGGGCGCGGCCGGCGGGGCATGTCCCCCGCGGGGGCGTGGCTGGCGGCGCCGGTGCCGGGAGCGCAGCGATGGCGGCAGCGGAGCTGGAGCGGTTGCGGATGGCGGGGGCCGGCATGGCCATCGCCGTCCTCACCAGCGGCGGGGACGCGCAAGGTGGGGCCCGGCGGAAGAAGGGTGCGGGGGGGCAGCTCGGCCCCGGTCCTGCCCCGCCCCGTGGGGGCTGCGTGTCCGTGTCCGCCCGGCTCCACGGGCGTGGCGGGGCCAGAGTCCGCGGGGCCTCGGGGCGCGCAGCGGGGACGCGGCCCACGCTCCTCCCCGGGCGCCCGTGGCGGGGGAGCGGGGAGCGGGGGGACAGCCCCCCCCCCCATACCCCCCACCGGGGAAGGGTCGGTGCGTCCCACCCGCGGCGCTTCCCCGTCCCCATCGCCACTGGAGCACCCTCCGTGAGAGGTCACGGACCCCACGGTGGAACCCCCACGGTGGGACCCCCCCAGCCGGGGATAAGCAGCTATTTCTAATACGTCTCACTCTCGGGTGGTTGCTCATCTGCAGCTGCCATCCATGCACCGTTTCCCCAGTCTCTGCCTGCGTGGCGCCCCCCCCCCCACTCGAGGGGACACTTCGAGGTCACCTGTAGGATCCGGTCCCTTATGGGGCGCAGAGTCCCTCGGGGCTGCCCTGGCTCACACTTCGTCTTTCCAGGGATGAACGCCGCCGTCCGCGCTGTCACCCGCATGGGGATATACGTGGGAGCCAAGGTCTTCCTCATCTACGAGGTTGGAGTACCCCCCTGCTCCCCGCCATGGGTGGGGGGGAACCGGCCCCCCTGTGCCAGGGTACCCCTCACCTCTGCCCCCCACTTTTCCGCAGGGCTATGAGGGGCTGGTGGAGGGGGGAGACAACATCAAGCAAGCCAACTGGCTCAGCGTCTCCAACATCATCCAGCTGGTGAGGCTCATTGGTGGAGCTGTGGGACCCCTAAATCCCACCCCCCCAAATCTGCGTGACGAGCTGTGTCCCCCAACCTTTATCTCTGCAGGGTGGGACGGTGATCGGCAGCGCCCGCTGCAAAGCCTTCACCACCCGGGCAGGCCGGCTGCGGGCCGCCCGTAACCTGGTGGAGCATGGCATCACCAACCTCTGCGTCATTGGTGGGGACGGCAGCCTGACGGGTGCTGACATCTTCCGCTCCGAGTGGGGTGGGCTGCTAGAGGAGCTGGTCCACGATGGTGGGTGAACCCCCCTCCCAAAACCCCTGGGTGTGTAGAGTGAAAGCATTCAAGGGATATTGAGGTCCAGAGGTCCATTCCATCACTATGACCCCCAAGGAGGGCTGGGCTCCTCCGCTGCTCTGCAGGATCTGGCCTGATGCCGGGGGGGGACAGGAGCACCCTAAAATAACTGGTGGCATGGCCATCCTCCCCCTGCAGGGCAGATCAGCGAGGAGGTGGCACGGGAGAACTGCCGCCTGAACATCGTGGGACTGGTGGGCTCGATTGACAATGACTTCTGCGGCACTGACATGACCATCGGCACTGACTCTGCACTGCACCGCATCATGGAGGTGATCGACGCCATCACCACCACAGCGCAGAGGTGAGCGGGCTGGGTGCTGGGTGCTGGACCACCCCAGGCATCGCACCCATCTTCCTTCTCCTCCCACCTGTGTCCTTGCAGCCACCAGCGGACGTTCGTGCTGGAGGTGATGGGCCGCCACTGCGGGTAAGCCCCCATAGGTGGGGAAGACCATGGGTGGGACAGGATGCTGCCTTTCGGGGCCAGTCCCAGTGCCGGTACTGCCACTGCCATGTCCCCACAGGTACCTGGCGCTGGTGTCTGGCTTGGCCTCGGGTGCCGACTGGCTCTTCATCCCCGAATCCCCTCCGGAGGATGGCTGGGAGGACCTCATGTGCGAGAGGCTCGGGGAGGTGAGCTGGGGAGGGGGGAGTCCTACGGTTCTGTCCCCATTTTCTCCCTGGAGAGTCCCTGCAGGGACATGGGCTGAGCCCCGTGGCTGGCGCCCGGCCCCTGCGAAGCTTCGGGAGTTCCTGCCATTGTCCCTGTGAAACGGGGCACTCAGCCGAGCACAAATCCAGCCCTCATGTGCCAGGGGCAGCGCTGGCTCAGGGGCTCAGCCACCCAGAACCTGAGCCCACCCCTCCTTGGCTATGGCTGGTGGGGGCAAAGCATGTTCAGGCTCAGCCGCTGGTGAATTTTGGCTAAGCCGTGGCAGCTGTTTTTCTCCTCTCATGCCAGACGCGCAGCAGAGGGTCACGGCTCAACATCATCATCATTGCCGAGGGCGCCATCGACCGCAGCGGCAAACCCATCTCCTCCAACTATGTGAAGGATGTAAGCACCCATTCCGGCGCCCGCTCCAGTGCCCACAGTGACCGGCAGGTCCCTGGCATGACTTCCTCTCCTCTCTGCAGCTGGTGGTGCAACGCTTGGGCTTTGACACGCGAGTCACTGTCCTCGGCCACGTGCAGCGTGGAGGGACCCCTTCAGCCTTTGACCGCGTGCTGGTAGGTCTTGGGGGCAGGGGGGACACGGGGGTATCACCGTGCAGAAGGGAGCAGGCAGCTGGGGAACACCTCTCCTGCCTTCCCTCTGCCCATTGCAAAGGACTTTCCAGCCAGGATGAGGCTCAGGCAGTCCCCCTGCTGTGCCGGGCAGAGTGATGTGCCCATTTCCCCTCATTTGCTGCAAATTTCACGGGTTTTTAAACAAAACCAGTAGCTCTCTGGCTGGAAAACAGGCGTGCAAGCAGCCACGCAGTTTCCAAGCCTGTGGCAGCATCCCCGTGTGAGCCCAGGGGAGCATCCCACCTGGCTGGCACAGCTGGCCAGCAGCAGCAGGTGACCCTTTCCCTTTGCAGAGCAGCAAGATGGGGATGGAGGCAGTGATGGCGCTGCTGGAGGCCACGCCAGACACCCCCGCCTGCGTGGTGAGCCTCTCGGGGAACCAGTCGGTGCGGCTGCCGCTCATGGAGTGCGTCCAGGTGGTGAGTACCATGGAGTGGGGGGGGGATCAGGCACACCAGCCCGCTGGGTGGGGGTCCCGCTCCCCTCCCCGCAAGCGTGGGTGTCACAGTGCTGCATCTTTCCCCTCCTCAAGACAAAGGATGTGCAGAAGGCCATGGATGAGAAGAGGTTTGAGGAGGCCATCCAGCTCCGTGGGAGGTGAGGAGCAGGGACTGGTGTGGGGGGAGACATCTCTATGGAGTGGCCAAAAGGACGTGCTGGGGTGGGAGCTTCTCCCTGGAGAGGAACCAGTGGCTCCTGCAGCTGGGGAGGGTCCCCCCCTGCCTGGAAGCCACATCGCCTTGTCCTTGCAGGAGCTTTGAGAACAACTGGAACATCTACAAGCTGTTGGCGCACCAGAAGCCGGCACAGGAGAAGGTGAGGAGGGATGGGGAGCAGCAGGGCACACTGTCCCTGCCTTGGAGACATATATCGACATGCCACCCCTGTCCCCATCCCTGCAGAGCCCCTTCAGCATGGCCATCCTGAATGTGGGTGCCCCCGCCGCCGGCATGAATGCCGCCGTCAGGTCAGCCGTACGGATCGGCATCTGCCAGGGACACACCGTCTACGTGGTGAGCGACGGCTTTGAGGGCTTGTCCAAGGGGCAGGTAAGGGGAACGGCGAGCCTGGGTGCCACGGGTTTCCCAGGGGGAGGGGTTTGGGCTTGGAGGGGGGTGCTGGGGTGCTCCCCCACCCCCAAAACTGAGCGCTGCTGCTTGCAGATCCGCGAGGTGGGCTGGCATGACGTGGCGGGCTGGCTGGGACGTGGCGGGTCCATGCTGGGCACCAAGCGGTAAGTGCAGACCCCGGGTAGGGGGGGCCGGTGGGCATAGGGGAGGGGACATCGCTGTCCCTGGGGATTGCAGGGACCCCCTGTCCTCCCCCCATGGTCTCTTCTCCCCTTCCCACCATAGGACGCTGCCCAAGACCTGCATGGAAAAGATCGTGGAGAATGTGCGGAAATTCAACATCCACGGGCTGCTGGTCATCGGGGGGTTCGAGGTGCGGGGGGAACCCTCAGCCCTGGTTCAGTGGGGGCGGGGGTGGGCTGTCGGCATCCCAGGTGGTGTAGGCACCCCAGGCTATCCCTTTTGGGATGCAGATCCGGCCGTGAGGCTGGCATCTCCCCAGCCCTCGGCTGCTTGCAGGCATATGAGGGAGTGCTGCAGCTGGTGGAGGCCCGTGGGCAGTACGAGGAGCTCTGCATCATCATGTGCGTCATCCCTGCCACTATCAGCAACAATGTGCCCGGGACCGACTTCAGCCTGGGCTCAGACACTGCTGTCAATGCAGCCATGGAGGTGAGGGACAGGGCAGGAGGCCCGTCTGGCTCTACCAGATCCCATCATGTTTTGGGATGACCTGCGGGAATGAACCGGTGTCCCATCCCGGGCAGCCAAGATGGGTTTTCCTGGTGTGACCACCCCCCCTTCTCCCGGCACAGAGCTGTGACCGCATCAAGCAGTCGGCCTCAGGCACCAAGCGCCGTGTCTTCATCGTGGAGACAATGGGTGGCTACTGTGGGTACCTGTCGACCGTCACCGGCATCGCGGTGGGTGCTGATGCCGCCTACGTCTATGAAGATCCCTTCACCATCCATGACCTGAAGGTGAGCATGGCAAGGGGCTGCTTTGTGGCAGCATTGTTTGAGTAAAATAAGATGGAAAACCAGGAGAGGGCTCCAGCCAAGCCCCATGAAACCGCCAGGTGACATCAGCGGCTCTCAAGTCTAAATGAGAGGACCTGGGATGGCTGCAGAGGACAGGGGACACCACTGGCATCCTGGTATTCGTCTTGCAGGCCAACGTGGAGCACTTGACCGACAAAATGAAGACAGATATCCAGAGAGGGCTGGTGCTGCGGTGAGTTGGGGACCCCTGGGGACACTTGCTGAAAAACTCATCCCCGTGGCAGGGAGTGAGGCCGGGAACTGAGCCCTTCCTGCGGCCAGAGAGGGTCCCTGGGCACAGTGAGGTTCAGCATGGTGGGTTGCACAGCATCCTACCCAAGGATGCCGCGCTCAGCCAGGGGGACAGTCCTGCACTGGATGCCTCCACTGCTGTCCCCACCCTGGCCCCAGGGTCCTGCTGGGGAGGTGGGCTGGGACTCTGGGCCTCTCGGAGAACAAAACAGCAAAAAAAAGGTGTTTAGGGGAGCACGGAAGGACCCCCACAGGGATGCCAGATTAAGAAGCAGCCCCCCAACCCCTTCCCTCTGCTCCCCCAGCAATGAGAAGTGCCACGAGCACTACACCACCGAGTTCCTCTACAACCTCTACTCCTCCGAGGGCAAAGGCATCTTCGACTGCAGGATTAATGTCCTGGGCCACCTCCAGCAGGTACGGGGGAGAGCAGAACATGGGCCACCACTGTGCCCAAGAGCTGGGCAGACTTGACATTGCCATTTCTTTGTCCCCAGGGGGGAGCCCCAACCCCCTTTGATCGCAACTATGGGACCAAGCTGGGAGTGAAGGCGGTGCTGTGGATGTCGGAGAAACTGCAGGAGGTCTACCGCAAGGGTGAGCCGAGGGCTGGGGGTCCCGTGGTGGGAGGCTGGTGGCACTGGGCAGCCCCTGCTGCACCAGACTTAGCCACTCAGCCCCCAGCGAGGTGGCCATGGTCGGCTGTGTCCCCCTCCCAGGGCGCGTGTTTGCCAACTCAGGTGACTCTGCCTGCGTGATCGGGCTCAGGAAGAAGGTGGTGGCCTTCAGCCCTGTGACGGAGCTCAAGAAAGTCACTGATTTTGAGTAAGTCCCCAGCCCTGTACCCCAGCGGTTCAGCAGGTCCCGGGGGACCTTCCTGGCTTGCCCCCAGGGTCACTTGTCGTATCCCCCATTGCACAGGCACAGGCTGCCCCAGGAGCAGTGGTGGCTGAACCTGCGGCTGATGCTGAAGATGCTTGCCAACTACCAGATCAGCCTGACTGAGTACATATCGGGGAAGATGGAGCATGTCACCCGCCGCACACTCAGCATTGAGAAGGGCTTCTAGTCCCACCAGCCTGAGCCGTAGCCCCCTTCCATGTCCTCTCCATCCCCATGTGCTGCTGGGGAGCACCGGGTCCCTCCCTGTCCTCAGTAGCCCTGTAGCTTTGCCACCGACCCCTTAAAGCAGGCAGAGCCTGGTCCCAGCTCCCAAAACAGCACAATCCTGCCCCAAATCGCTGGTGCAGGGTCTGGTCCCTGTGCAGATGCAGGAAAGAGGTGTTGCTAGAGCCCAGATGCACAGCCCAGACCCTTAATCTTCCCTTACTAGTTTATTCCTATTATTTAATGATGGCGTATCCTGATTCCTTATTTAGCGGCTTGACCGCCTGAGCCAACTGCTGCTTTTAGTTGCCTGCCCTGTGTGCAGGAGGGGAGCCGAGGAGGATGCAGTGCTGTCCCGGAGCAGGTAGGGGCTGGTCCCAGGGGCTTTCGGCTGCCCCGTGAGCCCCGGTAAAGCTCCATCCTCCTGTGGCGTTTGCCCAGTGGGGTGTCTTGAGGGCTCAGTGCAGAGCACCAGTCCTGGCAAAGCCCCTCTTTCCTGGCCACTTTGCATGATGCTTGGCTGTGACTGTCACTGTGCAGCCCTGGGTGCCACCGACGGGGCCGTGCCCATCATCTCACCGCTGCTCTGTGACCCCCCAAATCTTGTACCATTCGCGGCGCTGCTCTCCTCCTCTAGAGATAAAACCCGCTGGAGCCAAACCTGCCTTGCTGGAGAGTGGTCATTGCATGCTGAGTCCCCACGGGAAGGAATGGAGGGGCAGACCTGGGGTTAGGATGGGGATGAGCAAAGCCAGACGTTTTGCCAGAGCCAGATTAATGCCAGGCCAGGATGTTTCCCTACTTCGTGCATCCTCAAAGCCTGGGAGAGTGGGACTGCGGGAGGCCTCTCCCTGGCCTGGCCACAGCGGGTGCGAGGTCAGCGTCCCTCTGCGGGCAGACTTCACAATCTCAGAGAAAAATTGCTTCTCCCTTGTTTTGGTTCCCACCTTCAAAGGAAACGCAGAAGTGATTTATCAAGGCGATGTGTTTGTTTGTTAAGGCAGTTTCTCAGGGTGGCTGCCAAGCGTGCCGGCTCCCGCGAGCAGCGCTCGGGCTTGGCTGAGGTCCGCCGCGCTTGGCCGATGCCAGACAGCCACACATAGCCCCTTTCCCAGGCTGCTTTCCTCCTGGGGCTTTCGGCTGACGACTCTAGCCTCTGGAACATCGCCAGCGCCATCGCATCACCATCTTTTGGGTCGAACATGCAGTTATTTTGTTCCTCCTCATGGAGTTGTCCCCACGTGAGAAGTCCCCCCTGATTTCAGTGCTTTTCCCCTAGCTCTCCTCATTACTTGTTTTATGCTCTGGAGGAAGATGATAATTATTGTACCTTCCCTGCCAGAGCTAGACACACAGTGAAACAGCAGACCTTGCTGATGGAGGCAGCATCGCTGCTTTTCCCAGGTAAGTATCTGCTCTGGGGACCCCAGGCAGAGACCTGGCTGCTCATCCCAGTGCTGGGAAGGCAGCAGGGTGGGAAACAGGCTCTTCTGCTGTCCTGTGTGCCAATTTCAAGGATCTGAAACCAGCTCCCAAGCAGGAACCCCCGCATCAGCCACGGACCCCTGTGCCACGGTGGTCCCGCACACTGGCCTCACGGTTGGCCTCCAAGGATCCTCAAGGATGGTTTGAACACAAGTTGCGCTGGATCTGTGCCTGTGGGCAGACAGCCACCGGCATTTTCCATGAGTGGGAAACATCTGTCCTCGCCACTCAATATCCCCCACTGAGGCAGGTCAGGGCAAACACAGGTAATGCCAAAAAGCCCCACAGTTGTACCATAGCCCAGGTGGAGCCTCGTGCCTGGGCGCAGCTGGCAAGCCCCAGGTGTTCGGCTCCTCTCCAGCGCATGTTTTCTCCAGCCTGGTGCTCTCAGCAGCAGGCAGAGCACCAGAGGGGCTGGCATGGCACCACAGCCCTGCAGCAGCCAGGTGTAGGCTGTGAATGGGGAAGGTGTGTTACAGAGTCATTATGGTTGGAAGAGACCTTTAAGATCAAGTCCAACCATTAACCTAACACTGCCAAGTTACCACTGAACCGTGTCCCTCAGGACCATGTCTACATGTCTTTTAAATACCTCCAGGGATGGCAACTCCACCACTTCCCTGGGCAGAAGTGTCCCCACACTCAGACCAGCTGCACATTTGGAGGCACTTGGGGACAGGGGTCACTGCGGCCCTAACACCTCGTTCCCACTCAAAAAAAAAAAAAAAGCCTGGAGTGCTAAATTCCTGGGGGCAGACAGCCCACCAAGGGCAACCACCCTATGCCCTGCCAGGACGAGCAGGAGGGAACAGGGTGACTGTGCGCATCCAGCCCAGCTCCGAGCTTCCCTCTGTCCCTAAAGAGTGGGCAGAGCACAAAGCCATGAGCACCTTGCAGCGAAAAGCAGGCTGTCAGGTTCCCTGCATGAAGAGGCATGAGCTGAAGGGGCCAGCCTTCCCCCAGGGCTGTGCTGAGAGCGAGCAGGATGCTGTATGGTCACACTGCAAGGAGTGGCCGGGAGCATCCAGGGCAGCTGGCCTGGCAGCAGGAGCACCGGCACTGGCCAAGTATGACAAGCGCAGCACGTAGGCAGCGAGCTCTGCTCGGGGACACTCCTGCCATCGAGGAGTAACAGCCTAGCTTCTCCAGCGGTGAGGGGAGGAACTGTGCCAGAGCAGCCTCGGGGCCACAGCAATTCCTCCATTAGCAGCCCTCACCACAAACGAGCCCCGATGACACATGATGACGCTTGCTTTGATCACTCCCAGCAAAGCTGGGGGGGTTCTGGCACACCCAAACGGCAGCTCCCCTGTTCCCTGACATGGACAGGCATGATTTCTGCCACCAAGGGGGCTGTCGAGACAGCCTAGGAGAGGACTTGTCCTCAGCACAAGGGCAAGATGCAAACAAGATGACACTTAAGTCTCTCAGGCCCTGGCTGTCAAGGGAAGTCTGGTATATCATAAATCACACTGGCCATTTAAATGCAGCTGGGGTTAAGGCAGAAGGCAAGAACTAGGTCATTTGAGGAGTTAAAAGGCATCAGGAATCCTCACCCAAGTGACAGAGTCAAACTGTGCCCCCTCCCACCAAGGTCAAGTAACCAGGCTGGTGGATGCAGGGCTGTGACCATCCCCCACGAGCATTCCTTCCAGGCAGCACGACCCAGCAGGCAGGGGCTCGGACACCTCTACAAATTGGGAGAGTGGGGACACAGAAAGGCCACGCTGCCCTGCACAGCACCGGGGTCCACAGCTGAGTGACACCAAGGGCTCATGTCCTATGTCTCAGGGGCCATTGTCCTGCCTGGGCAGGCTTTGCACCTCCGCACGAGCAAGGGAGCTTTGCTTACCACCTCTTTTGCTTCCTGCATTCAGTGTGGACTTGTGGCTGCAATAAGGTTCCCAAATAGCACAGTGCCTTTGAAAAGCAACCCCTGCAGCAGCTTGGCACAGTAGCAACAGCATCAGACGCGGGTGAGCCATGTCACCGGTCCAGTGAAGCGGGAGAGTGCAGCGGCCCACAGCCCTCCTCCTGCTCCACTGGACTGACAATGCAAGCCATGAACCAGACATAATGGAGCAATGCCCAGAGTCAGTTGTTCTCACTATGTTTGCTGAACCCCAGCCACTACTTACACGTCCTAGAGGGGTAAGTGGTTTTATTTATTTGGTATGTCACAACAGTTTCGTTTGTATTTAACAGCTATATAAGATCTTAGTAATGCAGCTTTTTCAGTTAAAGAGAAATGCCACTCCTGATGCCTGTGCCAACCGGACAGTAACGCTCGACTTGTTTTCTCCTAACTGCAACATGCACAGGGGCTTTTTACTCTGACGTTGCTTCCTTAAGCTGCTGTAATGCCTGCAGGGGCATGTGGGTGTGAAAGTACAGCTGAGCATTCAGGAGCTGGGAGAGAGTCATTTCTGTTTCACCTAGGCTGCACCAAGCTTTTCTTTGGGCGCCTTACCACCAAGTCAGATGCTGCATGCGCTAACAAGGACCAGAAGAAGTCAGGAGTTGAAGGTAAATTAAGAATTTGACATTGACCTTCACAATCTGCACCAGACAGTTCTGGGTGATCATTTCAGGCAGCGTCTCCTCGACAGACTTCACAAAACCAAATCTTTGTGGTAGAAACTGCCTTTAGAGTCTGCCACACACAAAGAGAAGCTGGCCAAGGGTTAGTCTGACAGAGAGCCACCGACAAACAGTGATCTTTCTAGCCATCAGCAGGCTTTGCCATCCCCCTTTGATGGCACAGCGCAGCAGCACGACTCACTGCAGCCCTGCTTTGCTGATTCCCCTGCGGCTCCCAGCAAACAGCCCCAGTGACATGAGATACAAATGTTAACAGACCTGCTACACAAGCAGAAAAGCTCCTGAGAGCCGGATCAGGTGCTGCCAGTCCTAGCACGACGTGCACAGCCAGGGGCGATGTCAGGAGGGACAGAGGCAGCCAGAGGCACCCCAGCCCAGCCCCTCCACAAGGGAAGCGCAGCAGGAAGTGCTGGGGCTTTGGCTGCAGCCAGGCATGCGTGGGAAGAATGGTGCTGTGGGTCTGGGGTTGGATGGTGTTCCAGGGAGGTTTGTAATAGGCACCGTCACTCCTCCTGCAGCTCCTTCTTCTGAAAGGCCTGGAGCCTCCTCCCTACCATCTGTTGGACGATCTCCAGACCCTCCACATCCAGTTCCTTCGTGAGAAGCAGGATGGCATTCAGGACATTGTTCTGTCGGGAGGAGACAGACGCTGTTTCATACAAGCATGTTAACACCAGCTCGGAAAACGACACTTGATTTTCAAAGAGCTGCTCTTTCTAGGAACTCCACCACCACCACCACTGCCAGCAGTTTGCAAGAGCCACCTGCAGCTACAGGGACAGACCAAGCAAGCCCTCAGGGCAAACATGGGCAGAGACTGCATGTGAGGAGGCTAACTGGAATGCAGGACAAACCAGTCCGTCTGGTCCCGCACAAACTGCCCACATGCCTCTGGCTCCTGTAAGGAAAGGCGCATCCAAGAGCAGCCGCCCTCCCTCTCCAGTGTGATCAAGTGTAGGATGGGAAAGGCCAGGAACCCTCTGATCCGAGGAATAAGGAGAGCTGGTAGAATCACAAAAGCATGAGCTGGAAGGAACCCTTGAAGGTCCTCAGCCCAACCTCCCACTGACACAGGACTACTGCCAACACCAGACCACGGCTCTGCCAAACTATGTCTTGAAAACTCCAGGGAGCGATTCTGCAGCCTCTCTAAATAACTGTCCTTCTAGGGAAAATCTTCTTCCTAATGTCCAACCTGAACCTCCCCTTGTTTAATATTTTCTTTTCCCAAAGGCTAGAGCTTGCAGTACCACTCATAGTGCTGCAAAGCAATACACCCAAGTACATTTAAAACATGAACGAAAGAGATCGCAGGCAACTAGTATCAAAATGAGGCAGAATGTGGTCTAGATCTTACCCTGCCAATTGAAGTGATGGCACTGAGCCCAGCAGACAGCAATTCCCAGCTGAACAGCCAAGATCCATGAAGTTCACCTGAGGCTACACCATGTAGGGGTCTGAGGAACCACCTAAGCTTTCAACTTAGCAGTCTCCTGTTCGCCAGGCCAACAGTCTGCCAGCTGCATTTTAGCCACTGCCCAACTACCACATGTTCTTAGCACAACCCCAGTGAAGGGACACACATGAGTTCATGTGCAGACAGATCAAGAGGACAAACTCCATCAGTCTTTCTTCACATTGCATGATGTCTTAAAGATAGAATAGAAATAGAAATAGAAATAGAAATAGAAATAGGATAGGATAGAATAGAATAGAATAGAATAGAATAGAATAGAATAGAATAGAATAGAATAGAATAGAATAGAATAATTTCCGTTGGAAGGGACCCACAACAATCATCTAGTCCAACTGCCTGACCACTTCAGGGCTGACCAAAAGCTAAAGCATGTTGTTAAGGGCATTGTCCAAACGCCTCTTAAACCCTGACAGGCTTGGGGCATCAACCACCCCTCTGGGAAGCTTGTTCCAGTGTTTGACTGCTCTCTGGGTAAAAAAATGCTTCCTAATATCTGGTCTGAACCTCCTCTGGAGCAGCTTTGAACCATTCTCATGCATCCTATCACTGGATCCCAGGGAGGAGAGATCAGCACCTCCCTCTCCACATCCTCTCCTCAGGAAGCTGCAGAGCGCAGTGAGGTCGCCCCTCAGCCTCCTTTTCTCCAAACTAGACAAACCCAAAGTCCTCAGCTGCTCCTCACAGGACATGCCTTCCAGCCCTTCACCAGCTTTGTTGCCCTACCCTGGACATCTTTGAGGACCTTCACATCCTTCTTGAATGGTGGGGCCCAGAGCTGCACATGATGAAAAACATCTTCAAAAGATACTCACTCTCTTCTTTCGGTTGCAGTCTGTCTCTCGAGGTGAAAAGGAGGAAAATTTATCCCTGGGAACAGGCTTCATACCAAGCTCCTCTCGAATTTTGCTAAAGGGGAGGAAGAGCAAATGTTATTATGACCAGCTGGCAGAACCTTCCTCTGCCAAGCCAAGCCTTTCTAATGATGGGCAACCACACAAGAAGTATCTAGCTGAAGGATTCAAGGCACATCTATTTACACACCACCACTGCCTACTGACCACAACACCGCAAGTAAAACTCCCACGTGTAGCAAGAGCCTCACAGCTATAAAATGTAAAGGAGCATGCTTCTACAAGGTGTTTGCTCACAGCCCCACCCGGGACGACAGATTCCCATGCCCCATGCTAGCTGGGACTGCAGACTGACCGTGTAACACTGCACTTGAACAACACGTTCCACAGCGCCAACAAGCACCAAAGTGTGTTGCAGAAGCAGAGTAAAGCGGGAATGGACTGGAGCTCACAGTTCAGAGAGGATCCATCTCTCTCTGCACATGCAGCTGACATGCTTGAGAGTAAGTACCCACCTATGGAAGAGCCTGTTTTGCAGATACAGAACCAGACCCACAAGTGCTATTAAACCAGCACAGCTCCACCATGGTAACTGGAACAACGCGAATTTGCACCAGCTGCAGGCCTGGCCTATGGAATATCAGGGTTGGCTGGCAGGGTCCTTTCACGCTACGCATGAGTTCAGCCCAGAAATCCTAACAGCTCACAAGCAAGCCCTCACTTTGTCTCCTCCAGACTGAAGTTCAGCAGTTCACTCTCGGTCTCCATTGTGGATTCAGCAGCACTAGATTCAGTGGACTCGGGGCAGCCATTCTCCACACTCCTCCTGGCTGGTGGGGCTGTGATCTCCTCACCATCAACCAAGGCCTGGGACAGTTCTTCCTCTGTCACAGCTGCAAAAGCCAAAACAAAACCCTGCTGCAATGAACTCCAGCAGCCCACGAAGACAGCATCTGTAACAGGGCATGTACTGCTGCTGCAGAGCTACACCGCAGGGGTTTGGGTCCAAAAATTGTCCTTTGTACTGGCCTTTTGCTTTCCTCCTCCTCCTGCAGTAAAAGCCATGCAGGAGAACACCAGCAGCTGTCACCAGTTTCTCAAAGTGGGAAAGATTTAAGGGAGGGATGCAAACATGTTTTGCCATTTCTTGCCTCTGGAGAAGGCTCCAAAAGCCACCAAATTACTGCTATCAGGTGGAAAAGGTTCTCCTTTTTTTTTTTTTTTTAATGACAGCAGATGCAATTACAGAATCTTTGTTTTGCCACAGCAAAGGAGAGAGCTCTAAAAAAACACTAATTAGTGGTACTGTCACAGCTATAACGAGGCTCTCTCAGCTAGTGTTAACTCTGGCGCTGCAGGGAAGTGACAGGAGAAAACAGCTTAGAAGCAGTGGATCTTGCAGAGCAGATGCTCAACCTCTAACAGATCCTGACTCAATGAAGAGTCAAAGGACGCCTTAACAAGAGGAACCAACATGTCACCACTTTCCAGTTCACCCTGCCCATGACTCAGGGCTGATCATTTATCTGCAGACACTCACCTTGGTTATCAAGCTTCTGCAGGCTGGGTAGGTTACGCAGCACTGTCATTCGGTAGCGGTGGGGGTCTGACCCACAACAGGGATTTTCAGACAGCCACAGGACCCTCAGCTGGGGTAGGTTTTTGAGGTAGAAGAGCTCATCTAGGCTTGCAATGTTGTTCTTCCTCAGATAGAGTTCACTCAGATTCTGGCACTGATTCAGGGGCTCGAGGTCCGAGATGCCATTCACGCTGAAGAGAGATGGTGGGATCAGAGACCAGCAAGCCCATCCCTCCCTCGCTGTACTGTTCAGGGGGGAGCACAGCAGCCCCTGCAGCACAGAGGCTTTCTAGCCCCCTTTCCTGCAACAGCTTCACCCTGGCACAGCACAGCAAGGGGTGTTCAGGGGCCTATGGCTTTGCACAGAACAAAAAGATAGCGTTTCATCTTTCTAAACAGAGGAAAGAATTTAAAAAACAGGCTGTCCTCTCTGCTGAAGATGACAAACAGCCTTTGCTTCCCCCAAACACCCATCACGCTTGCACCCTTCTCTGTAGCACTTCCTCAGACTCACCAAGGGAGAACCCATATAAGGTTTCCAAGCTATACAGCTCAAATTTGCAGACAGCATTGGCTCCATGGGGTGCCCAGGACAGGCAAAGGATGGGTGTGTTGGAAGGATGCTTACGGAAATGAAAAGCTCTGTGAGATCCAAGAAGCATTTCAACAAGCATTCTGCAAACTGGCCCCATAGAGGCCCAGAAGAACCCATCTAAACTATGGAATAGGACTTAGGGAGCAACAATACAAAGAGGTTTTAACACTTCCCAAAACAGGGATTATTTTCTCGAGTAGCAATGGTACAGAGGAGCTAGCAGAAGAATAATCATTTCTGCATCTCTGCCACTTCAGAAATGAGGGAAGAGGAGCCTGGCAGCTCAGACACACAACCACAGAAAGGTTGTAAGAAACCAAGGGCCAAGCCACAGCCCCACGACAAAGGCGATTGTCCCTGGCCTCTCCCCGGCCAGCAGCCTGACAGTCACCTGAATGTGATCACCTCGATGTTGGGCAAATCCCGGCATATCGATATCTGGGCAGGAAGAGACAGAAACAGCAGGTTGGCACTCCCAGAAACAAAAGAAAGAAAGAAATTAAAGCAATTTAAGTCACAAACAAGCAAGATAAAAGCAAGAACCGCAACTAAGGTTTGCTTCAGTTTAACCCAAGCTTAACACCACTGGAGAGATGTGCTACCACAGCCAGTGCAGAGTCAGCAGCTCCTCCGCCCAGGAGACGCCTGTCAGCATCACGTCGCTCTTTGCTCCAGCAACTCTGCTGTCTCTGTGCTTCCACGCACAAGAAGGGACCCCTCTCACCTCTCCAAATGACAGGACCTCACCCCCAGTCCCAAAGAGATGGGGCAGGACGCAGGGTCCTGCTCTCCAGGGAGGGCCTCGGAGAGGAATTTGCCAGGCACTCTCTGGAAATAACAGCAAACCTCCCTCCCTCCACGCTTTTTTTTTTTTTTCTTTTTAATACGAGACGCTAATCAATCCTGAAAGCTCGCTGGCACCAGGCCAGCCCAAGCCCAGGCCTGCGCCTCCCTCAGCAC
>VFFE01007075.1:272581-311475 GCA_008921705.1 Burhinus oedicnemus | reverse complement strand
GACGGGGGCGGGGGGGCGAGGACTCAACGATGGCGGCCGCGGGGCCCCTCCTCGCTGTCCTGGAGGGCCGGCAGCGGGCTGCGCCCGTACTTACATCCGTCAGGTGGCTGCCCCTGCAGGAGGAGAGCGGGGGGTCACCGGGGAGCGGGGCCGGGCCTGTCCCCTCAGCCCGGGCCTGCCCGTCCCCTCAGGCCCAGCGCCCCCTTCCCGCCTCCCGCCCGGCCCCGGGATCGTTCCCCCACCAGCAGTTGAGGCGGCGGACGCCATCGAGCGCGGCGGCCTTAGCCCGCGCCAGCACGGCCGCCCGCGTCAGCCTCATGGCCGGGCCGGGCCGGGCCGGGCCGGGCCGCGGCGCCGCCGCCGCCGTCGTCGCCAGGGGCGGGATCCGCCGCCCGCGCAGGCTCCTCCCGGCCGGGGCGGGCCGGGCCCGGGCAACCGGAGAACCGGGGCCGGCGTTCCCCCTCGCCATCCGCCCCCCCGCCCCGGGTCTTCCCTGCACGCCGAAGCTCATATTTTTATTATTACATCTGATTAGAGAACGTTCCGTACATGTAGCTACACCTTTATGGCTATACCTGGACTCGTGCAAGGCATTTGATGCCGTCCTGCACGACATCTTGGTCTCTGAATTGGAGAGACATGGATTTAACAGATGGATGGCTCGGTGAATATGGAGTTGGCTGGACAGCCGCACTCAAAGACTTGCAGTCAATGGGTCAATGTCCAAGAGGTGAGCAGTGATGAGTGGTGTTCCTCAGGGGTCAGTACTGGGACTGGTGCTATTTAACATCTTTGTTGGCCGCGTGGATGTTGGGATGGAGTGCACCCTCAGCAATTTTGCCGACAACACCAAGCTGTGTGGAGCAGTCAACATGCTGGAGGGATGGGATGCCATCCAGAGGGACCTGTACAGGTGTGAGAGGTAGACCCATGCAAACCTCATGAAGTTCAATAAGGCCAAGTGCCAGGTCCTGCATGTGGGTCGGGGCAATCCCATGCACAAATACAGGATGGGCGGAGAATGGATGGAGAGCAGCCCTGAGGAGAGGGACTTGGGGGTGTTGGTGGGTGAGAGGCTCAACATGAGCCGGCAATGTGCGCTGGCAGCCCAGAAGGCCAACCACATCCTGGGCTGCATCAAAAGCAGTGTGGCCAGCAGGGCGAGGGAGGGGATTCTGTCCCTCTGCTCCGCTCTGGTAAGACCCCACCTGGAATACAGTGTCCAGCTCTGGGGCCCCCAACATAAGAAGGACATGGACCTGTTGGAGCGAGTCCAGAGGAGGCCACAAAGATGATCCGAGGGCTGGAGCACCTCTGCTGTGAGGACAGGCTGAGAGAGTTGGGGTTGTTCAGCCTGGAGAAGAGAAGGCTCCGGGGAGACCTTAGAGCCCCTTCCAGCCCCGAAAAGGGGCCTACAGGGAAGCTGGGGACTCTTTATCAGGGAGTGGAACAATACAACGAGGGGTAATGGTTTTAAACTGAAAGAGGGGAGATTTAGGTTAGATATTGGGAAGAAATTCTTTACTGTGAGGGTGGTGAGACACTGGACCAGGTTGCCCAGAGAAGCTGTGGATGCCCCATCCCTGGAGGTGTTCAAGGCCAGGTTGGATGAAGCTTTGAGCAACCTGGTCTAGTGGGAGGTGTCCCTGCCCATGGCAGGGGGGTTGGAACAAGATGATCTTCAAGGTCCCTTCCAACCTGAACGATTCTATGATTCTATGAAATATTTATATTTAACTTTACATGTGAGTGTATATACCCCTGTATCAATATATATGAAGTGTGCATGAATAAAGTATGTATTTACATATTTCTACACCACCTTATATATTAATATATAGAAATATAGGTAGCATTGCTGACTGCACCAGCACCAGGAGCCCCAAGGCCAGTCCTCCATCACATTTTGGGGTAGAATAGCAGTGATATGCCTCAATTTGTATCTTCAGGGACTCAACATGCAGCTTTGGTGGTTGAACAGGGATAGCTGAAGTGAAAAGGCCTGGAGAAGCAGTGTGGTTAGTGAAGGCTTACAGTCCAAAATAAGGGGTTAATGCAGAGTTTCCTACATGTTCTTCTGCTTATTTCTGCCTTATTCAGCAACAGAAACAACTGCAGGGTGGGGGCTGGCGGTTATTTAGGTTTTTATGCTGGTGTTTGTTGGGTAAGCGAAGGGCCAAGAAATGCACATATTGGGATCAATGGGCATGCACTTTTCAGGAAAAATATGGGAGAAGTGGGTTAGACAGATCGTCCCTCTGCATCTTCTTCTTTTCTGTCAGCACTGGGCTGCCGTCACAGCTATGGACAGCGAGCCGGGACCTCGGGCTGGGAGGCCAGCGTGCAGGTGTTGCACTGAGGTTTTTAGAGCTGTACAAGCACTTGGAGGCAGCTGAAGCAATTTTTGGAGTTCTTGACTTTTCTGTGTGCAGCTGTTCACAGGCCAGCTGGCGTGGGGTGGCTGCTGAGACACGGGATTTGGCCACTTGGGCCATGTGTCACTGAAGGCAGCTGCAGGATCCAAATCCTCAGCGCCGTGGGAGGAACAGCAATGTACACGGCTGCACTGTGCTTTCGTTCTCCAAATCCTGAGCTGCTTTCACTTCCAGTGAAATATAGAAATGCCCGAGCACAGTTTCAACTGCCCAGCTACACAATCCCAGTCCCAGTCACGGTTTGCTGCACTGTCGGCAGTGAAGTCTGTCCCTGAAACAGGCTAAGTAAATTAAGGAATCTTCTGTAGGTGCCACAGAGAGATTTTTGTTCTCATCTCACTGACAAAAGTACAGTTCAGTCAGTTTAAACATACACATCCTCCTATGTCTGCTCTGACACCTCTCCCACAACTGAAACATGCACAAAAGATTGTTTCACTCAGGTTAATTAAATAAAATAGATTTTAATCCACCATTTAGTATTGCAAGTACTATCAATAATAATTTCAGGCAAACCTCCTCCCTGGTCTTTTAAAAAGGAGAGCGCTTCAATAATGCATATAGACTTGTAAAGTGCATTAAAGTAGCAGCCTGGAGAGAAGAACAAAAGAACCACTGAGGTCCTGGACCACATGGCCTCATAAGGCTGCCTAGGATCACCTACAATCCCTGGCATGTCCACCTCCTGCTCACAGCCCTGCAGTGTCACCTAACAGATCTTCCAGGGCTCCAGTGCAGAGATTGAATCTCCCCACCACGAGCTCCCCAGGCTCTCAGCTTGTCTCATGCTCAGCTGTGATGAGGTCCTACTCGCCCGTTAATTCCTGGTGGCAGGTTGTGCTCACTTCTCAGCTCCACGTGAGCAAGAGAGCAAAAAGCTCTTCATACGCTTGGGCTTATCCCTAGAGCATCTTCAGTTTGGTCTGCACTACACGGTAGCCACACGTTCTCTTTCCAGCTCTATTATCAGTGTTCTATATAATGAACCTATTATCGCTTGTTTAATTACTTTGTGGAGGGTCCAGGAAAGCTAATTCTTTCACATAATCCTTATATGTATTTTCTCATTTCAGAAAAGCTCTCACTTCTGATCAACAGCTTTCGCTGTGACCCATGATTCCTCCACGCAGGGTCTCACAGCTTACTTGTAATGCCCACAACAGCTTCAGAAAGAAGTGTTTGAACCCCCGAGCGTCCTGGCTACTAAACTGAACCTTCCCTGGACGTGCTTCTGTGGGATTGCTGTTGGTGTGTGAGTCACGGCAAAGGGAATTGGAAGGAGCTGGGAGCTGCCACTGATGATGATAAGAGGTGCTGCTGGCAGTAATCCCAAGTGTCATTATTGCTGCCCGGATCAGCACCTACATGCTTGTCACCACCATCACCTATGGGGTGTCTGCCATCACGGTTATCAGTGGTTACTTTCTCTGTTGGCCATGGCGGTACTCGCTGACACCCCTGTGCAGATGGCAGTGCCTGGATGGACACCCTCCTCTTGAGTTTTGGCAGCAGGCAGCCTCACTGCTGCAGCTGGGAGGGCAACCAGACCCACCTCTCTTGGTGCTACCCCACTTGCAACGGTGGTATCTGCTGACAGCAATTTTATGTAGTCCAGAAGCTGATGCCTATCAAGCACCATCCTGGTTAGGAAGTGCTGTTAAATGGGATAGGAGGAGCAGGATGCGTTTGGGGGAGGCATGTGGAGAACCTGTTATATCCTCCTGGTATCACCAGAGAGGTGGTCGGCACTCCTGGTCATGGGCTCTCCTCCCCTCCCGCGTGGTGTGTGGCAGCCTTCAGGGCAGCCACTGGGGTGTTCTTGGGAAAGCCCCGCTTGTTTGAGAATGTCTCAGCAGTCGTCTCTGGGTGGCAAGTTCTTCCTGTAACTGCTCTAACATAACTTACCGTCATGGCAAGCTTGACCATGCTGTGGTTCTGAGGATGCTCTGCTCGTGGCAGCCCTCCAGCAGCTCTTCCACCCACAGGACATTCCCTCTGTGCAAGCGTCAGTGCTCCAGGCTCAGCAGCACCAGATGGGATCACTGTTTAGATGTTGGCAGGAAATGCTGTGGTTTGGTAAGAGCTAATAAGAAAATCTTGTCATCATGGAGACAGGCATGTCACCATAGACCTACGCAAGCTCCGTCAGAGGCTTGGTTGCTCTCTTTGGGAAGCATCCTGTTCAGCCCCTCTGAAGAGCCAGCCAAGAGGAACACCAGTGTTTACAAGACACTGCTAGAGCCAGTGAAGGAGATGAGCACTCCTGGGCGCTGTTTGTGCCAAGTTGACAGAGCAGCTTCTGCAGAAATTCTGGAAAAGAGCTTTGAGCTTCCAGGAAAGCTCTTGCTACCTATAGGAGGGAGGAGCAGCAGAGATCTTCCCCTGTGATCACACCAGCACTAGCACTGCTTCATGGACAGCTGTGTGGACACCATGGCAAGCGCTCCTGAAGCCACTTTGGGACACCACATAGCTCCAGTGATCTGACCAGGATGAGGGGTTTCATGACAGCCAAGACCCATCTAACCTGGCAAATATGAATTCTTAAGACAGCCATCCACAGTAAAAGGACATAAAACCAGGCCACTTCAATAAACAATCAATAGCTTAAAATTACATCCATATCATGTTAAGCTAAAACAGAAAGCATTAAATCAAGAACTTGCAAGTTATTTATATAGCAAATTGCTGTATTATTAAAAGCTAATATCAGAGCAGCTTGCTGTGCTCATAGCCAACTGCGCAGAACAAGTATTCAGTTTACTGTGTGGACTACAGAATTAAGAGTGAAGAGGCAAAGGCCACCAGATACATGGAATACTTCTTTCTTCAGGCTCCTCTTCCCTCCTGTGCAGACGCTCTGTCGGCATTTCTTTCCTTTGTTTTATACGCTGTCATTATACCACGACAGAAATGGCACAGTGGCATTGCTGTGCTGTTGCAGTCCGGATTTTAGTGCCGTGCTGTGCCGTGTCAGCAGAGCTAGTCACTGGTTACAGCTGAAATGCCAAAGTAAGGAGCAATTTCCACTGCTCACAGTGCTCTGGCGAGAGGGTTATTATCAGTTCCTTTTGTCAATAACACACATCGTATGAATACATTTACATGGGAATTGGGATCCTGCTGATCAAAGTAAAATCTTGCACTGCTTTATGCAGAGCGTGAGATTGACAGGAAGGAGCCTGAAGGGCAGAACATAAGACTCAGGTGGGTCAGAAAGCTCCCTCTTGCCTTCCTCCTTTCTGAAGAAAAAACCCCACAGAATTAGTGAAGCAGAGAGAAGGGAGCCAAAACACAGCAGGAGCTGTAGGGAACCAACTGCAATCAACTTACTGCAAGGGGGATGAATAAAATAAAAGACTGCGGAAGAGAGAAAAGGAAAAAAAGCAGGGAAATCCTTCAAAAGGGTATATTCATCGTTGCAGATGCAGGTGGATTACACCACCAGCACTACAGCCGTACGTAAGACTCTAGATTTTTAAGTCACAACCGAGTAGCAAATCTGGTAGGTTTTTAAATTACATTTTAAAAAGGATCTGGAGAAGAGCACAAGGAGGTACACGGAGGTAAAGGGAGTTTAACCAGCACTGTCTTCTCCATCCAGATCTGCCAAGGACAATGCTGCTTCACAGGGAAAATGTCCCTTGCAGCCCAGTTGTTTTACCTCTCAATCCCACTCCTTCCTCACATCCCCCATTAGGAGGTCAGTGTCATGGAAGAACAAAGATTAAATGAAGAACGTTTTAGTGAAGATCACAGATTAAGAAAAAGGAGTAAGTGAAAAGTCCTGAGTAGAAAACACCCGATCACAGCAAGGAGCTGCTGTAATAGCTCCCAGAACAGCACTTTCATTCTGTCCAGCAGCAGGAGTTACATATAATCCCCCAAACTGATCCTGAGTGGAGCAGAGTGGCTCATGGAGCACTGCTCAGGTCTCTGGAGCAGACTGGGCTGCTCTTCCTGCTTCAAAATCATCTCGTGGAGGTAACCTTCCTGCTGTTCCCCAGCTGGGTGAAGTACTAAAGTCCATCCATAGGTCCCGCTGCTGCTGCAGTAACATGGACTTGGCGGTGTTTGGTCTGCCGCTGTTTGCATTAGATATACCTGTGCTAATCGAGATTGACCTTTTGGTGTTCATTTTTCAGGGTTTTTTTCAACAGATAATAGATCAAAGGAAAAAAATGAAAAAACAAAGGTGGAAGTTCCTTAAATTCCTAATTTCAAGTGTATTTGATTTTTTTTTTAATAAATCCACCAGCATAGTTTCTTTTCAGGATCGAGGGAATGAAAGTCACCTGATATATTTGATATGTTTTTGTCAGTATTTTTCTGTTCCTGAGCAGCTGTTGTACCAAACTAGCGAATTACATACTCGTGGAATTTGTACGCGCTGGGCACACTACAAATGCAATAGTTCTTGTAAAACATGTCAAAAAATGAAAGGTTTTTATCCTGTGCTGTTTAAGGCTGCTGAGCAAGAACAACGAACCACCTATGATCAGCTTCAATTGACTAACAGATACCACATGTAATCTGAGTAAGGGAAAAATCCACTCCCGTGAGTAATGCAAGATGAGGAAAAATGATTACTTGGACAAATAGATCTTTATGATGTAAAAGGCAAATAGCAATGCTCATTCAGGGCTTGCTAATTCTTTGACATTTGCTTGCTGAATTGCAGCCTACGAAAAAATCTGCACTTCTGAAAGTTGTGCAAAGATGCTTTTTTCAGCGGCGCACTCTGATTCCAACATGTCTGCAGCTGCAGACCCAACCTGGCAGCTCCCTGCTCTCCCTCCGCCTCCTCTTGCCCCCCCCCACCGCCCTGCACAGCACGCCAACACGCTCACTAGAGCACACAGAAACCATGTTAGGGAGCGAGCCAGCTCGAAAATAATGAACTGGCACTAAACAGCTCTGCTGCCAAGGGGGACGGTCCAGTTTCTCAAACAGCTTTTCAGTGGCAGGGTGGGTGTGAGCTCCCACCACCATCGTGCTGCGCCCCTTCTTGCTGGCTGTGTGCTGCCCAAAACTGTGCCAGACCAAGCACTTGTGCGGCTCTTTGCTGCAAGGGGACCGGAGAACCGATCCTGCTAAGAATAAAAACCTTTTTCCCTGAGCACCGGCTCACCTTCCCGCTGAACAAGCAGATGGGAATGAACACAGAGAGGACAGTCACTGCTTGAACCAGAATCATGCCTAAGCGTGCTCTAAAACCAGAGTGCACAACCTGAGCCATTTGTAGATTTTGAGGGATCCCTTCTGAGGAATGAGTTGCACCTGAAGATGATGTAGCATGTGTGAGACTGCCACTTTAACTGCACAAACGGGTTTTATAAAACCTGACAGGAATATGGCTGTGGGGAACATGGTCAGGAGTCCCGTGAATTCACATCATAGAAATGCAAGCTGGAAATGGCTCAAGCAAACCAGAAGGCATCTCTTAAATCCAATTGCACTCCCTGCGCAAAGGGAAAAGAAGGGCTGCATCTCTGGGTGCCTCTGGGAGCAGGGAGATAATCTCCTTTGGATCATCTCACACATCTGCGTCACCGTTGCAGAGGCCGAGAACAGTGGGCTCAGGTGTTCGCCAAAAGGTAGGTTTGCTCTGGTAGCTCTTGGTTGACCAAGTTTAAATGTGAATAGAAAAGATCAGAGCGCTCTCTGATCAGCTGTCCCTTTTGCTTTGTGCCCTGCTCCCCTGCTCAGAGCATTTTTGGGAGCATCAGGGTGCCTGCTGCCACTGGGACTGGGGAGCTGCGAGAGGCCCTCACCCCTAGCAAACTCCAGCTGATTTATGCCCGGTGGTGTCTCCTCTGTCCCACTGGTAAAGGGGAAGGGCTCAAGGACGGTGGGCAGACCCTGCAGGCCGATGCCTGGTTCTGCAGCGCGTGTTATGGGCAGAGATTTGGCTTTTACAAGTGACAGGACCCTCTCTGAAGTTCGAGAACTGCCTAGCTTCATAAATATAGACCAAGGGCTGGAAAACAAATGGCCAGTAAAATTTCTGCAACAAAAGCGAACCAAAGGGGATTCCCCGTAGAGTTCAGGTGCTTTCAGCCAAACCTCTCTGCGCACATTTTGGGTGAGTGTTGTGGTTTCTAAAGACAACCCAGAACTTTGATGTCATGCTCCTGAGTATTAGCCAGCATTGACAGCTCATGTCAGATGTCTCTCTCTGCCCATTCTGTTACAAGCAGCACAGAGGGAAAACTGATTTCCTGAGCTTCAGTTCTTGGTGATTCAGTAAATATGGTGGTGCTTTCTGTGACTACATCCTTCCACCCTTGTGTATGACTTTGTACGGCGCAGTGTATCACTAACTGTGCTATAATGCCAGCAAAGCATTGAGATGAAACCATTGAAAAGTGGCATTAAAAAATGTTGCGGTATCTTTAAATCAGCGAAAGCTGTGAAAATACTGTTCACCTTCCTCTTTGATTGATAAATTCATCTTTGTATTCTGGGGCTGGGAAGGCGAAGGAAGGCAGCCAAGCAGCCTCCAGCTTGTCTCTTCTCATGAGCGTCAAAGCTAATAGAAATGGAGCTGGAGTTCCCCCTGGGTGTTTCAGGAGTCATCACCTGGCAATCTGCAGTGCCGGAGCTGGTTGCCACATAGGTGGCTCACTGAGATTTAAAGCCGTCAGTCAAATTACTGTCTTCACTTTGCAGTTTGCCGCCAGCCTGCTGTCTGGTGTTTTCAGTTTTACTGCTCGAGCACGTTGCTGCCACCTCTTAAATCTGTGTGGCAAATGGCACTGGGAATAACCTTGGCAGCAAAAAATCCACAGTTAACAGAGGAACTAAGCTGTTCAGCTCTCTGCCTCGCTGCTCATTTAACAGCACAAATGCAGGGGTGTGCAGAGGATTATCCCAACTCTCACTATACAGAAAATGCTTTTAAGTGAAGAAAAATAATTGCTGGTAGCGTGTCAGATGGTTATGGGGGCAGTCATGGAGTGGGATCGCATCCTTCAGCGGCAGCGTGTGGGGTAACCAGTGCCCTGGGATGCATGGATCAGGTGTGATGACTCCTGCCTCCAGACTTCAACCCTCACGCAGTGCCACGGTTTCAAGAGCATGGAATAAGTCGGTATTTTGCTTAAACCGAAGGGGTGTATTTGATGTCATGGCGGTCCACTCCATTTGGGTGTCCTTGTTTAATACCTGCACAGCCAGAGCCGCGCTGACCCATCGGGGAGCATGGTGCTTTACTCGTGCTGCTTGTCTTGCCAGGGTGAAATAAAACGTGACAACAGGCAGTGACAGCCGGAGTGCCTGTGATGGAGAAAAAGGTGTTTTGTGTCGCTCCTGGCAGACGCAGTGGTACTTGTTTTATGAAGAAACAATTCGAGGACTGAGCGAAAATGACTGTTCAGTGATGCCACGCTGCCCTCACGTGGGTATTTTAGAAATATCCCCGTTTTCAATCCCAACCTGCACTAAACTAATGCTTTAAAACTCTTGGGGCATCTCCTCCAAGAAAGACCCTTGCAATCACAAGTGATTTTTTTTTAACTCTTTCCACGGCCCGCGCGGCCTGTGGAAAGTGAGGCCGGCAGGAAAGAGAGGATGCCGGCCTTGGCGGCAGCCTGCTCCAGCCGGGCCGGCAGGACCATCTCCACCGGGCACTGGAGCTGGGGGCCACTCGTCAGGCTGTGACCCGCCGGGACCGAGCAGCTCCCGAGCCTGGTGCGGGGAGCGACCACCGGGGACCGCCACCAAGCACCACGACCTCCCCCGCCGAGCCGGCGGTGAGGGGCAGGGCCTTCCCCTCCCGGGCAGAGTGGGCGGAGCTTGGCGCCTCACGGCCGGCCGCGCGGGCGGGGGCGGGGCCTGGGGCGCGCGCGCGCCCGCTGGGCTGCGTCACTTCCTCTGCGGAGAGCGCTGGAGCCGGGGACCGTCGGGTCGGCTCGGCGGGGAGTGGCGCGGCGGGACGATGAGCGACAGCGGGGAGCAGAACTACGGCGAGCGGGTAATACACGGAGCCTGAGTGTGCTGCCCGGCCGGGACCCCCTCCCCACAACCCTCTTCCCTCCTCCGCCCCTCTCCGGGCGGCGCCGCCACCCCCGTGTTCCCGTCCTGCGGCCTGGGTGGCGGAGCCGCCACGGGAGGGGCCGCCGTGGCGCGGCGGGTGAGGAGGCCCCGACGGGCGCGCGGGAGAACCGGCGGGGTCGTGGGGCGAAGATGGCGGCTGGCCCAGCCGGGAAGGCGGTAGGGGCGCGCGGCGGGGACGCTCTAGCCGCCCGCCCGTCGGCGCGCTCCATGGTGAGTCTGCCCGGCGCCATCTTGGGCTGGTGACCGGGCGCGCCGGAGAGGGACAAAATGGCCGAGGGCGGCGGGGCTGCCCGTCCCGGGCCCTGCCGCTGTGCCTGCCTTGTCACTGCCCCGAGCATGGCGGGGCTGCCCGAAGGGATGCGGGGTACGAAGTGCGGAGGGCGGCCCAGCAGGCGCGCTGGGGGTGCACGGCCCTGCAGCCCTCTCCGGGCTGCGGCGGTCTCGGTCGGTGCCGTGATGCCTCGTTCTCCATCCTCCTGCCCTTGTTAGGCAACGTCTGGGTCGGGAAGGAAAATCCCGAGCCGGTAGTAGTCTGACCTTTTGTTATACTCCCTCCAAAGCTGCATTGCAACTCACTTTTGGTGAATTACTTCCTAAATTGAGCTCCGATTTGCTGCTTTTCGCGCTTGCTTGTAGAAGATTAACTTTACTTCTTGATGTAGTTGCAGCCTTGCATCCAGGTGGCTTGGTCTCTAATTTAAAATGCGATTGCAGTAGGCGAAGGGTTAAACCTCAAACTGAACGCTCATGGTGCTAGGGCAGTATCCTTGCTTTGTGCAGCCTGCAGTAGGTGTTCTCTTAAACTGCATAGTTACTGCAAGATCTTACTGTCTGGATGGAATTTTACTAATATAGCCTTAGATGACTTGCTAAGCTTCACGTTTCCAATGTACATCTGCAATACAGATTACCTGTAGTTGGGGTGGATTTTTTTTGGTGAATCAGTCTTGTTTTCCTTTGAGGTCTTTAATTTTTACTGTAACAGACAAGTGCAGTGCAGGGCACGATACTGTGTTATGGGTTTGGTTTCTTTTCCAGCATCAGTCTGTAGTTTTTTAACTTATTGCAGCATCAGATGGAGTTGGGAGGTGAGAAAGTAGTTTAAGTTTTAAACCTTCACTGGAGGTGGCAAAAATAAGAGTATGTAATAATTCTGAGCACGAAATTGCAGTGTCTTGCAGTGTCTTTCTTTGAATATGGCCTTTTCATATTCAGATTCACTATAACAATGGTATGAATGATTCTACTTCAAGGTAGACTAGATTAGAAAAATTTGGTCTCCAGGAAGCTAAAAATGCTATGTGGAAATGAACGCTGAAAGACAGGGATTAAAGAATAGACTTGTACCACCCCCAGTATTATCTTTGCACTGATGTCTTCATGTCACTCTTACAACTGCTATGTTTTTAGTGAGGGAGTATTCTGACTTGCTCAAGGTGGATTTCTATGTGTTAGTTTTCTTATAAAAAGTTAATTTAATTGCTGTTGTGCAAGTCAGACAGAAAACCAGTTTAAGGTGGTAGCCTAGCTTAAGTAAAGTTTGCCAGGATAACCTGTGTTGTATTTCCAGTTGGAATGAGTGGACCCTTTATAGCAAAGTCTTTTTGAAACATAATTGTGCAGGGTATGATAGGACAGCAATTGCTGTCCCACCCACTTTTCTATTTTATCTTTTCTATGCTTTTATGAAAAGAAAAAAAAAAAAACATAAACCGTGTGCCGGGAGTCTTCACCAAGGCTTAAAATAAGTTATGTCTGAACTTTCGTGAATCATAAATAGGTAAGTTGTATGCAATGTACATGTTTGTAAAACTAAAAGATAAAACCATAGAGCTACAAGCCTGCTATTTCAGACTAGATTAGGGATTGGCTTTTCTAATGCTGTTGCTAGTGTTATTTGTGATATTTTTTGCTTACTTAGGGCTTATATTTTACTGAGTCAATGGCTTTCTACTTTTTCAAGCTGGAAGCGCTCAAGTCTCTGCAGAGTAGAAACAGTGTTTGAATAAATAATCTACAATTGTCTGTTAAGCTGTTCCAAGTCCATGCTGCCAACAAGAGTTGTCCTTCTGAAAATGGATTCCTGCTTTCTCCCTTGTACTAGTGTTTGTATAGTCAGTCAGATCGGGGAATTACAGCAGCTGAATTTTTTTTCTGATTCTATTTCCAGCTGCATGGGTTTGCAGGCTTGACTTGATTGTGTAGCCATGAGTCCTAATGTCAACATTGGGGATGAAGAAGAAATACCATGTGCTTTTTGAAGTAATGAGACTTGCTATTTCAGCAGCAAGGCAAACTTAAACTGCCTTATGTCACAGTTTAAAAAGGAGAAGAAGAAAAAAAAAGGTGGGAGGGAATCCCTGATCAAATTATCTTTTGCAGTTTATACTCCGTAGTGGGATTAAACTCTGGAAACTTTTTTTAACTGAAGAGACTGTAAGTTGTTAAATGCTACTAATACTTCAAATACTGTCAGTATGCTGTAAAAATTGCCACATTTTTCCAAGTCACTTTTATTTTGTTTTCATTCATTGAAATTGCACTTACCGAAGTGCATGTAATTCAAGCCTGAAAGGGTTGTAAAGAAGACTAGTTACAGGAAAAAATAGTGAGTCCTATTCTGTGAATTAGTTAATACTGATAGTGATTACTTGGTGTGTGATCAGAAATTGTTTAATATGGTAGTCAGGTTTTTTGTTTGTTTTTTTATCAGAGTAACTTGAATGGTATAAATGTTCAATTTATACATCTACTTACAAGGTACTTAAAATCAGCATTTTTAAAAATGCATGTGTTATTACTAAGTTGTGAAGGAAGGTCTAAGGAAGCAGTTTGAGAAGGTCAGAAAAAAATCTGATAGTGTGATGCCACCAAAAGGATAGGTCATTCTTTGTGTTCCTCATTCATCAGCTGGCACTTGATCTGACTTGTTGTTGGGCTGATTTGGTACCCTAAGCTGTCAGAAAATAACTTGCTTTTTGCTGGTGGATTAGTCTCCTGCCAACTTGGTGCACTGAATGAGCCCACAGGGTCAGTGCGAGTGGCAGAGGTGGTGGGAGGAAGCCGGGCTTTCATGCTCATGGTCTGTTAGCTTGAGTTTTCAAAACATTCTTGTCTTGGGGGGGGGGGGGGGGGGGGGGAAGTTTGGAAACGGTAATTCTGCTTTCCCTCTGAGTGGATTCCCAGCCTCCCCCCAAGCAGTGATCCGATCTGGTGATGGTGTGCTTAGGAGAGGGAAAAGCTGTTACTTCTCTGTTGGATCCATTGCTAAATTCAGTAGTAGAGAGGTTGGAGGAATGTGAAGTGAGCACAATTACACCTTGAGTAAATCTGACTGTAGATTTGATAATGTGTAATGTGTGCCTGCACCTCTCTTTAGGAGAACAAGTGGAAATACGTAATTTTATAGGAATTTAGGATTTAAAAAATACTAATAATTTTATTTGCTTCTATCTTACATTAAGTAACTGAAATCTGTGACTTGTATTCCCGTGAGGAAAAACGGGATCTCAGAAGTGCAAAGAACACATGGTCCTTGCTTACATACCTTACAGCTGCTTCTGTCTGTGGAAACCTTTTCTATCTACTGCCCCCAAAATAGTCCTGCAGTTGTGACATTCCCTGCTTCTGGAGTAGATGACTGTAATGCATCTTTATGAATGTGCTTAGAGGTGTTAAAAATGACATCCCTACAGTATTATACATCGTTTTTAATATGCTTAAAGCATGGAAAGAATAATTTGGAAACTACAAGCTTGGACTTCAGGGCTTCCACCTGATTTCCAGTAGTGCCTAATGAGGGAGAAGAACTGTTGGTAATGATCAAGGGATCTGGTGGTTTTTAAAATTTACTCATCACAAATTCAAGGTTAGAAAAAAATGGTTCTTGGATAGTGAACACCAGTCTTGATCTGCTTAGCAGCAGTGTTTGAATATAGGCAGGATAAAGAAGTTTGTTTTTTCTTCTCTCTTCTTCCACAGGAGCCTACTTCGGCATTTTTAAAAAAACTTAAAAGTCACAAAGTGAAAGAACAAAAAGTAGAAAAGGAAAATGTATTGGGAACAACAAAACAAGACAGTAGAAACTCCAGTTTCAGTGAGCTGTGGGGGTGGCTTGTGTGAACCATCAATGGGTGTCAGCATAATGGGGCATAAACGGAGTTTGGTGTGTTGCAGGCTCCTGGTGTTTGAAATTTTGGGTAGCGAGGATTTCCTGGGGGTTTGGGTGTGTGGGGGTAACAGCTCTGAAATTTTAAGGGTTATTACTAGTCTTAGTGATATCCAGAGCAAGTGAGGTGCAATGAATTCCTTTGAGGCTGGAGGGAATAAAGAAGTGCCATAATCCTCTAAAATGTGGTTGATTGAAGAGAGAGCTTTTGAAGACAGATGATCTGGAAACAAAATGTGGATGTTTAAAAACTGGAAAATGTTGCAAAGTCCACAGGAGCTGGATGAATATAACCCAGCTGTTTAATTTTCTGATTTAGATATACAGTTGTCTTAAGGTTTTTTCTTCCCAAGTTTCTTCTCAGATCCTAGATGTCCCATTTCCCCATCAATCTTAACATAATGTAGCAAAGATTGTTCTAAAAAAATGTATCAAATAAATGAAGACTTCAGTCACGCTAATATAATTTCTCTACTGATTTCTTCAAAACTTACTGACTTCTAAAAATCAAAAAAAGGGGTATAGAGTATGTTTATGGGCAAGATCCTCCCTGCTGCTTCTCTCCCATCGTGTGTTGCTTGTGTCCTCCTCAGTTATTAGACTATCTGTATCTGAACATGTCTCCTTCTGTTTAGCCTGAATCTGTCAAGAGGGTTATGTTTTGGTTTTTAGCCCTTCTTCAATCTTGCTTTGTCCAGCTCTTTTTAAAAGAGTTGAAGACTTCTGGTTGAAATAATATGTTAACTCAGAACTCGTCTCCATGGATTTTTTTTTTTGTCTTTTGAAGGTAGTAATGCGTTCAGATTAAATTTGTTATTTGTAACTTTAATTGGTTCTCAATATTTGCACTGCCCTTTGCAGGGTTAGTATGTGAGGTGGCCATGGTTTAGAATACCTCCTTAAACATTTTGACAGAGAAGAATACAGCCTTGACTCTGTTGCTCTTGGTATTAACTGAAAATCTGCCTTATCCTGCAAGTTGTGTCCTGCCCCGTCCCCCCAGTATTGTATGGTAGGCAATTATACATAGTTAAACTTTGTTTTAAGTTGGATGGAAGTGGTTTAAGCATGATTAAATTTTGCTTTAGCAAATGAATTTCTGAATGCTTAGCACGGAATGCCCATTAACTTGACTATTCAGGTTTAAAAGATCTTACAAAGATAAAACAAGTGATTTTTTTTTTTTTTTTTTTTAGAAAAATCTGGTACTCCACAGTCATTAGTGAGCATTCTTGATCAGAATTGACACAAAATTTAGAATTGTTTGTTTTTAGGAAAAAGTAGAGTTCTGCTGCTGAATTTTACATTTTCTTTAATATCTTGAAATAAAGAATACCTTCTAGGGTGTTCAAACCTAGTGTTTAAGCCGTGTGACTTAAGCATTATATTGACTAGAAAAAAAAAAAAGTTGAAAATGCTAGTGAGGTTATGCCATTACCAAAGAAGATTATAAGTAAATAATAGAGTAGATGGGGGTATTATTGCAGAACAGTGTTTGAGTATGTTGCACAGAATTGCATTCTCAGTCAGTGGAAAATTATGATTTGCTTGGAAGCATGAAGCCTCCGTATGTAATCACACTTGTGCGGGCAGAGTAGGTGTGAGTGTGCTCATAAACTTTCAAACTAGACCTTCTAAACTGTAAGAAATGTCCCAAAAAGTAATGTAATTGTAAGTCGGTGAACGACCAACCACACTATGCTTTCTGCGTTCAAAAAGCACATCAGGGAGTTGTCTCTGGTGCAGTAGAGACCGTGCTTAAGTCACTTCTTGTTGATTTTTGTCTAAGAGTGTGTCTGACAGTGCAAAGTATTTTGAGTTTCCTAATGCTAGAATTCATTAGTAGATACTCAGTTGATCCACTGTGCGTTAAATACAGGCATAAATAGCGAATTCAGTTACTTAGTACTAAGTTAAACTGAATTGAATGAATCTGTTTATAAAATAGTAGGGCATTTGGTAGATTCAATTCTTGAACTGCATATATAGTAAAAGTCCACAAAACATTTTTTTTCTAGTTTCAGTTTTGGCACTAGATTTTATCCTGGAGTTTTTAAATATTCTTCATCCTGTTCTTTTTCTATTAAGGTTAATGTTGAAGAAGGAAAATGCGGAAGTCGCCATTTGACAAGTTTTATAAATGAGAATTATTTGAAGCTCAGGAATAAGTGAAGCTGAAATTTGAAAAAAAAGAAAGTGAATGCATGCTAATTATCAGACCAGAAGTCCCACTTGTAGAATATTGAGCAATTTGTGTGAAGTGGGGAAGATGAAAGAAGTCAGAATTTGAAACGGAAGAATGAAGAAAAGGAATAAAAATGAAGTTAAGATAAGAAGTAATCTGGAATCTGAAAGCACTACGCTAAGTAATTACTAGTCTGTTTATGTGTCCCTGTATATTTTGCTAAACATGCATGCATTATCTGTTTAATAGCAAAAGTATATGCAGGGTAAAGAAGTGTCTACCAGGGAAAAAAAAAAACCAACTTCTTAAAAATCTAGGCAGTTCTAATGCCAACTGCCCGGACACATAGATAAGAATTTTTACTGTTTATTTCACTGGAGCTTGTTTACAGACCTTAGGTAAACGAGAAATTGTGTACAAATTAGGCTTTCAATATCTGCGTGCAGGAATCCCGTTCTGCTTCCAGAAGCGGAAGTGCTCATGGGTCTGGCAAGTCGGGGAGGCACACCCCTGCAAGATCTCGATCTAAGGAGGATTCCAGGCGTTCCAGGTCAAAATCTAGATCCAGGTCTGAATCCAGGTGAGTTTACTTCTTTTACCTCTTCCTCCTCTTTGCAAGTCAGATGATTATGTGAGAGGTGAACTGAAGTCCAGTTTGGCCCAATTCTCTTTCCAGAGACAACTGGTGGTCTGTGGACAGTGAATACAAAGGGGCATGTGTTGTTTCAGGATCTGAAAGGCCAAACTATCAAGTTAGATGATTTTGCACCTTTTTCCAAGAGGTAGTTGGCTATGTAGGCTTGTATCTCTGCTGACACAGTTTGGAAGTGGCCTGCCTTTTAAGTCTTAGAATAATGGCTAGGTTTTGAGCGTGAAGCATTAGGATCTCTAGATCTTAGTTTTTCAGTGCATTAAAAGAAGTATGTGCATCAGCACATTTTCCATTTTGGGTCATATTAATGTATTACATTTTCTCATTGGAAGCAGTGATGTTTCTGGAGTAGTTAACCGTATATTCCATGACAAAGAAGCAGTAGAGATAAATATGAATTTCAAGACATCTGTCTGACCTTTTATATATGTATTAATTTAATTTGAAAATTAACAGGCTGGAAAGCTTTAAAGATTAGACAGCTTTCCAAGCTCTCAAAAAAACTTGTGGAGAAAGTAGCTTGCTTACTGTATTTGTTACGTGGCAATGCAAATGTACACTATGAAAATGCCTTTTCCACTGTATTACCTATCCTTATACTCATCTGCTAAACAAGCTGTGTGCAGTGGCAGAAGTCGTCTTGAAACTGTTAACAGACATAATGGAGACATAAAATATGCTGGTAGTCTAAAAATAAGACTATAGACATCACTGCTAGCCACTTTACATTGGCTTTACTAGGTGTGTCATGTAAGAGGTACATATTTAATAAAGAATAGAAAGGGAACAAAACCTGCAAATGGGTGAATGATGTTATTTTCTTAAGAGTCTAGGTAATTGAGTGCTGACTACAGAAATGAATGTGTTGATAGTTCCTTTACTCATTTTTAAGTATTCAGGTTAAAAAAACATGGCTTTCAGCAGTGGAGCTTCCAGTTGAGCTGTTCACGATATACTTTTTATGTGTATAAGCAATGAATTAGACTTGCCAAAGGTCAGGCTGGAGGAGGGATGACAACTCTGGAAGACATTGTACTATTAGCAATCACCTGTGATGGAATATACTATCAAATACTATGTTTAGATCTCCTTGCCAGGTCAAAGTGATCAGTTTGAAAGGCTTTTGTGAGAAGGAAAATACTTGGGAAATTTTGACATCAGAGGAATGGGCTTGCTTTTTTTGTGTACTACAGGCACAAGTGTCAAATCATGCACTTGGCAATCCCTGTAGTGCAAGAACAATATGTCAGATTAAATGAATAAATATTTCATAGAGTAATATCACATTACAGAGTATGAAATTGGAGCGACCTCTGGAATTGCTAGTAGTGAGAAGTGCACAGGACAGCTCAGGAAGGTCCAAAACCCTGCACAGGGCAGAGTCAGCTCTGGGCTCAGACCATGTTCTCATGGCTTTATCCAGTTGTGTTTTGAAAATCTTAGGATGGAGACTGCACCACACTTTTGGGGAACCTTGTAATTTTAAAATAACAAGCAAGTTAGGACCCAGCCCAGCACATCCTGCTGCACCTTATCCATAACCCCTAGAGATCCTATACTCTTTAAGGCACTGTGTTTCTCACTTGCAGATTAACCATAATACTGTGTAAGAATGCAATCAAAAATTGTATAGAATGCTGGAAGAAGTAAATACAAGATCTAGAATTTATGAGAAACCTGGCAAATCATTTACTCTTCAAGAAATCACCCTTTAAATAATACCCTGACAACTGACTTCTTACTTTTTGGTGGACAAAAGAAGCAGCTTATGACTACCACAGCTTCCTGAGCATTTAACAGCTATCTTGAAAATGCCTATGGCTGGAAATACTGGAAGTATATTGCAGAGTTAGAGTGTGTTCGTTAGCAGGTTGGGGCAGAATTGTGTCAAGGCACGTATTTAGAACCAACATACTTATGTCTGTTTTCAGTGCCGTCACATGGTGGAATGCGATCACATGGGTCTTCTAACTCTGGCTCTCACCAGAGAAATAACCTTGCGAGAACTTTAATATTTCTTGATACTTTCTCTTGCAAATGTATTTTTGAGTTATGAGCTGTATAAATTAAACTTTGATTTGGGAACAAATCTGTGTCCTGGTGTATTTATCAGTTGGGGTGTGGATATACTTGACTTAAAAATCTGCTTTTATTGAAGTTTTCAGCAGCAGCATAGCAAGCTTGTTATCTTCGGCTGGCTCTGTGAAGTCTAAACAATTCTTAAGGAAGGAATAGAATTTTCATCTGTGATGGCTTTGCAGCAAAGGAGAATAATGGTAGTGTGACATTTAAAGCAGTAATATAAGCAGTGCCTATTTAGAACAAGCCTTGTTCTCTCACGTAATAGATTGTCTGGTTTAGAAGTGTCCAGCTTTTGTTCAGTGTAATGGGTGCATTCTGTAACCTGGAACATCAGTTCTGTGTTTGCCTTTAACTTTTTTCCTATGTCATTGGTTGAAATGTGGCTGTATGCATGTGTTGTGGTTTGTTTGTTTGTTTTTACTGTCTTCCGTGCCTCAGGGAGGGTGGGGTTTTTTTGTTTTGTTTTTGTTTTTTTTAATTTGTGTTGCCAAAAATAATTCATTCTTTCTAACTACATAGTTAGAAATGTTGTAATGGGACATGCTGAAGTCATTTCTCCTGGATGTGTATATGTGCATCAAGTTGAGGAAGGCAGAACTTAGCTGGCTCACTTCTGACGAGGTTGACAGCATTCTTTTTTTGAGGAGGCCTGTAGTGTACAGAGTGTATATCGTGTGGTTTGGCTGTCTGGTGACACTTACTTAGTGCGAAATCCTGACTGTGGAAGAAGCTGTTAAATGCTCAGGAGTAAAAACAGATTCCGGTTAAGAGCTTCATTAATGCCAAGGTAGTGGTAGTGGTAATACGAAACACGGTTGTGCCATGATGGTAGCTTTTGGTCTCAGTCAGTACTTGCTACCTTGGCTTCCACAAACTAGAGGAAGGACACTGAAGACACAAAGAGTGTGAAGACTAACAATTTATGACTAAGAGCCTTTGAATATTAAAAGTGTTCATTGCAGTTCTTAGCCTCACAGCGATTTTCTTTGTAGATGAGTGGAATGCAGATTATTCAGTGACTGCCATCAACAGGCCAAGCTCAGGTGTAATATTCCAGTTTTAAGTGCCTGCCCAGCTTTGCAACTGAGATTGTCTGTTGGAAGGGCTGAGGGTTTAGTAGTAGGGATTGAAGTGTTTCAGGACCTCACCTCCACAGACCTAGTGGTGTCAGAAAACATTTCTGGAACTTTCTGAGGAGGCCTGGGCTGAAACTAGTGAGCAGTTACACCTTTGCCTAAATGTGCTTGATGTGTGACATGTAAACATTCACAAACAGCTGATGTTAAATACCTGTTGAAATACCAGAAGGTAAATAAGCCTACTATGGCTTAACTTCTTCACTTGTGTTAAGCTCTGTTTCAGGGACATTTGCCAGACTTCTGCGCTTGTAATTATGTGCTGTGTTAAAAAAAAAAAAAAAAAAAAAATTAGCTTCCCAGTGTCACTGAAAGCAGTGCTGTTCCGAGCACTAGAATAAGCAGAAGTGTGTACCTCTGCAATTGTGCATGCTTTATGTTAAATCATATTTACTCCTGTTCCCTTTTTCTGTTAAGTCTTTATAAGAAAGCCACTCCAACTATTTTTACTTAGGTGCCGTGAATATTCTAAGCATGTACTGTGTCAAACTAAGGTAGCCTTGTTAGAGAAAGTTAAAAGCTATTGGGGAATTAAAAGCTAACTGAAATGGAAGTTGAGGTTCCTGTTCTGCAGTAGGAATGCTCTGAGAGCATCTACAGTAATCTAATTGTAAAGATTTAGCACACAGTCCTTGAGGGTAGCGACTAAATTGATTATAGCTGAGTTGTGTGGTAATGCAGGTTTTTAGAAAATGGTTATTTGGGCTTTTTGTTTGTGAATATCTGACATGTTTTTGAAGGGTTAAAAAAAAAAACCCCACCACCAAAAAAACCCCAAAACCAGAAATACCCAACACTGTACCTTTTTCTTTTTCTTTTTTTTTTTTTCTCCTCAGATCTAGATCAAGGAGGAGTTCCCGTAGGCACTACACAAGATCACGCTCTCGTTCCCGCTCTCACAGGAGATCCAGAAGTAGGTCTTACAGTCGGGATTATCGGCGACGACACAGTCACAGCCATTCACCCATGTCTACTCGCAGACGTCATATTGGAAACAGGGTATGTCTGTTAGAAAAGTAGATGACTCATACATAGTCCTGAATACATCCTGAAATCACTGAATTAATTCATTGGGGTTTTCCAGTAAAACATTTGTTCCTGCTCAGATCTATTTAAAAGGTATAGTTGAGGTTAATTGTTGTTTGGCTTTTGATATGTCATGGATCTCTATAGGTATTTTTTTTTAGGATTGTGGGGTGGAGGTGTCTTGTTTGTCTGTTTTTTAACAGATGCTTTAGAAGTGGTGCCAGTGGAGGCTGCTGTCAGTATACCCGCTATAGTAATTGAGCGAATGTATGCAGTGAGGGAGAAACACTCGTGTTTGGTTTTTTTTAATTAGAAAGCCTGGAAAACTAAAATATTTCTTTAAAAGCTGTTTTGATGGTGTCTTTATTACAAACCAGCTTGCTTGTAGCTGCTTTACAGGCTCAGGTGGCTGAGAGTGATGTGGTTTGTGTTAAAGTAAGGGCGAAAAGCGATAACTAACACAAATGGAGATGTGATCCAGGCCTCTGTGTTTCTATATATCTCTCTGCATTCAACAGTCATCAACTAGCCTTTGGAGGGGAAACTTTTTAAATGCGGTACCTGTTATGTGCTGTAACTCTCGTTAGTACGGTACCCTGAGAAATGCAAAGTATTTTTGTGAAAGGAGGCTTGTATATCTGTAGGGTTTGATTATAATGGTGTCTATTAGCAAGTTAACTCAGCCTGAATCTCAGCAGTATCTCTTCGTTGTTTTGGCTTGAGGCTCTGACAGTCACAACTTGGTAAATAACCTTGTACTGCAAAGACGAGCAGTTCTATTCTAATATCTGACCTATCTGTTCCTTCCTGTAGGCAAATCCTGACCCAAACTGTTGTCTTGGCGTGTTTGGATTGAGTCTGTACACCACAGAAAGAGATCTGAGAGAAGTTTTCTCCAAGTATGGTCCAATTGCTGATGTTTCCATTGTATATGATCAGCAGTCTCGGCGTTCAAGGGGATTTGCATTTGTGTACTTCGAAAACGTTGAGGATGCTAAGGAAGTAGGTTGGGGTGCAGAACGTATGGCGTGTTTGCTGTGTTCTCAGTTGCTGGGATGTATATTCTGTAATGGGATATAGACTGAGGAAGCTCAATGATTGACCTTTAAAATGATGTAGGAACCTTTAACGTTAATTCCTTTTGACTATAGGAAATAATCATAATGCAAGCTAGTCCACAGTATCTTCTCTTCTCTGCCTTCTCAGGGGCTAAAAAAATATGTGGCGCCTTAAAATAAATGTCAGTGTCTTAGTTCAGAAGATACCTACTGTGTACTAGAGGTCCATCAATACTGGTCCCTGTGCAGGCTGAGCTGTTGTGTAATTCACAGAAGCAAACTTTGGGCTGGTCATAGTGCAAACTACATAAGCAAGGAAAAGAAAATGGAAACACAAACTCAGTGTTTTAATTATGAGATGAGTATTCCTTCCTAATTCCACATGTGATCTTGTATGTAATAACAGGCATGATCAGTGTGGAACAGATGGCTATTTCAGAGCTCTCTTAAGAACGCTAGCATGCATTCTGTTGACTTCTAGTGCTTCAGTCTGAAAGGGGCAGGGGGGAATCTTTTCTGAAAATAAGAGACCAGGCTGTATGTGGCTTCCTGCAATGTCCATGGGAAACACTGAGGGATTCAGTAAACTGAAGCAGCGTCAATACTATATAACAAATTACAAGATTTTTGCTTACAATTGCTGCAGAATGATGAGGGAATTCTACACTCAGGCCAGACCTTGGAGAGCAGCATCCTTATGGGCTGTAATTAGGCTTATATTCTGCATACATTCCACTACATAAAGTCTCTAATGTCATCTTTTCCAAATTTGGCATGAAGGCTTCCATGTTAGGTTGGAGCTTTGGATGTAGGTCCTGCTACTTGGCAGAAAAAAACCCAATGGTTTTGGTTTTTTTTTACTTCAGATTTAGTTAGGACTCATATTACTGTATTCAAAGTTACGGTGCGTTTTGAGGATGTATTGGAGGAAAAAAGACTTAAGAGTGCTCTTTTGTTAACTTCTAAACGCTTTGCTTCATGTTGTGTGTTGGAGTAGTTACATGTCCCTACATGAGCATGTTCAAAGGTTCCTCTTAATTATGTTAGAAACAGAGGTACTGAAACAATTGTTAAATTATTGTCCTTTCGGGCTTTTTATGCAATATAAGTCACATTTTAAGTGGTTACTGAAGCTTATATCCAGCTGGCCCAGAATGTCTCATTTATGTTCAGTGTTACATATAAGACGTAAGTGAAACTTATACGTGCATCCAAACTGAGCCATTTTAGGACTTCTCTTCTACTTGAAGCAGTGATTAAAAACGTGTGTCGGTAATAAAGTTCATAGCTACAGCTAATTGTATTTTGTCACTCTGTTTAGGCAAAGGAACGTGCCAATGGAATGGAGCTGGATGGAAGAAGGATCCGAGTAGACTTCTCCATAACAAAAAGACCTCACACACCTACCCCTGGAATCTATATGGGAAGACCCACTTAGTAAGTTACCTGCGTGGGGTTTTTTCCAAACCGGTATGGGATAAGATTAATTGTATTGTATTTTGTTAAAAACTGTTCTGTAGCCCCTCTAAGAGACCTGATTCTGTGTGTTTTTCCTTCTCCTTAACAAGACCTCTGCTAACAGTGGTGTGGTTATCTGGCAAAGCTTCTGAAAACTAAAAAATCTCAACTGATAAATGAGGCTCTTCAGAATTAAAAAAAAAAAAAGCCTATGTGTGGACAGCCATCAGTAGTAATGCCTATCTTTCTAGTTCTTTGGATAGGAGGAGTTAATTTATATAGCACTTGTCAGTGACTGATCTAGAGTCAGCCTGGATTACAGTGAGCAGAAACCTGGGTTCTTTAGCTATGCAGCCCAGACATGAGCTATGTAAACATTTAAATAAGCCTACAGTAAGATTTTTTTTTTTACAATTTCTGAATTATTAAAATAATAATTAAATAAAATAATAATTTAAAATAATAATAAATTGCTGTCCTGTGTACCTTCAAATATTAATGTCTCTTGCAAGCTCAAGTTTTCAGGAGTGAATTAACAAATACTAGTTGAGCAGCTGTGTGGCGCAGTTTGCCCTATCCACAGAGTATGCTTTTGACTTAAAGGTGCCAAGAATGTAAATTATTTTCCCAAGACTTTCAGCTAAGGTACTGATGGTTATGTAGTTGGTATTGTGTTGAGACTGCAGGGTATCTTTTTTAATGGGAAAGTTCTTTCCAAAACAAGCTTTCTGAGAGTTAAAAGTGAATGAAGAGTTGTCACAGAGTGAAATTTCTCATGTGCCTGTGATATCAAAAGGTTAAGAGGTTTCAGACCAAGGAGGAAAGTAGTTGTCTCAAAGTTCAAGCATTTTAAAAAGCAATTATTTAAGTAGTTCTGTTGCCGTCTGCACTGATGGGAAAGTAGGAGTACTCACAAGCATTTCAGCTGTGAGAATGCGAGGTAATAATATAACCCAGTTAAAATGGTGTATACTTGACTGACTGTACACCTGCTGAAAAGCACTGCAAACAATATTAATGTTTTATTAAATGTAATTCTTTTTCTCTACTTGTAGTGGCAGCTCACGACGACGAGATTACTATGACAGAGGGTATGATAGAGGGTATGATGATCGTGACTATTACAGCAGATCGTACAGGTGAGGCAATATTTGTAATATTTGACTGCTTTTTAAACTGCTTTCTCATCTACGTTTTTGCCTATATAAGTCCTAAGCAGTTCATCCTATATATGTATGCCAAAATATTTTTGCAGTCGCTGTCATTGTGGAATCTTCCTATGAAATCTTTACCAAAATGACTGCTCAGTACGAATCAGATTGGTCAGATTGAGAAATATTTTGTGATGTTTAACCTGTGGCATGAGTTAGTCTGTAATGTTTTTTTTAATCTGCATTAAGTTTTCAAAAACAAAGTGTATTCTCTGTACTCTCATTTTAAAAGAATCCTTTTGTTGATTCATCTGTTAGCATCGAAATGATGGGAATACAGGTGCAGAGCCAGTATTTGAGTTGATATTGTAGTGCCAACTTACATTTTCAGCATAGTGTGGTAGACAAAAAGTGGGAAATTTGAGTGATCACCAGTATTCCCTACTAATAATTATGGCACCTCAAATGTTGCAAAAAATAAGGGATCGGGGATTGGAACATTACCTGTTCTGTACTGGACATCTGCATAAAAAAGGGGTTTTTTTTAACATACTCTGTCAGGTTGGATGCCTGTGTTTTACTTGAAGGACTCACACCTCATATTTCTGTCTGTCTTCAGTCTAAACTTCTGTGTTTGACAACATAGTAGTTAGCTGAAAGAGGTGAATATTCAGGTGGCAATATACATTGTCAGAGGGGTAGTAAAGTTGATACAAAAATCTGTTGAAAACATGGTTGGTATGTAATTGGTTTTGGTGATGGAGCAAGTTTATCTTCTGCATTTTCCATTAAGACTGCCATCAAGACTTGTCCCCTGTGAAATCCTCACAATTTCTGGGGCATTGCTAAGTTGGCCACAAAGATAAGAGTTCATTTTTTTTCTGTCTGCAATTACCGAAAGTTCCTGAAGTGGGATTCTATAGTAGTACTTCCTAAGTGGTTTGCAAAGTTCAAATGCATCAGCAATGAGGGGATTTGTGATTGTTCCCTGATGGCACCCATGCATTTAATGGAAAACTGTTGAATTCAAACTACATTATCACATTACAGCTCCAAGACAAAGGAAATAATAAATTCTGTGATCTTAGATTTCAGTGTACTCTTCTGTTGCTTTCTAGGTGTAGAAGAAAATACCATCTTTATATTTGTACTGATAGCTGTACGGTCATTGTCAGTGACTGAGGGCAGCTATCTCCTCCTTCCTCTTCTACTACTTTCAGCCACTCTTCCTGAGCTGCTGACATTGCTTTCAGTCTGTTTCTCCCTGCCCTGCTTGCTGTTATCACTTAAATTGGGTGCCTTGCTTCTACAGTGCTTAAATGCTGCTGTGGTCAGGGAGGGGATCAAGGTGCTCTACATCATCACAGTGAACACATGAGACAGAATTGTTCTGCTCACATTTCTAGGAAGCAGTCATTAGGATACTTCTCTGCCTCTAACAGTCCATTTTCTTGAAACATCAAGGGCTTTGAACATTCTGGAGAACTGTAGCAGCTAAAATCTGAAGTTGATAACTGTGCGTACAAGAGCCGAGATGTGTTGGCTTTCGCTTTGCCACCACTTCTATGTAGGATTTCATATGTGGTAGATGGACTTCTTGACCAAATTCCAGTTTGTTTCAGAGCACAAGGTACAAAAACTTGCTTGGGATAGTTAACATAGCCTCGTCTCACTTTCAGTAGTTAACTGAAATCTAGTGGGTAAGTTAACTGAAGCAGCTTGCCAGAGCATTGGGGAGCAGAAGAGACTTGCATCATAGCCTGCTAAGCAGTTTGTTAAATGGTGCTTCTAGCTTGCTTCTCCCACTTTCCATTTTTTTGTATGTGGTTCTGATGTAAACAAAAAGACAAAGGCACCTAAGGACCAGAGAACAACGTGGGGCTAATGCAGTGTTTGGTAAGGGGTTTACACCGTTGGTCTTTCTTCTTGCACATCTTCATAGTACAGATTTTCTTATTCTTTCATAAAGGGTCAGTCAGGGTGTACTCGTCGTCCTTGAAATCTGTTTGTTGCTTGCATGTTCTTAAAATGTAGTTTATTCCTTGTTTAAATCATGGCATGACCTTAAGTCTTTAGTGCTTGAAGTGTTACCTTTTTCATTCCTGATAGTGAACAGTGACTTGGATGTTTGTAAAATGTTATCAGAAGTTGTAATTACGTCAGTGCTGGGTGCATGCTAGTGAGAGTAGTTGCAGACTGTGACAGTGACTAGTAAGAAGTGGTGTTACAAGATGGACTGCTTCAGTTAGTGTAGTCATCCGAGTGCAGCATACCGGAATTCACGGCTGTGCTTCTTTGATCCAACTCTTTGAGGCAGTCATGTGCTGGGAGATGTTCTGACCGTCCTACATGCTATCCCATCCTGTGTCTGTTGTGAACTAGGGCTTTGGGATGGAAATACTCAGAATATTGACAATTCCAGCAAGGGTGATTTCCATTTACTACCTTAAAAAACAAACGAATACCCAAAAAACCAAAACCACACCCCAGTGTTTTAAAGCTCACTGCAGAACCTTTATAATGTCTTTTCATAGCAGATATTGAAAGAGTGAAAATAAGCCACAAATGGCTTGTGTGTGACTACTTTAAAATATCATGGTCTGCCCAGGTTAGATCCCTACTTTCTCATCCTGCAGATGCTGGTCGTTTGAGGGAGAGAAGAATGTGTATGTTGTGAGTGCTTCCTTGAGGAAGGGAAAGTTAGAATTGTTAAAGATGCAGTAGAGCCTTGCGTATTAGTTAGTACTCCACCCTAGAAAATCAATTGGTAACAATTGCTTTGCCTTTCTTGCCCTCTGTGCAGTGAAGCCTTAAGGGAAATACAATTTCAGATGGGAATTGTCATGTTAAAACTTGAATTTCTTCTCACTGCTGTGGGATGCTTAATCTTGGCTGGAAGAGCATGTAAACTGAAGAATAACCTTAAAAAAAACCACAAAAACAAAACCCAACTTGCACACTGGCTATCTACCAAATGGAGAAGGATTTAAAAAAAAAAAAGAGGCCTGCCGGTTGAAAGTGTGGTGCAGTGTTTGGGGGTTCTTTGTCCTTCATGTGATTTACGGCCTTTTTGAGCTGCTGCGGGACATCTGTGGCAGTGACTGTTCCATAATGCAAACTTGATTTAGTCTCCTCCTGATAATGGTTTGCTGTATCTAAATCTGTGGAGGTACTAGCCCAACCACTTAATATTGTTAAATACTATAATGTATTGTTTCAGTTCTAGGCAGCTTCTATATAAGGAGAAGTTGTACCTCAGTTCTTAAATGCCCTTGTTTAAATATGATTGTGAAGTGTTAAAATGTTAGTGTGTGGGGTTTTCTCCCTGCCGTCACCTTGGAATCCACTTTTTTCTCAGGATGGTGAATTGATCTTGCCACTTTAAAAGGGTAAGCATCTGAGAATAGAAATGGTCTTAGAAGCAAAGGCTATGTACTGATCTTATCTTAAAATGCTGCTCATCAAAGAGGATGACATCATAAAAGACAATATTGGTCAGCTGGACGTGAGTCCTCTTTAACTGCTCCTTGACACCCAAGTTTAGCCAACTCATTCCAGAAATACATAAAAATGAAAGTAATGAATTAATTTAACATTATGCAGTGTAGGAACCAATGTGTCCTTGTCTTCATATTGTTTTCCTGTGCTTGACGATGCTTTTTGCTTGTACAGTGAGCTTTTTGTTTGTTTTTAAAATTTTCAAAAGTCGTTCTGCTTTTGTATCTGCAGAGGAGGTGGAGGAGGTGGCAGAGGAGGATGGAGAGCTGTTCAAGACAGGGATCAGTTTTACAGGTATGATAGGAAAGCTCTGTGTCTGGTCAAAGTGGAAGTAATCTTACGCAAGATATTTTTTGAGTATTCTATGAATCATGTCTAGGATATTTTTAAACACATTAACAGACACTGGGGGGATCCTGAGCACTCGCAGCTCTTCAGTGAGCAGTGCAATTCATTTCAAAGGTTCCCTCATCACGACATAAAGGGGTAAGGTTAGTGCAGCTTTGCACAGGAAAAACTTGTGACTTATGCCAAGAAGTTAATGTCCTGAATGTTTGGGGATTTTTTTTTTTTTTTTATTGGGACATTAGTGGAATTCGGCAAGGTCACCCAAAACTTGGGAGTGCCTGGATGGGAGGGGTTTGGGGGTGGGGTTGGTTGTAGCAGTGACTGCTACTCAAATCAACGCTTCATCTTGGAACAAATAATATAGATTCAAAGTAAAGGTATGATTTGGCTTATACTGCTTGTTTGGGATGCTCTTGGCTTGAAACACTAAAGTCACAGGTAGTCAAATCGTGAATGCAAGAGAGCTTATTTCTTTTACTAGTCCAAAGTAATACTACTCTGACCTGGTAATAAAAAGAATATTGAGAAAAATCACATCTTTGCTTTGTTAGCCAGTAGAAATGTTGATCAGCTATTTATGTGCTCGTTAGCTTTCCCAGGTACCTTCTTGTGTCTGCTGTGTGATCAAGTTAGAGGTATCCACATAAAGCTGCTGCCACTCATCTGCCACAGGCTTTAACGCAGGGATTGTTTCTGTTGCCCTTTCACAGGAGGAGATCACCATCCCCGTATTACAGCCGAGGGGGCTACAGATCTCGATCCAGATCTCGATCCTATTCACCTCGTAAGTAGCCACAGAGCTTGTATATCAAAAGTAAATTTCCATTTCACCTGAACTTCATTTGAGGTTTTGTGTCTGTAAAGACTATTCTGCTTCAGTGTGGGGTCGTTTGTTTTTTTTTTTGAACCACAGTTCCCTTTAATGTTTCACTGAGCAACTGGTAACCTTGAGGACAGAGCAAATATTTAGTTTGCAAAAAAATAAACCAGGTAATACTGCTTGTTTTTTTTAAAAAAAAAAAAAAGTCTGAGGTACCATTTCTTTCTCTGAAACTCTGCTAAAACAAGAGTTTGTAGTATGCCGACAGTTTGGTTTCCTCTGGGGCAGCAAGGCCAAATTCCCAAGCCTCGCACCTTCTAACACTGAAGTAGATTTCCCAACATAACTTGTTAAAGAGGTTAACTTCATCTGAGATCCAAATAGTGCTTTTTTTTCCGGAATTGCTGATTTGCACAGAAGGTAAAGCTGCATTTTGATGGCAGAAAGTTAATAAAACACAATAGCATTCCGAGCATATTCCCTTTGTAATGGATACAGAGTGAATGAATAGATTGTGTTCTCATGTTTGCCCTTTGTGTCCAAATGAAAACAAGTGTAACTGCTTTTACTGATAGGGAGACTGGCCATGGGGGGAAGAGTTACACTGAATTCTCGTTGTGTGCTGAAATGTCAGCCCTGGGCATATGATGGGAATCAGGGGTTTTCTCCACAAAGGAACGTACTGGCAGAGTTGTACTGCCTGCTGGACTTTGTCATAGACAAGTCATAAGGCTTTTGAATTCGATACAGAGTTGAGGAGTAGCAGTGAATTTAGATGGAACTGGTAAAAAATCTGGTAATCCTTGGAAGTCTAATAGTGTGTATACTTTGTTTTTTCTTTCAGGTCGCTATTAAAGCATGACATGTAGAGGAATTCCTAGCTACAGCCTTTGAGTTGAAATTGCAAGTTTGTGGACAATATTTTTTATTGTCTCTTCTGTTTAAACAAGTGAACAGTGCCTAGTGAATAGGTGACTTTTACACCTTTTATGAAGACTACTTCTGTGATGTTAAATGCTGTTTCATTCTGCCTATTTGTGTAGTTTGGTGCTTTGTTTCAAGTTGTGTTTGGAAAGGAGTATGTTTTGCATGTATTTTTTTAGTCTCAATTTTGACTCCTGAAAGGTTTCTATTGTAAAGACAAACTGTTCAGTTAGTTTTTTCTACTGATTCCAAGGTATTCTGAAGATCAAAACCTGTGTAAAATGCTTTCAAAAAAAGTAAAAAAAAATAAAAAGTTTGGTTTTTCTTTTCCTACTTACTTTTGCCAAGTATAAGTTATGAGTTGAAAAGAGACTACAACACTTGTGCAATGTATTCTGGAATAACTTCAAGCCCAGAAGTAAAATTCACCCTAATTCTGTGTTGCTGGGTAGTTGTTCTCTAAATGTAATACCTTCAGGTACATGAACCCAGTGCATAGAGAAGTCCACGTGCAAATTGTACAGCGGCAGGAGCAAGAAACCTCACTGAGCAGCACTGTACGTGTGGAGCCAGACTTGCAATAAACTCTTGGTAATGCTCTTGAGCTTTGAGGTTGTTGAGCTGTTGGCAGGTTACCACCTGTCACATGTAGACCTTTAGATAAGGAGAGGGCTTCAGTGGACGTAGGTAACCATACACTTAAAGAAGGCAATGAAATAACACTTAGACTACCTTGATTTTTCATATTTCTTTGCTGATGATTTTCCTTCTTCTAAAGAGTATATCTTTATGCAGCTAATATGCAATATAACTCTCAAATGATGCGTTCCTACCATATAGTATCATTTTGCCTACTCGCATTCATGAACTTCATACACTTACAGGAAAATTCTCTGCATGATTTGAAAGTACTTTTGTCAGACTAGAACTTCGCTCAGCCTCGTGCCCTAGCTCCAATGGTGACTAACCATGGAGGACCTAGAAAACAAGAGTGGTGAGATGCTAGGCTACACCTGCCACTGTTCCCCTTGGCTTTTGAACACAAGTTCCTCTACTTTTTTTCCTGTACAGCAATTTCCACACTTTTTTATGGACTAAGAGCAATTACAGGGCCCTATGGACCCTGCAGCCTCTTGCCCTTTATTTGATGATATTTTTTTTCCCCCTGTTCCTGTATGGGAATGGGACAGGCAACTACTCTCCATGCATTTCTGTGCCATTTCTCATCAGTGGCCATCATCTCTCATCTTACTGTGGTTTTCAGATCTAGTTAACATCTCTGTATGGAGGTTCTCAGTAACTTTACTCTTAACTTGAATAACTTCTGATTCTGCTGTACGTTCTTTCAGAGGGAGGTGGAAGGGAAGGAGCAGGATGGCACACAGTGTTCCACAGGCTGGGGAGCCATGGGTTTACGCTGATTTCTTTCTGAGCACTATCTCACACTTGTCCTGGTTTGGTTCTCTTAAGTCCTGCTGAGCTGAAGGTTTTCCAAAGCAACTTCCAAGAGCTTGCAGCGGAGGATGAATGAGCAGGAGCTGTCCCCTGCAGTCCTGTCCTTAGAGAATTTATAAGCTGCTGTGCTGGCACTTGGCTATAAAGAGATGTGCCACCAAAGGCACCACAGGTTGGCATTTAAGTGGTAAGCCTGTTTTACCCCCAAATTTTTATTCAGTGGGAACTACTGTAATAGTCCTGTCAGGCTAACAATAAAACAGGTAATCTCGGGGCAGGCGCTTGCATACTCTGAGCTATATCTCATTTCTTTTAGGAACTACCAGTCATTTGCTGTCCCTTGAAAGCTAAACTGCACTTAAGGTTCTTCATTAAGTGCTTCTGAGGTCTGTTCCTCGTTTTTAAAATTGGCACCGAATCACTCATTTTGGTTTTCAGCTATGGAGTTACCTATACAATTTATAAGTTCTGGGGTAAACGCTATGTAGTGTATCTGTCATACTGCTTTTTGTGTAGAAATACTGGTACATTCATTTCTGGACTCAAAAAATTATGTTCTCTACTGATGCAAGGAGGAAAACGCTTTCCCCTTTTACTCTCGGGAGCAGTTTGGCAAATTATGTGCAATCGCGTGAATAAATAAGCCCTACCTGCTGCCGCTGCCTGGAGAAGGAGGCTAGCAGCAGTACGCCAGGCAGCTTAGGAAGGGTTTTACAAATACCTGGATATATTTTTGCATCCATGCCTGTTTTTACAGTCCAGAACAGACGAGCATTTCAGCAGTGATTATTTTTAACTGTATCGGCAGTAACGTCCCATGGAGGGCCGAGTTGGTCACTCCCCGTTAAGCATCCCCTGTGCTGAGAGCATCCCGAGTTGGACTCCCCGTTAAGCATCCCCTGTGCTGAGAGCATCCCCAGTTGCCATGCAGGTCCCTACCCGGTGTGAGCATTCTGGGGCCGTGGTTCTCCTTACGCATGTGTGCAGGGGTATTCCTGGGAACGGCGGAGTCGACCTTTCTGCTTCGCAGCGTGGGCGGTCTGTTTGTTCTTTTGACCGTGTTTTCTTAGTCATGGTCTTGGGCTTCCTTTGAATCATTCGGCGGGGGTTGACAAACGCAGAGTCAAGAACGTGTGTCCTTCAGTAAGCATCTTTATGTTTTAGTAAAATCAGGATTTCGCAACTCGTGGGGAGGTTCCTGGCAGCTGAGTTCATCTGATGGCTTCTTGCTGCCAGGCATCCTCCTACCCTTTCCCCGCAAGGTGGGTGATACCTGGTACTTCTGGTAAGGCATGGTGGAGCTGTGCTCTGCTCCAGGTGAAAGCGAGCTTTTCCTCCACAAAGGGTACAAAAGGAAACAGGGCTGTTGCGTCGATGGGAGGCGGTGTGCTGAGGTGCCCCCTAAAATCTATTTTAAGGCTGTATCTAGGGTTTGGGAAAGCGCCGTCGCTGCTGTCGCCTTGTGGTGGGGAGAGCCTTTTGTCTGGGTGTTTCCTGCTGCTGAATCACTCCCAACTGCTTCTTGGTCCAGAAAGAGCCCCTGGTCAGATGCTCCCCGGCATGTGTCATGTTGCCCTGTTACATGGGAATGACAGATTGCTGTGGTATGTGATGATCTGAATCACTGCTGGATGCTCTGCCAGCATGTAACACAGAAATTCAGCGCAGGGGAGGGTTTGGTACCCTGAACTTCAGCAGAAATCCCACCAGCAGCAGGGGAGCATCTTCTGCCACTGCGGCTGCAAAAGCAACATTTGCTGGGGTGGATGTGAAATGCTGTGCTGTTGCACCACTGGTCTCTTCCCCACTGCATGCAGGTAGCGTTTCTTCCGGGGCAGTTTGTGCCTCCTCGTGTGAGATGCTCCAGCATCTCATGGGTCCCTGAGTGGGTTGCACAGCTCGAGGGAGCTGCTGGGTGGCAGCATGCAAGGGTTGGTGTTGTCAGGGGTAGTCGTGGTTTCGGTATGTTCAGAAAAGCATTATTAAAGGTGGCTTACAAATACAAATTAACTTGAAACTGGGGCTTGAGAGCATCTGGGTCCCATGCAGCACTGAACACGGGGAATGGAGAGCACCGGGCTGTGACTGTCGTGGCACCCCTTGGACAAGCAGTGCAGCAGCTTTCAGCTCTGCTGAGCCTCATGAGTTCCTAAAAATCTGATTTTCCCCTAGCAACTCCTGAACTTGGGTTCAAGCAATTTATTTTGTGGCTCCCGTTTCAGTTCCAGCACATCAGTCACACGAAAGGCAGGTACTTCTGCCCCAACAGAGCTGCTTTCGGAACTGAGAGAAGCTGATTTTTTTATTTTTTTATTTTTTTTTTTAAATTTTATTTTCCTGCTTTGATATGATGGGTATGGCTCTGTAGGGCTCACTCAGGTGTCCATCTCTGATGGCCTTTGCTCGGTCACCTTGGCCCTACACATCCGTACCTCCAAGATATCCATGCCTCCAAGAGGACCTTAGGAGAGTAAGCACAATGTTGAGCCTGTTGGGAAGGAGCTATTGGTATATCACTATTGACAGTCTCTGTCCATCATTCCCATCGTTAAAAACTCTTTAAGAGTTGTTTTTCAGTTGTGCTCAGCCCCTGTACAAGTGCAATTAATGAAGACTCAGTTATTAATTCAACTACCCGGCTACGCTAGTTACCTTGCATCTGGCCATTCCCAAGTTTTAAGGGCTGATCATCTGCAGGCTTCTGGAATTCTGTTAGTAGATTTTCACTTGTGTCTTACCAAATGGTGAGCAAAGCAATTCCCCCATGGCTTGAAAAGTACAGAAGTGTTTTTCCACCAAATTCTGAATTCTTTTTCTCAGCTACACTGTTTTTGGTGGGTAATCTCACCCTAGCGAGGTGGCCTGGCTTAGTGCTCAGCGCTGCCGACTGCAGCCAGTTCTGTGATGCTCTTCCCTCATCTCTGTAGCAGCTGCTCAGTTTTCCTGCCTGGGAGGTTTCTAAAAGCCAAAAGATGCTTTCAAGAAAGTTCATCAATGCTTTATTAGACTTAAATTTCAGATCCGCTTCAGTCTCGTGGTGCCTCATCCCTGGCACACAGTGACGGAGGGCAGGCAAGAGCCGCTCCACCAGCCAGTCCCTCCCTACAGCACATTGTGGCACACGAAGTCACCTCTGCGACTTGCTTAGAAGAAAAAAATAAGTCCTTTTGTAAAGGAAATGAGTTAATTTGTAGGGGAAGGTTTATTTGGGGCTTTATTTTTTTTGGCACCACCTCTCCTGTAAAGTCTGCTCGGCAGCCAGAGGTGCATTCCTGCAGAGTGATGAGCGGCTGCATCCCACCTTGCCCCTGAAACCCATGGGGCAGGGATGGGACAAAGCTCCGCTGGGATTTCTCCTGCGTGATGCCTGAGTGAAAAATATCCTTAAGGATTCAGGGAAAAGGGGTAGGTGCAGAGGTGAGGCAAGTTCCTCCTGAGCTAGGTAGCTGGGCTTTTTCCATCAGATTAACGCAGTCCCTGGGGAGCATGGCGAGTGGGTGGTTTGGCCAGTTTTCCTCCCACCACATAGCCCCTTTATAGAATATTTTAGGTTGGAAACAATCTTTAAGATGGTCGAGTCCACCCATCCACCCCCTGGGGTGTGCACCCACAGCTATAACCATGCCATATTTGGCTGCCAAGAGCAGGCGTGGGGTTGTCATCTCTGCTGGCAGAAGCCCAGCCAGATGTTACGTTTTTCCACCGATGCTTTGGCATCCCCTCCAGCTGTGGGGCATGCCTGCACTTCCCTGATGCCTGATGACAGTGGGAGATGGCTCCCGGAGGACCTATCCCTTTGGATCGTCCCCAAGCCCAGCTTGCTGCCAGGCCTGCCAAGCACACCACAACTTCTGGAGCCCTTGTACTGATAGAAATGCGATGGCTTGACCATCTCCTTCCTGCTGGCTCAAGACACAACCCACCTTTCCCTGTCCCATTCCCAACACCCTCTGGGGATGGATGCTCCAGCTTTGGGATCCAAGAAAGGATCCCAAAAGGGATGCTGCAACGCAGCCCCAGCCAGCCCCTCCCACCCCCCCAAAGCATCCGTTAACAGGAGCCCAACCAGCGCCCTGAGTACAGGTCCCAGTAAGAGCAGTCCATCAGAAAAGGATGATGAAACCTGATTGATCTCAACCTGCCTGCTGCTGGACAGGCTTGCCGAAGGCTGGGGATAAAACAGAGTTGGGCCAAGCCATTTATCCCAAGCTTGGAGGGGATTTGGGAATGCCTCGGGCCAGCCCCCAGCACTGGGGTGGATGTGGTGGTCCCAGGCCTCTGTCTTACCTCCTCCCAAAACCTCTGGCCAAGGAATGGCACCACCTTCTCCTGATCCCGTGTCTGATCCACCAAACGGTCAGGTTTGTTTCCTAATTTGTTCTGGCTTTTCCAAGCAGCCCTTCTCACACACAGGCCATTATCATGTCCTTCTCCAGACTAAACAAACCTTCCTTCAACCTTCCCTCACTCTCATGTTGTTTTGCTCTTTTTATCAGTCTCGCCGTCGCCTCCCGGACTTGTTCCGTATCAGCATCTCTTTTCAGAGAGGAGTGATCTCGCTGCACATCCCACCTGTAGGGCTGCCCTTAGAAGAAGACCTGACTTTCCTGCTGGGTCTTGCACCACCTTTGGGACTGTTTTCCTTGAGCTTTCCCTGTGTGGTTGCTGCCTCACCAGCTATTTTGTATCAGCACTCTTAAATCTTCCTCCCCAAAGCACATACTTCTCGTGACCGTCTCATCCAGACCACGACCCGTCCACCAAAGCTCTGGGAAAGAGAATCCCAGCTCCATAGGGTTGGGAAAACATAAAGAAGGTTATTGAGCTCCTTCTGCAGAGCCAAAAATCAGGGGTGGGAGGGATAAGATCATGCAGGTAATAGCAGGAGACTGCCTACATTACATCCAACTCCTGCAAAAGACCAAGTGACGAGTCATAAATGAGTACTGCAACCTGTGGACACTAATTACTCCAGAAACCTCAGTTTTTCTCCTGCTGCTTCCCAGTGGCAATGGAATGGCAGCTCCCTGCCCTATTGCTGTCGGTAGCTCATCACCAAGGATGAATTAATGACCTGAAGGAGGGCAAGCTTCTTTTAAAAGGGCATTATCAACACATTTCAGCCTAAACGCACCCCAAAAAGGTGCTGGGAATGGAAGAGCCCCCAGCCCCACCACTAAATGGCAGCCCAGCAGGAGCCGCGCTGAAAGCGAAGACGAAGAAATTGGAGGAGAAAGGATTCTTCTCGCTTTGCATCATCGCAGTCCAACCGCATCTATTTTTGCTACACGCGTGGCATCAAGCACCCGTCACTGCTATTCCTACTCCATCCAGCACCTCCACATGACAGGGGAAGGGTGGCAGTAGGATGGAGGGCAGCAGAAGGAAGCGGTGCTTTTAATTGTCCTGCCACACAGCTTAAAATCTGGGGAATTCCATCACTGCCCTTCATATTCCCGCCCCCCCAGTGAAAGACGACTGGCCCTAGGGCACAACACTCCGCTCCAAGGACACTTGTCCCCTCCCGTCAAGCCAGTATTACTTCTGCACCTTATTTTAGTCTCCGGTGACGGCCCGGATGCACTTCCACAGCGATTTGGTTTTGTACTCTCAAGAAGAGAGAGAAAAAAGTCATTTAACCTGCAGTGTCCAGCCCTCGGTGGTCGTGACACTAACTCTTGGTCACTTGAGGACATCCTGCTGAAGGAGCCCCCGAGAGCCACGTGCCCCAAAAGCTACCACAGCCCTCTACCGCTGGGGCTGAGAATGTGCAAAACTCAGTGCTTGGATGTCAGAACACCAGCTTGCTGTTTCTTGAAGCCTTTTGGATGATGGGCTCACACACAGCGATGGCAAAATTGGACCTTGGTTGGGGTGGGTTTGCGCAGCCGTGCTTTCCAAAAAAGCACGTATCATACAGGCTTTTATTTATTTACTGATTTTTTTTTTTTTTTTAACCGTGGTTCTGGAGCGAGGTGGTTTCCCTCTCCTTGAAGGAACTCGTCAGGGAGTTTCGAGCGAGGACGGAGTGGGATGGGATGGGACGGGACGGCGGGCAGACGTCGTGTCCTGGTTTGAGGCTGGACTGGCCGCCACTGTGGGACCTGGGGTGCGCTGGGCTGAAGTGCGGAGGTGTTGGAGGGGCGCAGGCGGGGCCGCCCCTCCTGAAACCACCTCAGATGGGCCGGGACTCCCTCTCCGGGGCTTTGTGGGTCCGGAGGGGCGGGGAGCAGCCGCTTCACCCCGGGCTGTGCACACCGGCCCCGGGTAGGGGAGTCCGGCAGCCGGTGGTCGCCCCCCCGCCCCCAACTTCTCACCATTCCCCCGAGGCGGGGACACGCCGGCCCGGTCCCACTGCGGGGTCCTTGCGGCTCCACCTGCTCCCGAGCCCCGCCACCGGACGGGGCGGCCCTCGGGGCCGGGCTCCCCGTCCCGGCGGG
>VFFE01007075.1:262090-272561 GCA_008921705.1 Burhinus oedicnemus | reverse complement strand
GCACCCCGCTGTCTCCGCAGGGAAAGTGGAGCTGCACGGCAAAGTGATGGAGGTGGATTATTCCGTGCCCAAAAAGCTCAGGTAAACCCCTCGCCATCGCCTCCCCCCCCCCCCGCCATCATCCCACCGGAGGTGGGGGGCGTCCGGGAATCGGGGGGCGTGTTGGAGGAGGGGGGGGAACGGCAGGAGCCCCGGCGGGTTTTACTTTCGCTCCGGAAAACGGAGGCGGGGGAAGGGAGCTCCCGGCCCACGCAGCGCTCCCACGGGCCAGCATCCACTCCCACGGCGGGGACGGCGGGGCCGTGTGTGTGTCGTCGTCCCCCCCCCCCCACTTTCTCCGTGGGGATGGGCTGGGATTTACAGCCGGGGGGGTGGCACACAGCAGAAGGTGTTGTTTTTAATAAGAAATTCAGCAATTTGCTCATCCCAAACGCCCCTTTATAGTGCTAGAGGATCCCAAAACTCCATCCAGGCGTTTATATATTGCATCGAAGCGCGCCCTCTTATTTTCATCAGGTGTCGGGGCGCGCTGAGGCCAGGTGGATGGGACACGCTTGTGTCATAGAAAATCCAACCCGGGACCGCCTTGCATAGCTGCGTCCTCCCAGGACTTTTCCTTCCCCCCCAACATGTGTCAGGATAAAAGGTCCGCACGCTGGAAAAAAAAAAAAAAACAGACCCCATCGGTGGGTCCTGCCAGATAATTTGCTGCGGCTGGGCCTGGAGGCTTGGCCCATGATTGATGTTGGAGTATTAATTTTGAAGTTATGGGCCGGGGGAATGGCAGGGGCTGGGGGGCGTGAAATGCTGTTGTGTAATTGAGGCTCAGTGGGGGAACAGCTCGTGCCTTGCATCACATGTGCAGGAGCGGGATTTCGTCTTCGTCAGGGATCACACGCTCTCCTACCTTAAAAACTCTTTAAAAAAAACACCAAAAAAACCCAAAAAAACCCCCACAAGTGGGGAAAAAACAAACATAAATCTCAGCTATAATATTTCTAAGCTAAATCTCTGCAACAGCCATAGGTCGGTCTGTCAGTGACTTTTTAAGAGTGATGGAGCCAGAAATTGGGAGTTTGGGAAGATAGTATGGACCCGGGACTTGACCTTTCCCATGTACGAAAGGGATGTAAACAAGGAATTAATCTTCACCTAAATTCTCCATCGGGCTGGAGTGTTGCTACTTTTCCTTCTGTGTTTTAAAAGGAAAAAAGACATTTAAACAGCCCACAAATAAATGCTGATTTATTTTGCATCAGTCTGTTTTCAGCTGGCTCCAAGTTTTCTATTCCAGCTCGTCTCCCACATTTCCTCAAACTAATGAGATCTAATTTAAGCTGATATCTGGTTTTCACAGCTGAAAAAAAATATATTCTGCTTTATTTTAATCTATCGAGTTAGTGGGGACGTGCCTTTGCCTCAGTAGATTATAGATTTTATTTTTATAATGTGATTTTTGGCAGGGAACAGAGCCTCACATGGTCATGTTTTTATTTCCTTCCCCCTCCCCTTTAAATTTGTAGAAAATCCACTTTTTGTAGTTGCAGTCGAGTCCCAGAGAGGCACTGGGGTTTCCGGGGGGTAAAATGCTCTGGTTATTTAAACGAATTTGTGTTTTAATTGGGTTTGGGGAACCTGAGCCCCTCTTGGCTCTCGTCCCCCAGTGTTTCTGCATCGCGGGGATGGGAACCAGAAGGTGCTGGTGCCCGCGCCCACATTTACCTGTGGTGCTTTATATTTGTAACCAAATATAATTTACTGATGTGTTCCTATGCCTATAAATACGGTTTGATAAGAAATGGGCTGGAAAACACCTCTGACATCTGGATGTAGGGAAGGGATTTCCTTGAGGTGCTGCCGGGAGTTGCTGGCGGGGAGGTTGTTTCTGTTTCTCCGAAGGCACGAATTAAATGGGCAGGCGGTGGGAAGAAGTGGGAATTCTGCCCGCTCCCCCCTAATCTGCCTCTCACGAGTTAAAATTCAGCCATTCTGCTGCCATGCGAATGGTTTGGGCTCCTATAGGGATGATCCAACAGTGTCTCGATTGTTGGTTGGGGTTTTTTTTTCCCCCTTGTATATGCTGTATTGTGCCATGGAGAATTAAAGAAAAAAAATCGCCCTGTTTTTTTTTGTTTTTTACCAACATTTAAAAATGTAAAATTAATTTTTAAATTGATTTTTTAAATTCAGCAGGAGCAGAGAATACTCTCCTTTGCTTAAAGCGGGGCAATGCAATCCCGCTTCAAGAGTGTTTTCTCTGCGGAGCGTGGCACTGAGGGAAGCATCAGTATCTTGCCCCTTAAAGATAGGTCGTACATCTCTGAAATCTTTGAAAATCCTGTTAATTGGAAAGAAAGACACGAAAAACCAGTTTAGGATTGGTTGTGAAATAAAGTAAAACCCAAGCACCCCAATGCTGACTTTTGTACAAGGATTGGATAAAAATGAGGAGTTTAAGAAGTAGTGAAGTCCCATTTAATGTCTTCAAACCAGTGAAACGTTCAGGTTCCAGACCGCGAAGTTGCCTTTTAATTTCTGCTGCTGCCGTAATTTTCAGCTATGAGACATAAGAGCATGAGGGACATGTGAAGAGTGCAGAGGGGGAGGCTGTTGGGGAGAGCTTGGGCTGGAAATCTTTACAATATTAGAAATAATATTTTTTGCTGTTTTAGTAAGTGGCAAAACTTGGGTGGTTTTGCCCTGGACAGCAGCCACTGGAGGAGTGGCGATGAAAATGCCGGAGCAGCTTTGCTGTGGGTGATTTTATGGGATCATCAGGATTTTCTCCTATTTCAAAAGGAATTATCCTTAAATAAGTTTCCTCTCTTGAGCATCAATTCAGTTCTCATTTCCGTGTATTTTGGCTTCTTTTATTTAGTTTTCCCCACCCCCTTGTTTCTAAACCCAAAATGCTGGCGACATTAAGGCTTGGAATAAATACACGCGCCCTATTGTCTCCCCATGGGCAGCCCATCTTTCCATATTCTTAACTGTTTGTCATCGATGAGATGCTTAATTAAGGGAGAGGAAATCCTCGTGCAAAGCAGTTGCTTTGCCAGGAAAAGCCACCAGCCCCTATTCACCTGCACGTCTATAAACACACACGAGGGGCAGAAAAAATACTCCCATGGCATTCCCGTTCCAATATCTGTAACCTCAAAAATGTCTCTAACTTCAGAAATACTTCTAATTTTTAAAAAAATTAGGGAAAGCTGAAGAGCAAGAAGAGATTTTTCTCTAGCCATAGCGTGGGGAGGGTTTGCTTCACTTCGCCAAGAGAATTAAACTTGCTGGAGATCTTTTTGTGTGTGGTATATGTTGGGTTATGCTGAATTTAAAATTGAATTCAGAGTGCTAGAAGTGGGGCTGCTCTCAGTCCTGGTCCAGGTTTGAAATATCCATATTTACTATCTTTTAGTATCCTTTATATTTATATAAATTAATAATGTATCTTTTTGTATTTGAAGTATTTAGTATCTTTTATGTATAGATAAATAAAAAGTATTATACATAAAGATACTATATATAAGATATTTTGTACTTTTACTTTATATAAAAAAGATACTTTAAAATATATATATTTATATATATTTAAAAAGATACTTTTAATATTTTTATATATATATGTGTGTGTATATATATATACACACATATACGTAACTATGACATTGCCAGGGCGATGCTGGTTGCATCAGGCATGGGGAAACCCCCTCCTGCTGCCCGCTGGGTGCGCGGCAGCTTTCCTGTAGGTCTCGGGTGCTGTTCCCTATAGAACTGGCCAGGAAAAACCCCTTGGAGGTGATCCTTTCCCAGATGGACTCTTGGGCTTGTTGTTAGCCAGGTGTGATGCTGTGGCTTGTTTTAGTTTATCTGCTCTCAGGTGTGGGTGAACTGGGAGTAGGTGGCATTTGAGTTGGTTTATTTTTCTTCAGCCGCATTTGGCTTAGTTCTCTGCTGCCTGCCAGGATGCAGGGATGGGAGCGGAGTGACATTGAGATGTGGGGATGGGAGCAGGGTGACATTGGGGATGTGGGGATGGGAGCAGGGTGACATTGGGGATGCGGGGATGGGAACAGGGTGACACTGAGATGCGGGGATGGGAGTGGGGTGACGTCAGGGCTGGGAGCAGGGTGGCATTGAGATGCGGGGATGGGAACAGGGTGGCATCAAGATGCGGGAATGGGAGTGGGGTCACATCGAGGATGTGGGATGGGGCATGGAGGATGCAGGGGGGTGACCGAGGCCATTAATTACTTATTCTTTTTGTCGGATTATAGTTCCTCCAGTGGTGTGAACTTGCCCTTCTGCCCTGTTGGGCATCACGTCGATGCCTTGCCTACCCTGGCTGGTGTCCGCCAAACCTCCCCGGTGAGAAGCGGGTGCCAGGGCCAGGAGCGGGACAGTGGGTGGCTTTGAGTGGCAGACAATGGGAGCAGGGGGTGGCCCACCGGGCTGGCAGCTCTGCTCTTGCACTGGGCTTGGTTTTCCCCATCATCCCCATGCTGAACGGGGATGCAGGGGCTGGCTTCCCCCTCCCCGTCTTCCCCCCCCGTCTTTCCTCCCCTCCCTGCCCTTCTCCCTCTGCCCTTCTCCCCCCGCCTTCTCCTCCCCACTTGCATTTCATTCCCCCCCTGCTGTCATGGAAGGCTGTGACAGATGGACAGTATTTTCCAGCCAGCCCTATAGTTAATACATCCCCAGCTCAGGGGCATGTACCCATCACGTGCATCCCGGCCACCCCCCCCAGCTCTGTCCCTGGGCAGGTTGTTCAGAAGAGGACAGGGCTTTAACCTGAACCGATTTTAATTCCTTAAGAGCGTCAAGGCAAAGCCCCCGGGTTGGGAGGGGAACTGGAGCAGACGCATCTGCGATGCTCTTGGCAACTGGTTGAAACTGGGGCAGCTCTTTAATGCTTATCCAGCCGGGCGCTGACGGAGCCGTTGCTCATTAAGATCTGCTGCTGGATTGGTGTTGGGCGAGAGCAAAACTTGTTGAGGATGACCCCAATAGAATGAAAAAATATATAAAATAATCAAGAGAGGCAAATCCAACAGATGCTTTCTTCCCTGCCCTGTTAAGGGAGCGTGCCCATCTCCAGCTATGAGCTGCTGGGTCTGAAAAATTTGGGTGGGATGAAGTTTGGTCCCCACCTGATGATGAGCATCATTTCTTGTAGGTCTTTTCTTGCCTGGGATAAGTATTTCATAAAGCAGGCAGGGCTGCCAGGGAGATGGTTGGTTTGCAGCACGTTTGCCCTGTGATTTTGTCCCCAGTTCTCTTTAAAACCGATTTTTATTTAAAGCAGGAGCTGTCGGACGGTGTTTTCTCTGCCCTCTGTACCAGTCTGAGGTGGAAGGTGATAAAATCCCTTTATGGCTTTATTACAGTAAGATAATACAAAGCTTGAATAGAAAAAAAATCTTCATTTTTTTAGGGCATTTTTTTAGAGTGGTGAAGGCATCCCTTCCATCCTGTTGTAAGGCTTACATTTAAGCCAGCTTGGTGAAATAGAGTTTCTGGTTCACTTGTGGGAGGGGAGGTGGAGGTGAAGCCCCTCTTGGAGCAGGAGACCAGGGGATGGTGGGGGTTGTGGGTGGTCCATGGCGCTACAGCCCGATGGGCAGGGGAAGGATGGGCAGATGCAGGGAGGGCCAGTGGAGGTTGGGCAGGGGGTCTGGTGGCTTGTTTTCATTTCACAACTTCCTCTCATCTTATTCTTCTGCCTCTGTGTCCCTGGATTTTGGGGGCTGCTGATAGCCAGTATTTCCCTGGGAGCTATGGGAGGGGTAGCCATGAAGCCATGTGAGTGCTGCTGCTTACCTGGGCTGCTGGAAGGTGGAGACGTGCGCCCAAAACACCCCAATACACCCATTTCTGGGGAATAAACCCCAAGTTTTAAGGCATCTTCTGTTTTATTGCTTGATGTCAGCAAGTACAGCTGTCCGGCACGTGGAACGTGAAGCTTTTGTTTGTGGACATCAGCCAGGGCGTGGGTGGCCATGGGTTTTCTGTCCCCTTTCCCTGCATGGTTGCGATGTCGACCTCGCTATTTCGGTCTAATGGATGCATGAAATATCACACAGCTCTGTCATGGATTGTTTCATGAACCCAACTTACAGCCTCGCTTTGAGCTGGCTCCTTCATCCTGTGTGTGATGCTGGCCGGCATGCGGTACGCAAAACCCAGCTCTGGGATGGAGGAGATGTTTCCTCCTCAAGCTGCTAGCAGGCGGGACCATTTTTGGTTAAATTTAGCAGGGCAAAAAAGCAGGTGAACCTGTATAAGTCTGGCTTCTTTAGCAGTTGAGGCTGATGCTCGGTTGCCACCGGGCATTTTGTCCTGGGCTGGGCACCAAGATGGCTGGTGGGCACGTGCCAGTAGGGAAGAGCAGGAGTGTGATGCAGAAGGATACAGCTCTAACGGTTATCTTAGGGCAGCTTGCTACAGCAGGGCTAGTTGCACCACATAATTAAGTATTTTTCCATAAAATCCATGCCTGTAGTTACCGCTTATTATGATTTTTTTTTTTTTAAATTCCTACCAGCCTGTTGGGTGAAATGCGGCCACTGCCTTCACCACGAGGTCCTGCGCTGAGGGTTGTATGTGTGCGCCAAAATTGCTCCCCTATCTCCCAGGTTTTGGGAGGAGCGAGGAAAATGAAAATAAAGGGGTTTTCTGCCCCAAAATCCTCCCAGGAATGCTGTTGGAGGAGGCTGGCCTTGAGCTCTGCTGCCCTGTCCCACAAGGACTGTGCATGGTCCCTGCCCCAGCCCTGGGAATAACACATCCATCCATTGTGGCCCTGGATATATATCCATTGCTCCATCAGCGATGACCGCGTGTGGTCCAGCACCACTTCAACTATGAGGGGAATTACGAGAGCTATGATAAATATACCCAGTAGGGATAATAACCCTGTTTTTAAATGCTGAGTGGTGATAATGAGCTGCTGGGAGACCTGGCAGGTGGTGGGGGTGAAGTCTTGAGCCCGGTTTGGGTATCTTTAGATGCTCTGCATCAGCTCAAGCAGACCTTGGAAGTGGGACTCCCAAGTTCTGGGCTCCCTGGTTCAAGAAGGACAAGGAACTGCTGGAGAGGGTACAGCAAAGGGGCTACAAAGATGATCAAGGGAATGGAGCATCTTTCTTATGAGGAAAGGCTGAAGGACTTGGGTCTTTTTAGTCTGGAGAAGAGAAGGCTGAGGGGGGATTTCATCAATGCTTATAAATACTTAAAGGGAGGGTGCCAGGAGGATGGGACCAGTCTTTTTGCAGTGGTGCCCAGTGATAGGACAAGAGGTAGTAGGCACAAACTTGACCATAGGAAGTTCCATCTGAACATGAGGAGGAACTTCTTTACTTTGAGAGTGGCAGGGCACTGGAACAGGCTGCCCAGAGAGGTGGTGGAGTCCCCGACTCTGGAGACATTCCAAACCCGCCTGGACGCCGTCCTGTGCAACCTGCTCTAGGTGTCCCTGCTCTGGCAGGGGGGTTGGACTAGACAATCTCCAGAGGTCCCTTCCAACCCCAGCCATTCTGTGATTCTGTGACTATGCTGTAGAGTCCTGTTGAGGATTGGGGTTACGTGGCACCTTTCCATGGTCCCTCTCTCTGGGTGTTTTGGGAGGCGGGTGAGTGGCACGGAGTGGTGAGGCAGCACCCTGGGGGGACTGGGGCTGCCCTGGCATCTCCCTTGGCAGAGGTGTAGGGAGATGATGCCCCGCTGCAAGTCAGTTCAAGGCAGAAGCTTTTCTAGAGTTGCTCCCCGCACCATGGTGAGGGGCCTGTGTCCAGCCAGACTTTGCTTGGATGAGCTGCTTCAAAATGCCCCATGTCCTCTGGGCTGCTGGGCTTTGGTGACAGGGTGAGCCGAGCCAAATGAACCCCAAAAGGAGGGTGGCTTCTCCATGGTCCAGCCTGTAGCGTCCATGGGCACAGATGGTTCCCAGGCTGGGGCAGGAGGATGGTTGTAGTGATGCGGTGGCATCTTGGGATAAGGCAGGTAAAGGTGCCACCCATTCTGTTTTGGGATTGGAAGGTGGTAGAAGTAACTGGGCAGCCCGTCCAGTGCTCTCTGCCAGTGGGGAGAGGCCAGTCCTGGGCTTCAGTTGGGCTTTCAGAGCTGAGAAGGGCTTTTCGCTGGAAAGCTTTCAGGTGCCAATGGTTTGAGACTTGCTGGCACTTGGACTGGGGTTTGCTAGGGCAAACCAGCCTTGCAGAGTGTAGCTGGTGGGCTTGGGAGCAGGATGCATCTCAGAGCAGGCAGAAGTGGTCCCCCTGGGAGCTAAGCACCTCCTGGGGCTGGATCTAGGCGCCTTAAAATAGCCCGTCTGGGAGATGTTGGTGGGTTTTAAAAATAAAATGTGTCATGTTTTCTGGAGTGGGCCCTGAAAAGCATTTGCACTGGGAGTGGTGATGGGGTGTCCTGGTTCCGGCGGGAATAGGGTTAATTTTCTGGCCCGGGACACAGGTATTCCATACCACGTGACGCCATGCCCAGTCCATAAAAGGGAGCTAGCCGGGAGGGGGAGGAAGGCGCGGTTCGGGAGCGGGCTGGGGCTGCGCGGTCCGGTCGGTGAGCGTCGGTACAGTGACCCTGTGTGTGCATCCCTCCGTCACTGTTGTTGTTCTCCTCTTTCGTTTGCTGTTATGTTAAACTGCCTTTTATCTCAACCCACGAGTTTTGCCTTTTTCTTCCAATTTTCCCCACCGCCCTCGGGGGTTGAGCAGGCAACTGCGTGGTTCTCTGTTGCCGGCTGAGGCCAAACCACGACATGGGGACAGGCAGGAAAAGGGTTTAGGCTGTCGGTGAGTAGTGCAGGATCATCATTGCCATGGTCTCCCTTGGGCCAGGTCCTCCTCACTGCCTCCTTTCTGGCATGGGGTAGGAATGGCTTGGGGATAGGATGGGGTGAGATGAGATGGGGCAGGATAGGGTGGGATGGAGTAGGAGGGCTGGAGCACCTCTCCTATGCTGGCAGGCTGAGAGAGTTGGGGTCGTTCAGCCTGGAGAAGAAAAGGCTCCGAGGCAGCCTTATTTTGGCCTTTCAGTACTTAAAGGGGACTTACAAGAAAGAAGGGGACAAACTTTTTAGCAGGGCCTGTTGTGACAGGACAAGGGGTAATGGCTTTAAACTGAAAGAGGGAAGATTTAGACTAGATATGAAGAAGAAATTTTTTGCGCTGAGGGTGGTGCAACCCTCGCCCAGGTTGCCCAGAGAGGTGGTAGGTGCCCTATCCCTGGCAACATTCAAGGTGAGGCTGGATGGGGCTCTGAGCAACCTGATCTAGTTGAAGATGTCCCTGCTCATTGCAGGGGAGGTTGGACTAGATGGCCTGTAAAGGTCCCTTCCAACCCAGACTATGATTCTAGGATGGAATGGGTGGGATGGGATGGGGTTGGATGGGATGGGTGACATGGGTGGGAGGGGGTAGGATAGGATGGTGCGGGATGGGGTTGGATGAGATGGATTGAGATGGGGTAGGATGGGGTTGGCTGGGATAGGTGGGATGGGGGGGGTTGGCTGGGGTAGGATGGTGTGGGATGGGGTGGGATGGCGTGGGATGGAGTACGATGGAGTGAGATGGGGTAGGATGGAGTGAGATGAGGAAGGATGGGATAGGGTGGGATGGAGTTGGATGAGATGGGATAGGATAGGATGCAGTGAATCTTGCTCCTTACCTCTCAAGGATCTTGTAGCTGCATGCCCAACCCTGAAACCCCCGGCAGCAGCCGAGGACAGGAGTCGATGGCTGCTGGAGGAGAGGGGTTTGGTAACACTGCAGGAGAGTGCCATTTTCTCTAGCTCTGGCTTCCCTGCTTTTTTGCAGTGACCAATTTCTTTTGATGGATAGAGCCGTCCCTGCAGAGACAAGTGGCAGAGGGGGCAGGTCATGAACCAGGCAGGGTTCTCGACTGGTGGGAGGTGACTGATCAGCAAGGATGGCCATACACAGGATCCCTGGAGGGAGGATCCAGCAGGGGCTGGCCTGGAGGAGCTGGCTGTCAAACCCACTCAGGGTTTTACTGAGCACACCTCCTTGGTTAGATGCGAGTGTAGGGTTTGTTGTCCGTGGCTGATTGCACTGCTGACCATACCTGTTTGAGCAGCGCCATGAGGTATGAGGTTCCTTGGTGGTTTCAGCTGCTTTGCTTGACCATGGTCCTTCTTATGGGATGAGCTGTGGATTTTGTTTTGCCCTCACAGGTCATATCTCAAGAAACATCCTTTCCCTGCTGTCCCTTTCTCGCTTAGAGCCTGTGTTTTATCTGCTGCATGTGGAGTGGATGCCCCGGATTGCTGCACCTATTTGCCAGCATCCTTATAGTTGTGTTGCTCATGCTGCACCCCGAATTCATGTTTCACAAGGCAGATGGTTGTCCATCACAAGGTTCTGGTTGTCCTGTGCAGGAGTAAGTAGAGTATGCCGCCGCTGTAGAGGCAGAAGAATTGTGTCTGGAGCACGCCAAC